>JAAFCE010001963.1:22689036-22843912 GCA_013389805.1 Trigoniulus corallinus | reverse complement strand
CTGCACCTTTATGCATAAACTGTAAGGGCAACCACCCCACCTCTTCTAGGGATTGCCCCACTTGGCTGCAGGAACGCTCGATCCAGGAGCTGCATGTCCAGAAGGGTATCAGTTTTCCAGATGTGCGGCGGCTGCTAGCCTTGCCAGGGACCTCCAGTCATGGAGTGTCCTATGCAGGTGCTGCAAAGGCAGCTGCTGTGTCCTCTGTCTGTACCCAGACGGACACCCTACCTCAGCTCCCCCTCTCATCCGTTTAACGCCCTCTCGGGCCCATGGGGTCCATGGGGTGCCGGTCTGTGCAAGCATTCGCTGCCAGACGGACCCCGACCCCATTTCCATGGCTTCTTCTGGCTCCACCACCGCCTCTGGCTCATTCATGGGCCCCCCAATAATGGCGGTGCCAGCTTCTTTGGAGGCCCCAGATGCCACTCATCAAAGAGAGGCATCTCCCTTGAAGGCCTCCCTCTCTGTCCCAGCCCAGCCTACCTCCTCCACGGAGGGGGTGGTGGGTGAGACAGCAGGAAAGAAAGTAGGGACACCCCCTACTACTGCCATGGGGCGGGTGTCCTTGGTTCGTCCATCCAAGCTCTCTGGGTAATGGCAGAGAGCACGGGGTGGTTTCATGCCCAAACTGGGGCAAGATGGGGATTCCTCCTTCGAGATGGAGGAGGACAAACCAATTGAAGGCGTCCCTCCCTTTTCTGCAGTGGGACGGAGAAAAAGGAGGATTAGAAACAAACCGCCTAAGTCCACTTGATGGTAAATTTCCTACAAAGGAACTGTCGAGGGGGTTTTCCCACAACAGGGACGAGATCGCACTGCTGATCTAGAGGCACGACCCTGTCTGCATCTCCCTCCAGGAGATCCTGTGTACCCCGTTTCCAGGGTATCCAGGGTATCCAGGGTACCCCGTTTCATTACGGGGGTACACTGTATATGCAGACACCTGGCGGCAAAGAAGCCACCCAGTGGGAGGGGTGGCTATCATTATCCAGAATGGGTGCATGCATGTGCCAGTGGCTTTGCAGACGCCTATGCAAGCAGTGGCGGTCTCATTGCAACTGGATGTGCCCACCACTCTATGTTCCCTCTACATGCCACCTGGGATTGATATCCCATGGGCAGACCTCGACTCCCTCGGTGCCCAGCTTCCAAGACCCTTTATGATTATGGGTGATTTTAATGCCCATAAACCCCAATGGGGCTCGGACAGTCATAACCCCCGAGGGCGACTTGTGGAACAATGGGTGTCACATAATGGCCTCATTGTTCTAAACACAGGTGTCTCCACACATGTCATGACTGCCACTGGTGGTCTCTCCTGTATAGACCTATCCATCTGCTCTCCTGGGTTAGCACCAGGTTTGCAGTGGGAGGTCTTGTCAGACCCTTGTGGAAGTGATCACTTCCCCATCAAGATTAGCAGTGGAGATAGGGCATTACCCCAACACCCACCACGGTGGTGTCTGCATCGGGTGGACTGGGAGGAGTTCGCCCACCGTATCTACTTTCGCCCACTGTGTGATTTTGATGGGGTCAACGACCTAGTGAGTCACTTCACAGAGGTGGTGGTCGGGGCGGCATTGGCATCCATCCCCCAGAGCTCATGTAACCCACCATGAGCATAGGTGCTATGGTGGACGGAGGATTGTCGGAGTGCGATTCAGGCTCGCCGACGAGCCATTTGCTGCTTCCAATCTCGTCCTACCGAGGCCAACCGTATCGACTATCTCCGAGCCCGGGCATATGCACGACGGGTGATCATGGAGGCCAAACGCTTCTCATGGAGTCAGTACGTCTCCTCACTTACCCGTCACACGCCCTCCAAGAAAGTCTGGGAAAAGCTGAGGAAGATTCAAGGGAGGTATTTACCATCATGTGGCTCCGGTCTGCCGTGTGAGGTGGCTGAAGAACTGGCAAGGACGTTTGCAGCCGTCTCCAGTTCCCAGCACTACACGGCAGCATTTATGCAGTCCAAACAAGCTTCAGAACGCCACCCACTTAATTTTGCTGGGGATGTCACTGAAGGGTATAACAACCCATTTACCCCTTGGGAGCTGCAGGCGGCTCTAGCAAGAGCCAGGGATACTGCCCCTGGACCAGATAGCATCCACTATCAAATGCTACGACACCTACCAGAGAAAGGCGTTAGATACCTCCTTGAGGTATTAAATTACATCTGGCAGCAGCATGAAATCCCTGCAGGTTGGCGAGAGGCTACTATAATCCCACTCCAAAAACCCGGGAAGGATAGTAGCCTTCCAATGAATTATAGACCCATTTCATTGATGAGCTGTCTTTGCAAAACCATGCAACAAATGGTTAATTGGCGCCTGGTGTGGTATCTGGAACGGCACCACCTTCTTGCCGATGCCCAATGTGGCTTCCGTGCTGGCAGGTCTTCGGTGGATCATCTGATCTCACTGGAGACTGAAGCATGTGAGGCCTTTCTCCACAGACAACACTTAGTGGCTGTCTTCTTTGATGTGGAGAAGGCAAATGATACCACATGGCGCCATGGTATACTGGAGAACTTGCACCAGTGGAAACTCAGGGGTAATCTGCCCCTCTTCCTCCATAGCTTTTTGTCTGAACAGACCTTCAGAGTGCGTGTGGGTAACACCTACTCCTCGGCCTTCCTGCAGGTGAATGGTGTCCCACAGGGGAGCGTCTTGAGTGTGACTTTCTTTGCTGTTGCAGTGAACGGCCTACCATCCTCCATTCACCCCCGGTAAAGTCGTCCCTCTTTGTGGACGACTTCTCTATTAGGTACCGGGCTGCCATGATGCATAGCATTGAGCGTCAGCTGCAACTGGCACTAAATACTGCCAACGAGTTTGCCACCTGTCGTGGCTATAAGTTCTCCCCTGACAAAACAAATGTCATGTACTTCTGTCGTAAGTGAGGGCTTCACCCTAAGCCTCAGCTTACCCTTGAAGGACGCCTCCTCCCAGTTGTAGAGGCAGCTCGGTTTCTTGGTCTCCGTTTTGACAGCCATCTGACATGGGTCCCGCACTTGAAGGAGCTGAAGGCTAAGTGCCTTCTCTCCCTGAATATTCTGCGGTGCCTGCAGGGAACTGGTTTTGGGGCAGATCGAATGGTGATGCTTCGGCTCTACAGGTCAGTCGTTCGATCACGTCTCGATTATGGCTGCAGCATATATGGAATGGCCACTCCATCTACTCTTTGGGTGCTGGACAGTGTTCATCAAGCTGGCGTCTGGTTGTCCGGCCTGGGTGTGACTATGCCTAGGGTGCAGCATGTACTGCCGGCCTCTGTGCCACCCTGGACAGTGCCAGAGCCAAATTTACATTTAATGCTTGCAGCCTTACCCAAAACCAGTACCGATAGGTCAGTGTACCAACAAGAGTTTGGATGAGTCTCTCTGACCTATCGGGGCCATGTTTTTATTTACACGGATGGGTCGAAGGATGGCTCCTCGGTGGGTTGGTCAGTCATTACAACTGGTCATCTCATAGGGGCCCGCCTTCCAGGCGTCGCCAGTGTCTTAACTGCAGAACTCACAGCTCTGCACAGGGCACTGGAGCTCATCCAAGTTTTGAATGACAGACACTTCCTTGTTGCGACTGACTCCTTATGCTCCCTTCAGCTGTTGCACACCCCATATGGCAGACATGCCATCGTCCAGGGTGTGCAAAGATTGCTGCTTGTGATTCGTAAGCAGGGCAAGACAGTGTTGTTCATGTGGGTCCCGGGGCATGTTGGCATCACGGGCAATGAGGGGGCGGATGCCCATGCCTGTCAGGTGGCCCACTTGCCAGATATACCTAACACTGCTGTTCCCTCATCTGATGCTCTCCCGATGGTGTGGTGGGTCGTCCATGAACAATGGCGGGCCCAGTGGTTTGCGGAAACCACCAACAAACTCTGCACACTGATAGACACCCCAGAGCACTGGGGGTCCTCATGCCGCCAGTCATGAAGGGAGGAGGTTGTGCTTGCTCGGCTTTGGATCGGTCACATGTTCCTCACCCACTCCTACATTTTACTGGGTGAGGAACAGCCATGGTGTGACTTCTGTTGGGAGCCTCTCACAGTGGTGCATATCTTTAGTCACTGTGAGAGATTCCGCGAACTGAGATGGCGACTGGGAGTCAGTCAGGAGCTCTCTGCCTCACTTGGGGATAACCCCCAGGGGGTTGAGAGCTCGCTTGTATTTGTGAAAGAGGCTGGCCTCTTTCACAAAATTTGAATTATACACTGTTTGTTTGCCCTACCTTTGAATTTATTCTTGATTTATTTTGGCTTTTGCCTTTTTAATTCTATGTCTGTTTTGGCTTTTGCCACGTTTATTATTGTCTGTTTTGGCTTTTGCCTTTTTATTTCTGTGTCTGTTTTTGCTTTTGCCGTGTGTATTGTTATGTCTGTTTTGGCTTTTGCCACTTTTACTGTTATTTCTGTGTCTGTTTTGGCTTTTGCCGCTTTTATTGTTGTGTATGTTTTGGCATTTGCCGCCCTGATTATGTCTGTTTTGGCTTTCGCCGCATTTATTGTTATGTATGTTTTGGCTTTTGCCGTATTTATTGTTACATCTGTTTTGGCTTTTGCTGTTTTTACTTTTCTGTGTGTTTTGGCTTTTGCCTATATTTATTCAGCTATCGCCTTTTTATTGTTGCCGTCTTGTTATTTATTGTCATCATGGTGGGATGGCCATTTACACCCCCACCATGGTGATTGTCCTTCTGGGCCCTAGTGACCTTTGTTGTCGATAGGCCCTAAAACACTAAACAACAACAACAACAGCTGTTGTGGTGAACGGTTTTCCCTCCTCCATTCACCCCCTGGTATAGCCGTCCCTATTTGTGGACGACTTTTCCATCCAGTACTGGGCTGCCACAATGCATGGCATTGAGCATCTACTGCAACTGGCACTCAATAGTGCCAATGAGTTCGCCAACTCACGCAGTTATAAGTTCTCCCCTGAGAAAAAAACAGTCATGCACTTCTGTTGTAAGCGAGGGCTTCACCCTGAGCCTCAGCTTACCCTGAATGGGCGCCACCTCCCAGTTGTAGAGGCAGCCCGGTTTCTTGGTCTCCGTTTTGACAGCCATCTGACACGGGTCTCACACTTGAACGAGCTGAGGGCTAAGTCCCTTCGCTCCCTTAATATTCTGCAGTGCCTGCAGGGAACTGGTTTAGGGGCAGATCGAATGGTGATGCTTCGGCTATACCGATCAGTCGTTCAATCGCGTCTCGACTATGGCACTGTCATTTATGGCCTGGCTGCTCCATCAACTCTCCGGATGCTGGACAGTATACATCATGCTGGCATCCGGATGTCCATTGGGGCATTCTGCACAAGTCCAGTGCTCAGCCTTTACACTGAGTCTGGTGAACCGCCACTGACTGTGCAGCGGCAGTGCCCTGCAGCTGCATATATTTTGTGGCTGAAAAGTCAGCCACAGCACCCTACACACCCAACCGTTTTTAGTTGCACTCTGCGACAGGCATTCAACCGGTGGCCAGGGGTTCCCCCTCCGTGTGGCATGCAGTGGAAGGATGGTCTCACTGGCCTGGGTGTGACTCTACCTAGAGTGCAGCCTGTACTGCTGACCTCTGTGTCACCCTGGACAATACCAGAGCCAAGTTTTAATTTGACACTAACGGCCCTCCTGAAAGCCAGTACTGATAGGTCGGTGTACCAACAAGAGTTTGGACGCCTCTCTCTGACCTATCATTGCCATGTTTTTGTTTATACGGATACATCGAAGGATGGTACCTCTGTAGGTTGGTCAGTCTTTACAACTGGTCATCTCATAGGGGGCCGCCTTCCAGGGGTCACCAGTGTCTTAACTGCAGAGCTCACCGCTCTGCACAGGGCACTGGAACTCATCCAACGTTTGAATTACCAACACTTTGTGGTTGTCACTGACTCCCTATCCTCCCTCCGCTTGTTGCACACCCTGTATAGCAGGAATGCCATCGTCCATGGGGTGCACAGTTCACTTTTCACGATTCATCAGGAGGGCATGGCAGTGTTGTTTATGTGGGTCCCAGGGCATGTTGGCATCATGGGCAATGAGAGGTCAGATGCCCATGCTCGGCAGGTGGCCCACCTGACAGATGTACCTGACACTACTGTCCCCTCCTCTGACGCTCTCCCGATGGTGCGGTGGGCCGTCCATGAAGAATGGAGGTCCCATGGTTTTTGGAGACCACCAACAAACTCTGCACACTGAAGGACACTCCAGTGCACTGGGTGTCCTCGTGCCACCAGTCGCAGAGGGAGGAGGTTGTGCTTGCTCAGCTGCGAATTGGTCACATGTTCCTCACCCACTCCTACATACTACGGGGTGAGGATGAACTGTGGTGTGACTTCTGTTGGGAGCCTCTCACAGTGGCACACATATTTAGCCACTGTGAGAGATACCATGAATTTAGATGTCGACTGGGAGTCAGTCCAGAGCTCTCCACATCACTTGGGATAACCCCCAGGGGGTGGAGAGCTCGCTTGTTTTTGTGAAAAAGGCTACCTCTTGTTGGCTTTTGCCTTTTCCTTTTTTGTGTCGGTGTTTGTGTATGTGTTTTGGCTATTGCCTTTATTTTTGTCTGTTTAGGCTTTTGCCTGTTTAGCTTTATCTGTTTTGGCTTTTGCCTTTATTTATTCCCGGTTTCTTTTGTGGCCTTTGCCTTTTACTATTTTTACCCTTAGTGGGCTTTTGCCCTTACTCATTATCATCATGGTGGGTTGGCCTTTTACACCCTCCCCCACCATGGTGATTGTCTTTCTGGGCCCTAATGACCTTTGTAGTCGATGGACCCTAAAACACAAACAACAACAACAACAACCACAACTTCTCCGCAATATCTCCCACCCCCAAGCTGCCTCTGACTTACTCATTGCAAATTCTGTCAGCACGGGACACCCCACTCATGTAATGCAGCATTCGCATCTCAGCCGCTTGCATTCTCCTCTCATGGTTCTTCCTCACTGCCCAGCACTCTGATCCATATAGCATAGCAGGTCTAACCACTGTTTTGTAAACCTTGCTTTTCAACTTTACTGGGACTCTGGAGTCACACAGCACACCACTTGCCTGTCGCCACTTTAGCCATCCTGCATTGATTCTGTGAGTAATGTCGGAGTTGATTTCCCCATTGCCCTGAATCACTGTTCCTAGATACCTAAACTCTTTCACTGCTGGTAGCACCTCATTTCCACAGCGAACTACACCCCCTTTGTCCTGGCTGCTCCAACTAAAAGCTTGTACTCTGTTTTCTTCATGTTCACCTTCAGGCCCCCCCTTTGCTGTTGCTGTTGTAATGTCCTGTAAGCCCTGTTGAGCCTCCTCTTGGGACTCCTCTAACCTTCCTACATCATTTGCAAATACCAAGCACTGGGGGCCCATTCCCCTACTCCTGTTAGCAGGTCATCCATTGCCAAAGCAAATAGATATGGGCCGAGAGCTGATCCTTGATGAAGCCCTACCTCCACCTTGAAGCCACTGGTATTTCCCCATGCCATCCTCACCCTAGTGGTGGAACCATCATACATATTCTGTATTATTCTGATATGCCCTTCATCCACTCCCTTTTTTCTTAGAACATCCCATACAACCTGTCATGGGACACTATCATAGGCCTTCTCTAGGTCAACAAAGATTGCATGCAGGTCCTTCTTTACTGCTCTATGTTTCTCAACCATCTGTCGTAGAATAAAAATGGGTTCTATTGTTGACCTACCGGGCATAAACCCAAACTGGTTTCCTTGGACACTAGTACAATTTCTCAGGCGACATTCTATGACCTTCTCCCACAGCTTCATAGAATGGCTCATTAGCTTAATGTCTCTATAATTCCCACAGTCCTGGGCGTCACCCTTGCCCTTGAACAGTGGGACGATCCAACTCTCCCTCCATGCAGATGGCATTTGGTCCCCACTGGCTATCTTATTGAAAAGCTTCCCAGCCATGTAATTCCTGTGGTCCCCAAGCTATGCCAAACATCAATGGGAATCTTATCAGGACCTGTGGCTTTGTGACCTTTCATCTTGCAGAGAGCCCTGACTATTTATACCCCTTGTCACCAAGTCCACAGCTACTGAGGTGGCAGGGGTGTTATTTCTGACCCTTTCACTGCTATCTGTGTTTAAGAGATTATTGTAGTATTCCTCCCACCTCTTCATGACCTCTTCTGGCTGAAATAGGACCCCACCATTACTATCCTTGATCGTTATGGCCCTGGTGACATCCTTACTACTCCAATCTCAGGTCTTGGCTAGTCAAAAAACTTCCTGCTCACCTTCCTTAGTCCCTAATCTCTCATATACAGCCTCATACTTTTGGTGCTTTGCCTGGGTGATGGTCCTCCTAGCATGTTTCTTTGCCTGTATATACTCTGTCTTTGAACCCTGGTCCCCCATTTCCTTCCACCTATGAAATGCTGCCTTCTTCTGATGGATAGCAGCTTCCACCTCCTCATTCCAACACGAAGTCTGTCTACCCTGGTATGAGTCTCCTACTTTAGCTGTGCCAAACATTGCCTTTCCACATTGTGTAATCTTCCTGGCCACCCTGTCCCACATGGCATCAGCTGACCCTTCCCAATCCCAGTCCACCTGGCTGCTAATCCCAGTCCCAATCCCAGTTCACCTGGCTCCATGGGTGGTTCCTAACTGCACCCCTCACCAGTACCTTCATCATGAGTAACTTATGCCCACTTTCGTTCAGGAAATCCTCACTGGGGAGCACCCAGCAATCACAAATCTCAGGCCTATGCTGCATCTTGACCATAAAGAAATCAATCTAGGACCTCCCCTGGGGTGACTGAAAGGTGATGAGGTGCTTTTCCTTCTTTTGAAACCATGTGTTGGCCAATGCAAGGTGATGTGCTTGAGCTGCATCAAGGACTTTTTGCCCCTCTGCTGAGAGTTGGCCATACCCCCATCCACCATGGACAGCCCCATATCCTTGTCCCTCCATGCCCACATGGCCATTCAAGTCCCCCCACCTTAATCAGACGATGAGATCCATTTCCCCATCTTATCCGGTTATCTACCGACTGTACCACCTCATCAAACTCCCCCCAAAAATCCCTTTTGGTGGCCTCATCACAGCCTGCTTGGGGAGCATATGCACTGATGAGGTGGAGCCCAATACCCTGCCATACTAAAGTAACTAACATAATTCTGCTGTTAATTCTATGGACCGCTGTGATCCCCTGCTGCAATTCCCTACTCAATACAATACCCACCCCATTTCGTCCCCCTCACTACCTGTGTGCAGTAAATTGTATCCCTCACCCAGAGCCTGTGATCAGTTTCCCTTCCATCACGTTTCTTGGAGGAAGGCGACACTAACCCTTCTATGTTTCAGGGTGTTTACTAGTTCCCCTGGTTTTCCTGTAATGATCCTCACATTCCACGTCCCTAACCATAGCCTAGCCCCCTTATTTGGTGGGACAATTCTGCTTGGGGGCTCCCCAGGCAGACGCCTAGAACTCACAGCAATAGTGACAGGGTTACCTGTGGGGGTGCCGTCCTACCCCACAGGAGACATTCAATGATCTATCCACCCTTGTCATGTGAGCAGAGGTCCCACACTCACATGACACTCCACCCCTCACACCCTTCACTGGGGGATGCAGTCCTATGACTGCATACCCCCAGCAAACAAAGCAATAACAATAATAAGAATAACCCCCAACACCAAAACAATTGCAGCAGCAAACACCACCAACCCCCCCCCCCACAACTGCAAACAATAAGAGGAGCAAACAACAACAAAATAAAGGTAATAATAATAATAATAATTGTAATAATAACAATGGTAATAATTGTAAATAATAATAATATGCCCAACGCTGCAACCTGATGGGGTTTGCCACACGGCAGAAAAGGACGCGAGTTAGGCCTAAACAGGCCGACCCCACAACCACTTCCCTTAACTGTACGAAAAACGCCACACCACCATCCGCAGCCCTACCTTCACTGGACCCTTGCAGGTAGCTGTCTAGAAAAAAGCGAAATCTACCTGTAGATGACATGCTTGCATCCGACCATGCACCACCTAGTGCAAAAGTCTATTCTTGATAGTGGTTGTTAAATTTACTGCTAGTTAGTGCTATTTTTTAAACCTAGAATGGTAAAGTGTGGTCTGAAATACTACCATCTAACAAAAATTGCAGATCATTGGTTTCTAAGCATGCAATGTCCTTGAAATTTTCTGTACCTTCATTTTTTTTCTGAT
Source organism: Trigoniulus corallinus (assembly GCA_013389805.1). Classification (NCBI taxonomy): domain Eukaryota; kingdom Metazoa; phylum Arthropoda; class Diplopoda; order Spirobolida; family Trigoniulidae; genus Trigoniulus; species Trigoniulus corallinus. The sequence goes on along the minus strand of JAAFCE010001963.1, from coordinate 22,833,704 downwards.
TAATAATGATCCAAGCAATAATTTCCTTATAAATTACTTCCAATCTATATTTTTTTGGTAGCTGATAGTCTGACGAACCACTATTACCATCCACGTTTGCAAATTTTCTTGTAGTAACGCAGCTCTGCATGACTAAGGGGCAGCCTAGCAATTGGCAGCTATACCCTTATCCTGCATGTGACAGCGTTGGGTCTGCAGGTTCTAGTCCTCTACTCCCACCTATCTCCTACCAGGTCCCTGTCCACCCTTCACACAACCATATCACTATGGACAGCTTCCCCCCATGTTAAGTAAATTTCAGGAATGCAAGTGGTCAGAAGCACCCTGGGCAGGGGGAGACCAAAGGCCCTCCTTAACCAAAAGTGCAAAGGGTGCAAACACATCTGCTATATGAGATCGTCGAATTTCTTCCTTCTGCCCTTCAAAAATTAAATGGATGATTCAATATTCATACCACTGGTGACCAATATGGTAATCATCATGGGCAAATTTGTATTGAATTTAAAAATTTTAAATAAATTGTGTATTGTGCATTGCAACATATTGATTAACAAATATGCAATCAAGTTTTAAAGTTATAGCACTGCATTTCAATAAAATATTGGAATTTACTTTGGTAATCTCACAGACTACCCTTTACCTGTAATGTAACAGCAAAGGAAGCAATATCTCCCTAGGGTTAAAATATGATGATGAGGAACCTTGGAGCTCTTCTTCCTCAGACTAACAGATTTATGTCTTATTCATATTTTGTTTATTTTTCAAATAATAATTTGTGCAACATGGAAGACATTGCAATTTAACGGAACATATTTATTGCCTATCAGTGCATCAATGTAGCATAAGAACCTGGGATCCGGAACGTTCGCCGCCGACATTTCGCCCCTGAGTACTTTCGCCCCTCGGACGTTTCGCCCCCGAACATTTCGCCCCTCTGATGTTTCGCCCCTGACCTTTTTTTTTGTTATTTATTATTATTCTGTTTTAGGTAAGGTAAAAATCAAGGGCTAGTGCCAACTGACACTTGAGTCAATGCCAGCCCTTGATTTTTACCTTATTTTGGCCGTTTTTTTTTTTTTGTTATTCCGTTTTTACCTAGAAAAACAGCATTGTTCGTTCGGCCTTTTTTCTGAGTGTTTTAAGGAATAGGTTAGGTGAAAATTCAGCAATTTCGGCAAGAATGCTATGCATTGTGGAGGACATCAACGGTAGAAATTTAATAGACTTTCTGAAAGGCATAGCCTACAATTTCGAATTTTAGTTTATGTTTGCACTTTTTATGTGACAGTCTTGTTTAATGTTTGTGTTTCTTTTATTTTATTAAATTATTAAGATTGCAGAATAATTCATTACTCCTATAACCACGTATGCTCTGCATGACACCTGTACTTCGAGGTGCAGCATTATATAAGGGGCAGCCTATGTTTTCACGGCATGTTCTAAACAGTTGAATATTTGATAAATTTCTGAATGCATTTGTAATGCATTCCAGTATTATACTATAACCTAAGAACACTTTTAGAGCCATCTAAACTAGAAAAATAATTTTGGCCGCCCACATCATTGAAATACCCCTATGTGTGGCGGTTTGCTAACCAAAATACTGTCCAATATATTTCACCGGTGTGTTCCCGGTTTCAGTGAGGTTTCATTTAACCCGATCTCCACCATCCCCGGGTTCAATGAGATGGAATTATCTCATTGAAACCGGGAACGGTGGAGATCGCCGAGTAAATGAGGGAGAATAGGTTGAGGCGCTATGGACAGGTAATGAGAAGAGGGAGGAGGAGCTCGTTAGGACCATTTCAGATGATCACAAGCACCCGGGACAAGGGGAGACCGAAGCAGACGTGGGAGCAGGTTGTCCATGACGATATGGTAGTATCTGGAGTGAACGGGGACCTGGTGCGAGATAGACGGGAGTGGAGGGCTAGAACCCACACACCCGACCCTGCTGCAGGCGGGATAAGGGTATGATGATGCATCTGGCAGGCGACCTACGAGCAGGAGCGCTTCTGGACTTGAAGGAGGCAAGGTTGCTACGAGAAAATTCCTGGGCTGACACTGTACTTCCTGCCAAGGTGGAATAAGTGAATATAGGCCGCTTGACGCTCAACAGTGTAGGCAGAAGTGCGTCACCTGGTTCCTGACACCATCGCTATTTGGGAGTTTGGGCTATGTAGTGGACATAGTAGAAAAAGGAATGAGCTGGTTCAAGGAGCCTCCGTGACTTACCCTAAAATGTGTTAAACGGCTCCGGGCGTAGAACCCACAAAAGGTGCTGGGTGTTTAGTCGGTACCCCGGGGTCCCCATTTAACCATTTAACCTGTACCAAACCTGTAACCTGTACCGTCGGTACCCATTTAACCTGTACCAAAAATTTCTATGATGTTCCCTCTTTTTTCGCCTTGAATCGCGATACTTCTTCCCCGGAAGAAAATCTTGATTGTTGTTGTTGTTTGTTGGTGTTTTAGGGCCCTTCAACTACAAATGTCATTAGAACCCTGTTCACAGTGTAGTTCTGATGCAGAGACTGCACAGACACTACACTAATGCGACGATTTTTGGGTCTTAGCAGTACCCAGTTTTCCCAAGTGAACACCCATGTAGTGGCGTCACTATAGGGTGCGGGCCGCACCGGGTGACACCACTCGCACCATGACAAATGCGGTGAAACCAAAGCAGTACAAGCGGCTTTTCTTCGGGAGAAGGGGTGGGGGTGGTGCCATGTCACCGCACCGGGTGACGCCAGCTCTAGCGACACCACTGCGCCCATGGCAGTACTAGTTGTGGCTGCGTTGCGTAACTTCAGTGATCAGACGAGATCTGGAGTGTTCAACGCAACAAGCCGATCTCTACCCACTCTACCATAGGCGGGAAGGGGGCTAGAAATGGTTGAGATGATCTTCGGGTGTATTTGTACGGTTGTCACAATCAAATTGCAACGATGTATGCAAACATCTTAAAGCCCATGTCTCTAGTGTAAAAATCGTTGTCATAAATATTTGATTACTTGCAGTCGAATTTCTATGCTTAGTTATATTTTCGGGCGTAATCACGTGATTAATAGAATTAGTAATTAACTAAAATCCGTTGTTATTCTTTCTTTCTGGTTGCCGCAAATGAAAGTTCATTCACATTTTCAGTGAAATGTTCATTCTCAAAATTACGGCACTTTCAGTATCAAACGGTATACTCTTGATAGAAGGGAGAGACGATACTATGACGTCACATGAGCGGTCGTTCACTTTATAGAGTCGACGTAAAAATGTGACCTGGGTGATGTCTTTTTAACTCATCTTGCATTTAGGGGCAAGACGAGATGCATCCATCTCCGTATGGTCTGTGATGCTATTCTAACATTTTCTAGTCTGAACCGCCTCCTCCTAAAAAAAATCCATTTATGTGTAAGTAATTAATGATCTCTGTGAATCGAAGTAGAATTGCCCTACTTCCGGAAATGATGTGGTGGCGACATTTCTTTAGACTTAGATGTCAGTCTTGAGAGACCAGTCGAATTCCTGCCAACCCACGCTTAAACCAGTTTGTCAAGTCACTTCCTAGAGAAAAAGAAATTCGAGACTTTCTTACAGACTGCTTCATAGAAAAACAGTATTTTCTGTCTTTTCTAGACCGGAAATGGACCAATGAATCGAATTTGGAATTAAAATGGCATTTTGACTGTAGTGAAACGTTTCTAATTTGAAGCCCTTCACGAAAATATCAAAGGTATACATTTAAAAAACATAACCACTATAACAACATCATTATTTGTAACCTAATTCTCGCCTAGAGCAGCATGGGGAGAACTGCAAGCTGTTGCTTAATTTGTGTACGTCCATTTTCGTCGTTGGGATTTATTGTGATCCCCGAGTGGTAAGGGGTGGTCAACAATACTTTTAAAAATTAAACAAATAACTGATCTGAGGCTAACCTGAATTTCCCATAACAGGGAACAACAATAACATTTGGAAATAGTGAATAATATGAATTGTACAGAATGAAGAACAACTGACAAGAGAAGTAAAACAATGCATCTGACTCGACGGTGAGTAGAAAACCAAACTCCCACTTTCTGAATTGAGAAAATGGAAGTTCCATTCTATTTTCTGAATTCCCTTTAGCGGCATGCGCGTGCGTGGCCCTGCACATGCAGGAGCCATACAGTACATATCAGGATTCTTTTCCTTCATCTACACGAGTTTCAACACCAGGAAATTTTGCCGATGTTTTCATGCTGTACATAGGCTACAGTATACAGTGAAAACCCATTAACATGAAATATCGGCAATGTGGGATTTACAAGGCTAAGTAGGCTGAAGCCTAGGGTCTCAACATTAAGCGGGCTTCCAAAACTTAAGAAAGGGCCTCAAAATTGAAATAGCCTAGGGCCTCCCAATATCTAATTCCCACACTGAATATCGGTTAACAAGAAATGACACTGTGGTCGGGAAAAATCACTATGTAATTTCACACATTTTTCTCTTTTAGCACGAAAAAAAATCGCGGTAACACGAAATTATTTTCCTTCTCAGGTAACAAAATACTGTATATACAGTGTACAATATACATATATACTGTAGTTATCGTTGGACTAATGGCTAAAGGCTGCCACTGTGGTTGGACTAAAGGCTGCCACTGTTGCTAGATTACTGTCTGGGTTTAGGATGGTAGAGGCATGCCATTAGCAAACCTTACAAACTATTGGGAGGGGGGGCCTTTTTTATTGACAATTTGATGCTTAAAATGACACAGAAAAAAACACATTCTCCTCCCCCACCCCCAAAAAACAATAATTCATTTATGTTTCTTTTTAAATGATGCATGTATGCATAATTGTCGCATTCACCCAATTGTCGTATACACCCAATTGTCCTTCACCCAACTGTCGTTCACCCAATTGTCTTTCACCCAATTGTCGTAGACCCATGATCTGGGCGAGTCTTGGGGTGGTGATGGTGTATATGACATATGTCACCTGCAGCCCCATTAGTTGCCATTCCTTTCAAGTTGCACATTTAATGGGAGAGGTTAGAACTTCGGTAGCAGTGGCGGATCCAGGATTTTCGTCGGGGGGGGGTTTGAGCCATAGGCAGCGATTGGAAACGCAATTTTCGTTTGTCAGTGTCAATGTCGACCCAAAATTTAGGGGGGGGGTTTGCAACCCCAAAAACCCCCCCTTGGATCCGCGTCTGGATAGGGTGGCTGTAGTGTTCCAGGAATGGAATCGACGCTTGTATCTGATGGCTTTTTTTCAACCTTAGAAAGGCCCACTTGTGGACGCCCAGGTAGAAGGGATGACCTCTGCATGTCATAACGTTCAAAGCACCCAAAACCAAGGCAACATCGGCCATTAGGCGAAACCCCCACTTTGGGCTTCTATCTTGCCGAATGATTCCATAATGGTATTCTAAGCGACCGAAACAGAACATCTACCCAATTTGCCTCCCTGGAAGGAATCATGTGTCTCCCTCATTCCCTCTTTTCTCGCTGACGTCCTTTGGCACATTTTCATTTCCTTTCCAGAATATCTCGAATCACACCCACCGTTGAAAAAATTTGTTGCAATGTTATTCGCTTCATTTACTTAATCCTACGATGTTATTTCACTGCTTGACATTAACATGTTTACGTTCGCTAATCCATTCTCATTATTTCCGGTTTCATCACCTTTCGTCGTAGAGCTGAAATTCAGTTGAACTTGGACATTTATCTTCGTTTTATTGCTGTTTTTGTTTCGTTTTCTGTAGCCAATTATTTTATCTGTTTTATAATCCAACTTAACTTTGCACGTTACAGTAGAGCAGCCTGAAATTCTGCCTACAAAATCAGTTCAGCAAATGATTTAAAATATTGGCCATTCGTCTTTTGGTATTGAAATGATATACTGTAACGTGGTTGCATACATCTCGGCCAATATTTGGCTGTCCTATCCAGATCGGGAGTCCTCAAATGTGTCGCAGTTCCTACTTGCATGAGAGCAGGAAATTAGGTTGGACACACCTGTTCTCGTCTGATCACTGAAGTGAAGCAACGCAATCCCAGCTAGTACTGACATTGGCGGCCGCTTGGGAAATCTGGGTACCGCTAAAACCCAAAAATCGTCAGATTAGTGTAGTGTCTGTGCAGTATCTGCATTAGAACTACCAGGTGTATGCATACAGTAAGTTTCTCCTGGTTTTACAAACAGATGGCGCCAGTGGAATGTACACAGTGTATTAACTTGACATATACATTATTTTGTTCGTCTGACATTAGACTACAAACACACTCAAGTTGAGCCCTCCAAAAACTAGTGTCTTTGTGTTATTCTTCAATGATCATGCCAAATTTTGTGCCAGAAAAAGAACATTTGTGGCATGCATTGCTTTTCTTGTTTAACAAAAGGAAAAAGGCTGTTGAAAGTCATCATTTGCTGGTAGGAACACACATTATGGTGAACATGCTCCATCATTTAGAACATGTGAGATATGGTTTTGATAATTTAAAAGTGGTGATTTCAACATCAAAGACAGTGAGTGCTCAAAAGTCCATAGATCAGCAATTGCAGGAGTTATTGGATGATGAGCCAACTCAAACTCAACAGCAACTGGCCAAAGCATTAAATGTGTCTCAAGAAACTATCAGCAGATGTTTATGAGCAATGGGGAAGATCAATACATTTGGAAAATGGGTCCCACATGATTTGAATGAACATCAAATGGAAAATTGGAAAGTCACTTGTGAAATGCTGCATCAACTCCACGAATGAAAATCATTTTTGCATCGAATTGTGACAGGTGACAAAAAATGGATCAATTTTGAAAATCCAAAGTCGAAAAAGTGGTGACTTTCTACTGGTGAAGCTGGTCCTTCAACACCAAGGCCAAATCACTTCAGCAAGAATGCCATGCTTTGTGTCTGGTGGGACCAGAGCAGAATTGTGTATTATGAACTCTTGAAGCCTGGTGAAACTGTTAATGCAGAATGCTAGCACCAACAAATGATCAATTTAAATCATGCATTGATTGAAAAATGACCAGAATGGGCCAGAAGACATGGGCCAGACCAGTAAAAGACACTTTGAAATAATGGATGGGGCATCCTTCCACACCTGCCATACTCCCCGACCTGGCGCCATTGGACTATCACCTATTCACATCAATGGGGCATGCACTTGCAGAGCTGCACTTCAGCAATTTTGAAGAAGTTGGAAAATGGCTCGACGAATGGTTTGCCACAACACACAAGTAGTTTTTCTGGCATGCTTTACATAAATCACCTGAAAGATGGATGAAATGTATTTTGAATAACAAAAATGTTAATTTCACTTCAAAATTATGAGTTTCCTTTACCAAAAAACCAGAAAAAACTAATGCATACACCTGGTATGCTGTCAATGGGGCTCTAATGACTTTTGCAATTGAAGGGCCCTTAACCCTAGAAAGCTGACCAGTAGTCTCTCAGACTACCAAGCAAGTCAGAAAATATAGTTTCACAAAACACTGAGGTTCCAAATTTTGTCTAGCTTAATAATTATGGTAATTCAACATTTATATGTCATAATCAGATTTTTTCTTTGGCTACCAATGTTTATTAGAGGTGGATGGTAGTCTCACAGACTACTGGTTAGCTACAATGATAGATGAAATTTCCTGTGAAAGGGTTCATTCCTATATAAAGGATGTTTTGTTCTGAAATGTGCTTTTGATAAGAATTCTTGAAATATAAAGTGGATGAATTTTAAAATAGAATTTTGAATGTTTTGACAACTTTTACAATTGTGAAACGTTTCATATCTTGGAAATATTGGCATAATATGTTGAAATGCAGTTCACAGTCCAGAACTAAACCCTGTATGAGAATATGCCAAAGAACTTGATGTTTGCCACTACCATTGAAGACTTAATTTCAGAAATATTGGATGAATAATTTGCATTAGTGCCCAAGACCTTCTGGGATAAGAAAAAACAAAATCTGTGGATTTTTCCCATTCTAAATTAAAAGAATGACACAGTACTCCTGCAAGTAGTGTTCAAAAGCCATGAGAAATTAATGTTGGTAGTCTGACAAACTACCCATTTGCTACAATGTAACAATGAAATAGTCATTAGCTCTCTAGGGTTAAATACCCATGAACGATTGGACTCCTACTTGCATGTGTCAGAGGAACCTCCTTCTGTGGCTCATCATTAGTATGTTTGAAATTAAATTCCAGAGGTGCATGTTCAATCTTGGTCAAGCCCAGAGCCTTCTATTGACTGAAGGGTGAATCCTCAGTCAGATAAGTAAAACTACACCACTTTAATAACAAGGCCTTAACACTAAGCAGATGACTCTCTAGTGATGTAGAAAAAGTAGGGAAACAACTTTCCTGTTTCTCATCATCTGCTAAAACACTTGGTATAGGATTAGTCCTTTTGTTTACAGTGATTTACTATTAAATTTTTTTATCTTAAAATGGCATATGTGTTGTGTCCCAAAATGTAAGGGAAATTGTCCCACTACATCCCAGGTGCATTTACTTTCCTTTCCTAAAGATGAATCTTTACACCAGAAATGGATTAAAGCCATATATAGGAAACATTTCAAGCCAACTAAGTTCTCTAGATTAAGTACTTTTCAAATTTACTTTACAAACAAAGAAATCCTAAGGCACGTTTTGGTGATTGACCAAGTCACTTTTGGTCACATTGTTTCTGAAACAATGCATTTTTGCAGTGCACACTCTGGTTTGGTCAGTTGCTTTGGTCAACTTTGGTCAGACCAAAGGATGACCAACATGACCAAAATAAAAGCATGGTCTGTGCATTTGGTCAAAGAAAAATAAAAATGGCAGCATGCTCCAACCAGTTGTAGCAGATGATGGATGGTACCGATAATTAGTTTAAATTATGCAAAACTGTTTTTTGTATTAACTTAGTAATTTTTTAGTTTAGGAAATTCATTTTTTTTAAGTTTGTCAAATTTATTTTTTTTTTAAGTTTAGTGAATTCGTTTTTTAGTTCGTGAATTTGTTTAGTGAGTTTTGTTTTCATTTTAGTGAATTCGTATTTTAAAGTTTAGTGGATTCATTTTTTTTATTTTAGGGAATAGTTTTTTTATTGTAGTTGATTTGGTTTTAAGTTAAGACAATTCATTTTCTTAAGTTTTATGAATTCCTTGTCATGGGTCTGAAAATGTCTGACCAAAGCATTTTGGTGATCCCTTTTGGTCCATTCTTTTGGTCAGACCAAACATGAGATTGTGGCCAAACCACAATTTACCAAGTCAATCGCCAAAATGCACCTCTATATATTATGAACCTGATTTGAACAGTTATTTTCTATCTTACTTGGGTATGTGAATTACACTTTCAACCCTGTGACATCATGGAAAGAAGTGGGATTTGTGAAAAATGAAACTTTTTGAAAAAATTGTAGATCTCCAATGCACAAGCCTTAATCCTGGAGTAATTCCTTCAATTTTCCTTAACAATCTTAAATATTTGTCAAACCCTAATATTGCATCCTAATTTTTAGAAGATTTTCTCATTTAGTTGGATAAATGGAAGGTCAAACAATGCACTATTGTAGGGTTGCCATACGTCCCAGTGCACCAGGACATGTCCCAGTTTTGAGGTCTGTGTCCCAGTATCCTGGTCCGACAGTCATTGGTCCCGGTCGATTTAAAATTTTTGCATGTTAATCAATTATTTTCTGATAATATCATTGCAGTCAGTACTGCGCATATACAGCACATGCCTAGAGATTTGGTACAGATTCGTCCATGAAAGCACATCACATTTTGCCAGTAAAACTGACTGTTTGGGAATGATCCACCATTGATCCGTGGGGTGGATCCAGACGAGGGGCAATGCAGCAATTGCTCCCCCCTCACTGCCTGAAAGGGGTGCAACTGATGAAGCATTTTTGCATTGCTATCCCCATTTCTATACTGCCAATCCAACAGTTGCAGTCCAATCTATAGTTGCCTAAACTACTGAAGATCGGTAATTGTCAAAGGGCCAGGAGAGGACCTTTTTGTAATTGTTAGCTAGATCTATAGTCAGGGATTATGAATATTTAAAAATATTTGGGGTGCACATTTTTTGAAGTTCTACCCCCACCCAGATCCACCACTGATTGATCCTAACGTTTTTTTTTTGGATCCTCTAAAATATTTTATATTTCCATGTGTTAGTGAAAGGATTATGGAAATTTTTAATAAAGCTATAAATGTTTATAATATGAATTCTTGCCATTTTGTTGAAAAAATATTTTTAAGGGGGGGGGGATGTCCCGGTCGGTGGTCCGACAATTATGGCAACCCTACACTACTGGCATACTTAGTAGGACAATTTACACCATTACCTAATCCACTCATGGATTGAGTTAGCAAAGCATTGTATTCATGAGTTAGGATTCAGCCATTTTTTTTCCAGAAAAGATACAAATGGATTCACTTGAGGACAGATTTGAGAAGTAGAGATCACTAGCATGATCTCAATATTTGGTATCTGTTAGGCAAGCTTTTGAAGCAGAAAAGGTATTAAGATTGCAAAATAGCTTATCTTTAAATATCAAAATTTATAACAATTTTGATGATGGTGATTTATTTGTAGTAGATGAAGAGCACCCAAGTATTGAAATGATGACAAAGGAATTTGATAACTTCCGAGACAATGAACCACTACTTTGAATTCTAACATATTTATTTGGATATTGTGTTGACTCAGCTTTAAAGAAATTAAAATGTGAAACCTGTTCACAGCATTAGGCAAGTCCCTAACCATGGAACCAAATCATAGTTTAATAATAATTATGGATAGAGGTGGTTTGTTATTTCCTCATCCTGATGCTGTTAATTTAGTTTTATACCACATTTACACATTCGCGAATAAGAAGAGTTGAATGACGAGGTGAGACTTTCGTCGAAATGTTCACATTCATACTTTGGATGAAGAATGACTGTTCACACATTCACGTACTTTGTCATTTACGTACTTTTTCATTTCTAGTTTAATAATATAATTTGGAAGCTAATAACAACATACAGTATTTGCAGCAGATTATTTATAATTCTTGATCTTTCATTCCCACTTTAAAAAGACATTATATCGCTCCTTAAGCCTATACTATCGTCATTGCCTCGTCAACAAGCCTATACTATCGTAATTGCCTCATGCAACAGCATGAGGGCCGTGTTAATAAGGTTGTGTTGGTAATACCTGTAGTATCCAAACCATTTTCCCGCCTATGGCTGTTTCAAAGTTAAAATATTTTGTTTGCAGGGCAGTGTTGCTCATCAATGCCAGAGAACAAAGCTTTTACTCCATACATGCATGGAAAAGAACTTGATCTACATACAAGGAGCTCCTAACCATTTTCCCGCCTATGGCATGGTCGGGTACCCATCTTGTCCATGTGAATGGACAAAAGGGACAGAGTTTGACAGATATTGGACAGCGTTTTTCCACAGCCAGTTGCCAACAAAAGCTGAAACCCCTATACTTATTTATCGCCTGTCCACTTTACGTTGGGGCACTCCACCGACGCCAGGGGGCGAGCTCCTACACCTGGCAATTTTTGCCTCACCTACTTCATCTACACGGGTTCTTCTTACGTACCAATGCCATCGTACACCACACAGGATCTCAGTTTTACTTCTCATCCAAAAGAATGTGCACTCGAGGCTTCTCTCTTCCTTAAAAGAACCAGTTTTGAAGCTAGAACCAGTGGCGGATCCAGGATTTCCGCCGGGGGGGGGGGGTGGGGCTAAACCCCACATATTATGAGATATAAGTTTATATGTGCATTGGGGGGGGGGGGTTGCAGCCCCTAAAACCCCATCCTAGATCTGCGTGTGGCTAGAACTACTGATGCAGTGACCAAAATTGCTACCCACTGTGCCACTGAGGTGGATACAATCTGATCTACATGGATTCTAATAAAGGGTTGCCCACCTATGATGGGTCGGACACACATATTTGCCTTTATGGCAGTGGTTTCCAACCCGGGAGGCGTGACTCTCAGGGGAGGCGCCAGTGGAGAGTATGAATCAATATACTGCTGTAGTGGGGGCCGGATTAACAAATGACACACATGAAAGGTGGATCTCTCAATTCAGAATAAATAATGATTATAATATCAGAAGGGTTAATAGTCGTTGGATGTTGTACAATTTACATTTGGCTTTGCTACAGCCGGCTAACTTTGATATTCCAAATTTTTATAATATTCCTTGATAATACAGTCGAAATCGTTTATAACGACGCCAGATATAATACAGTTTTTCAGCTGACTTCTGTCTTTGTACATGACAACATGCAATGACAATAATTCTCCCTCAAGAAACAGGACATTAGAACAGCAATTGCAAAGGGGGGGGGGCTGCAGTGAACATGAAGAAAACAGAGAACTTAGCTTAGAGTTGGAGTGGTCAGAACAAGTAGTTCGTTGTGGCAATGAGGTGATACCAGTAGTGCAAGAGTGTAGGTATCTAGGATTGGTATTCCAGAGCAATGGGGAAATAATTCCGACATTGCCCATAGAATCAATGTGGGATTGCTGAAGTGGAGACAGGTAAGCGGTGTGCTGTGTGCCCATCGAGTCCCAATTAAGTTGAAAGGTAAAGGCTGGTTCATTGGCACGTGCAACAGCGGCAGGTACCACGTGAGCAGATGAAGCAACACTGAAACGGTTGATGTCGGCACACAATTATGTAAGGAGGGAGTTGAGGAATGGGTGTAAAAGTGGAGTTGACTGGTAGTCAACTGCTTTCAGAGTGCAGTGCTCCCACCCACATATGATTGGCTGGTTGCACTGGAGATAACGCCCATTACACCATTGTTCGGTCATTACCCCACCTACTGGACATTGCCAAAATCAACCTGTGTGCATCCTATCTACTGCCTACCACTGAACGAATACACATGCTGTGTGTCTTGGTGACAATGCTCTACATCACCATTTTGTTGGTTGCGCACATGCTGTTTTGCTGGTAGCGCTTGCCACTGAACCAGCCTTAAAGTTTACAAAACTGTAGTTAGGCCCACTATGCTATATGGAATGGAATTTTAGGCAGTAAGGAAAATTCACAAGAATAGATTCAAGTAGCCGAGATGGGAATGCTGTGTTACATCAGTGGGGTGTCACGTGCTGACAGAGTCTGCAACGTGTACATTAGAGGTAGCTGGGGTTTGGGAAAATCCCAGAGAAGATGTGAGAAAATAGGTTGAGATGGTATGAGCATATGATGCGAAAGGGGGCAGAGGAGCTTACATGGTATATTATGAGACAGCTGATGGCATCAGGTGTATGGGGAGACCAAAGTGAACGTGATAGCTGGTTGTACAGAGGCACATTATTGTGCATGGGGTAGATGAAAGCCTGGTGGGGTTAGACAGGGGTGGAGGATTAGAACCCACAGATGTGACCCTGCCATATGGGATAAGGGTGTGATGATGATGATGAATACATGCTGTATGTATTTTACAATAGTTATACTGTAATCAATATAACACCATTAACAAGGATCCCTTCATTATAAACAATAGTATCACATTTAGCGAACATGAGCTACAACGTACAAAAATCGTCGGTCCCTTGAAGTTCATTATAAACGATTTTGACTGTATTTTGTATATTTGTATAACGTGAGTAATTTGTGGAAGAAAATTATATAGGCAGGTTAAATATTATCCATTTAATCGTTTAAATTATGAATTAACTATGAAATATGTGGTTAGAAAATACATCTGGTTTGAATCTCAATATAAATTCCTTTTTTTTTTTGTTTTTGAATCTCAACATAAATTCCATTTTTTTGTTTTTGAATCTAAACAAAACAGCCATTCAAGACGTGTAACAGTTAGCACGAGTGCAACATTCCAAATAAAAGAAAATTTTCAAACGTACATCTTTTAAAATTTAAAGTTTTAAGCTTGAAACATTCAAACTTCTGAATGACTGTTGCATCTGCTCATTCCTTTGCATCACCAAGGCAATGACAAAAGAGAGTTTCAATGGTGAAGCTGAGAAGAGATGTGGGGAAGCAACAGACAGATGCAACAATTTCCCCCTGGAAGAAATAAAGCTATTAACAGAAAGAAAGTAAGATGGTTAATGAGTTGAGGATGAACAGAAACGAACACAAGAAACACGGGCAACATGGGCACGGGATCGTGTAAGAATCCCTGATGATGGAGTAAGAGGTTGCGTAACGAACGTCTGAGGAGTAATTGAGTGTGGTCGGTTGAGCAAAACAGATGTTGTGGTATCAAAAAATGATGTGTCCCATGCAGCTATTGAAGAAGTTTCTCTTCAATCACCAGACGACATACTCACAGTGTCTGCAAGAGATAAAAATGGTGGTTTGAGTCAGTCTTTTGCAACGTTGTCTGCATGACCATTAATGTCTACAGCATAAAATTTGTCATTTCTATGCAGATTTGTATAGGGTCCATCTTAAGGTTGAGATATTGGGTGTTGGGCCCTGCCAGTGTGGATAAAAACGTGTGTGGCTTTGTCAAAATTAGGGTTGCAAAAAACTGGCTGCACTGGTGAGATGTCTGGTGGTTTGTGCAACAATGCAAGCATGGTATACCATACATTTTGGAGAAAATCACTCCTGGTCAAAGCATTGTATTCAGGAGCAAAGATATCTCCAAGAAGGCGTAAAGTAGTACCATACACTGCAAAGCAATACAAGTATTTCTACTGTTTGTAACGTATTATTCATTTGAAACGGGCTTTTTGGCACAGGCTGCAATGAAAACCAAATACAGTGATACCTAGACTTATGAGTTCGATTTGTTCTGTGGCTGAGCTCATAACTCAAATTGCTCATATGTCAACTTATTTTTGTTCATAGAAGTTAATTGAAATGCCTTTAATCCATTCCATCCCCAAAACACCCTATATATATATAGTTTAAAATTATTATGAAAGATATATCATTGATTTTTACTTGTTTTTCCATGCTATAATTCCTGCAGAGTGCAATGTGATGAGCCTCAGTTGCATCTTTTTTGGCAACCTCCAAGCCCATGAACTTTCCAAGGCACACACTCTTGTTTCAATCCTTTGATATCCTATTCAGACACAGCCTCAGAACACAGATTCTTACATGCAGAGATTGAAGTCCTTCTTGTAACAACCTGCCAGGCGATATCTATAATTGTGAGGCTTGCATCAAAGCAGTGGCAGAACATGTGCTTGGTGAAGAATTTCTTGAAATTAGAGTTCACCTACCTACTGGTTCATAGGCTGCACGACAGGAGGTGTCTTTGAGGTTTAGTGGGTGAACAGATGCATTATGCAGGATGAGAAGGGCTTGAAGGGATAGAAAACTTTCTTAGAGATTGCTAATTATTGGTGGTGTGTGAAGCTCACTCATAACTCATATTTTAGCTCACATTTCAAATCAACAAATTGACCAAGTGACAGCTTATACCTCGAATCAAGTTAGGGCACTTCTCAGTCAAGGTATCACTGTACCGATCCAGGTTAATAGTCGAAATGATAAACACTGAGTGGCACTCTCCACATTGCCCCAAGATTTGATAAAAAAAAATTTTGTGCCAATAAACAACAACCAACCTTGCATTAAATTTTGATGCATTAGATGTAGGTAAATTAGTAATTTGATATAAAAATACTGCAAATATGCATGTTTGACGACATGCACATCATCTATTAAAAGACAGGGAGGCACGGATAAGGTACAGTAGCATAAAGGTTGGAAACCACTGCCTTATGGAATACAGGTGATCCATTCAAGGTTATTTATTTATTGCCAGCATACTAGTTGTAGGGGCGTCCTACCAATGTAACGCTAGGGAACATGTTCTGCACCTGGAAATTTTGCCGAATTACACATATACAGTGGAACCCGGATAGGAGGTTTCACATATAAGAGGATTTCCCACATTTCAAGTCCAATTTTTCAGGTCCCAAAGTGAAATGCATTAAGTCTGTCATCTTTTGATGGTTTTAAAGTTCCTTGGATATACGATTTCCCATTTAATACGTTTATGAAGATTCACTCACTTCTTAAGGTTTCACACTACAGTTTGAGGGCCATATTAACATAGATGGCAATTATCTGCTTGCTTAGAGCAAAGGAGTGAAGATGACAAAGAAGAACGTGTAGTACCACCTTCTTATAATGAGGCATTAAAAGGCATGGATTGGTTTTTGACTGTATGTTGACAGTGTTCATGACACAATTATTTAAAAAAAAATAATGATATACAGTAAAACCGCAATTATCTGGCACCTTGGGACAACCCCATGCCATACAACTGAATTTTCTGGATAACTGAAACACTCGTATATTGAAGGGGCATATCAAATGTACAGTGATTCAAAAAGGATGGATACCCCTTCCCTATACTACAAAATGAGCCAAAAATCCACATTTATCTCAACGTTTTAAGAACACATCAACAAATGCACCTACTATACATGACTTTTCCACTTACAACACAATAATCTTAAAAAAATTAGTGTTGAAAGGTGTGAATACAGGCGAAGTTATTTATTTGATTCAAAATCATGTCACTTTTGCACAAGTTCCCACCTTTTGTCTCCCTCATCATACTGTAACTATTTAATGGTTTTAGAGCATAAAAATCGTTAGAAAGATTTTGATACAAAGTTATTAATAATGAGCCTACTCATAGGCAAGGAGATTGAGCTACCTGTTAGGAGGTGCCAGGGTGAACTTTTGGGGGCCACGTTCAAAAATATTTTCCGGGGCCTTCTGTGGGGAAAAAACATTTTACATTTTGATAAATTTTCATAAAGCCCATGCGTTGGGCCAGGTTCCAGAAAACGCACTGCAGAGAGCTGTATAAGTGCATCAGTTGACATACTATATATATTTTTGAAAGGTTGTGATAAATTTGAAGTTCTGGCTCAATTTCTAGAAAAATTGATAATGCATTCACAGTATTTCAAAGCAATATTTGCAATTTGTACATCTTGATATAAGAGAAACCCAGTATGTCTAGTACTGTATGTTATTTTATTAATATTAAGAGCAGTCATATATGTGAACACATTATACAGAATCCATATTTTTGCAAACATCTTGAATATCAGTTTGCTTTATCTCACTTTGTAAATGTATTGCATTGCAATATAATTGTAAAATGATTCCCATTTGGTGTGCCATGAAATTTATAATAGTTTGGAATCATTTATTGCCATATTGGAAAGGTAAGCCCAAAGATTTAATGTCTCCCTATGACGTAAGGGTACCGTTTCTCATTGCTGGATAAATGGTAATTCCAGATATCTGGATACCGGATAATGGGGGTTTTACTGTACTTGTAGAAACATATTCTATTAAAATCCGAAAGTCAGCAAAACAAAATTTTTGTTTGAATTTTCAAATACTCATAGGTGAGTTTATATTATTATTATTTTATTACGTGCTAATAAGAGCACAAAAACTTCATACAGAGGAATACAATGCTGACTGAATGGTAAATGAAAAAACACATGTAACAAAACTTAGATTCATCAAGTTACAGAGACTAGCAGTTTACAGTGTCGAAAGTATATATACCCAAAGCTTCTTCTTAAAGTGGGAGCAATTGTTTTGGCAACGATACTGAGCACACACAAATACAAAAGATTGCACTTCATAGGGGAGGGCGTTCCACTGCCTAAACAAAACATAAGGAAACAACCTCCCTCTCAAATACGAAAACAGCTTGGTAGGCTCAAAGTGGTAGCAGCGGGTACGACAAAAATCCACCGATGAACGAAAGAACTCACGGATACAATGCCCAGGATGGACATCATTATGTAAAGCAGAGGCAATTTCGAGTAGTTGAGAGTAGAGGAGAAAAGAGGAGAAAGGGAACAAGCCATGCCGTGTACACCAAGGAGTGATGGAGGCCCATGGGGGGACATGAAATAACATCCTCAAGATCTTATTATAAGCAACTGTGAGAGGGTGGAATTGCACTTTGGTAAGCCCAGCCAAAAAGGGGGTAGCAAAACGGAGTGGAGAAAGGACCTTAGCATGAAAAATCAGAGTTAGTTTCTTAGTTAACAGGATATGCATTAAACGCTTAACCCTTATGTCCATTCCCTGGAGAGTTTGACGTTGTTCCATAGCCAGGTACCCATACTGAATGAAATGGAATTCAGACAAACATGTGTTTCAACATGCATGCATTTCTGAAGCTATCATATTTCTTTATACATGATAGCCCATAGATGGTCTTTACCCATTGCTCTACTGAAATCTTTTGACCATAGGCAGCCAACCTTTTGTGCAGCTAGCCATTCCAGTCATTATCAACCCAAAAACCTGCTGAACATTCAAATATGCCTGTTTCATGCATTTGGTGTCCCACACACATTAATCTCTTAGGAATTATCATCATCATATCCTTATTCCGCCTGTGGCAGGATTGGGTCAGTGGGTTCTAGCCAGAGGCAGATCCAGGAGGAGCAATGCAGCAATTGCTCCCCCTCCATGCCTCAATGGAGCACATATTTCATCTGATGTATTATTCAATTTTGCATCTAATGATGCATTTTCCCATTGCTATCCCCATTTCTATACTGCCAGTCCAACAGTTGTTGTCCAATCCAGTCTGCTAAACCACTGAGATAGGACACTGTCTGAGAGGCAGCAGAACACCTATTGTAATTGCTAGCTCGATGTATACGAAGGGATTCTGAATATTTAAAAACATTTGGGGCACAGATTTTGAAGTTCTCCACCCTGATCCACCCTTCGATCTCCCATTGGTTCTAGCTCTCCACTCTTGCCTAGCTCCAAACTAGTCCCAAGTTTGTTTTGATTCTCTCCTATTCTTCTTCTTTCCTCTTCACAATACATGGCCATACCACATGCATCCATTCATCATCATACCCTTTCCCTGCCTTTGGCAGGGTCACGTTTTCAGGTCTCACACCTCCACTCCCAACTATCTACCACCAGGTCCCCATTCACCCCATACACTACTGCACCAACGTCTGCTTTTAGTCTTCTCCAACATTGGGTGCTTCTACCTGCATTCCCATATCGCAGAGGCGACCCGAGGGGGGGTGCGGACTGCACTGGGTGACACTATTTCAGGGGGGGTGATACTATTGCAAAGTTTCAGACCCACCCCTTTCCTACAGCACTTCACCTATTTGAATTTTAGTTTCAATGAATGCAAATTTTGTATGGGACATAGTCCAGCTAGTGGATTCACCTAAACTCGTTTGGTTCGTTGGTTTTTTTAGAGCTTTTTGACTAAAAGGTCATTAGAGCCCCGTCCACTGCATATTTCTAATGCAGAGACTGCACAGCCACTACACTAATGTGACTATTTTGGGTATTAGCATGCTGTCATCAGCTTTCTCCAGGTCAATGAAGAAGGGTAATAGCCAGGGTAAGAACACGTTGGGGGCTTCCCAGTGAAGGTAGGGTTCCACCATTGTTAAGTACTAAGTTCATACTTGTTCATTCCGACTATGGACGAGCTGCTGACGGGAGTACAATAATGGGCCCCCCAGTCCATAAACATTTTAAACCAAAACTTAAACATTTTGCACCCCAAACCCAGTTGCGCCCATGGCGGCCGCCTTCTTCGCCACGCTCTCATTACGGCCCTGGTTAGTGGTTCCAGAGAACAAGTAGAGAGAGGCCTAAACGATATTAGAGGAGCTATAGAAAAGGGCTAAAGATAAACATGAAGAAGACAGAGTATTTAAGTTTCAATTGGGAAGGACAGGAAAGTAGTGGTGGCGTGATCTCTAGAGGCAAACTGGTGAAAAAGGTGAAAGAGTAGTATTAGTAGTAGTATGTTACACTATCGGGTTGGGGAGTAAGCCAATCTGCTATAACAAGCGAAACCCTAACGAGGCTGCTCGCAGGTGAGGAGGGGCTAGGTGTAGCGGGGGTAGGAAAGGGGAAATTAGCAGCACACAATGTTCACTACCAACCACCCATGTTGGTACTAACTTGGGTTTGTTTTGTTTAACTGGTGCGTCCAACGCAACTTGGCTACACCATGGAGGTAAAGTACTTAGGGTCAACGTTTCAAAGCAATGGTGAGATACTCTGTTGTAACCCAAAGACTGAATGGGGATGGTTGAAGTGGATGCAGGCAGGGGGAGTCTTATGTGATAGGCGGGTCCCATTCACGTTGAAAGGGAAGTTTTACAGGGCAGTGGTTAGACCATCTATGCTATGAATAGGTTGAGGGAGCTAGATCATTCTTATGAGTGGTATGGACGCATAATGAGAAGATGGGAGGAGCTCCTTAGGTCCGTTTCAGGAATGCAAGTGGTTGAGAGCACCTGAGGCAGGAGGAGACTGAAGCAGACGTGGGAGCAAGTTGTCCAGTAGGACATGGCAGTGTGTGGGGTGGACGAGGATATGGTGGGAGATACGTAGAAATGGAGGACTGGAACCCGCAGAGCCGGTCCTGTCACAGGCGGGATACCTGATTTCCATGCACAATAATCCTATCCCAGAGGTGACATTACAACACTCTCCCAGAGGTGACATTTCAACACTCTCCCAGAACTTCATGGAGTGGCTCATCAGCCTTATACCTTTATAGTTACCACAATCTTGGACATCCCTTTGCCCTTGATGAGTGGTACTATCCAACTCTCACGCCATGCTGATGGCATTCTATTTCTGCTGGCTATCCTCCTGAGAAATTTCCCTAGCCACCTCAGGGGCGGATCCAGGATTTTCGTCAGCGGGGGGTAGAGCCATAGGCAGCGATTAGAAACGCCATTTTCATTTGTCAGTGTCAATGTCGACCCAAAATTTAGGGGGAGGGTTGCAACCCCAAACCCCCCCCCCCTTGGATCCGCGCCTGCGCCTGATACCTGTCCTTCCTAGGTTATGCCACGGTTGAATTGGGTGTTCCGTCTGGCCCTACAGCCTTTCACAGTCCACCATCCCCTGCCAATGCAGGATAGGTGGCAAGGTCCCCACCTCACCCTGCAGCATTCAAGAGGTTTTGGAAGTACTCTTCCCACCTCCTCTTTACTTCCATCAGGGAGAGTAGGACCCTGCCTCCGGTATCCTTCACTGTTATGGCTCGGGGTCAGGGCCGGCTAGTGAGTTTTAGGCGCCCTAGGCAAGTGGGTCCATCCACCGCCGCCCCATTGAATCTAATACAGTCCTTGATTGTCCAAGCGTCCCTCACGTGCTTGGCATTTGTCCCAAAGCCAACATTTAGAAAAGGCCCAACCAATCAGAGATATTTGGGAACCCCAGGACTATGAACATTTTAAATTACTGATAGAATGCATGACAAGGAAGTACCTCTGAAATCAGCCGCTCCTATGGAATTTGTCGCCCTAGGCAGCCGCCTAGGTTTGCCTGCCCCACAAGCTGCCTTTGCGTGGGGTATATCTTCAGCTGCCCTATCTTTAGCCTTGGCCAGTTTGAAAACCTCCCCTCCCCTTGTCCCTAAGTAGTAATGATCCTACTAGCACCAGTCTTATCCTGCCTATATTGAGTCTTAGATTCCTGGTCCCCTGTCTCCCACAAAATGTGGAAAGCAGCCTTCTTTTGCTTGATGGCTGCTGCTTCCTTCCCATTCCATCACCATGTCTTCTTGTTTCTCTGGACTGTGCCTCCTACTCGGCTTGCCCTAAAATGGCTTTCCCACTGGTTCTAATTTTCTGGGGACCCTGTCCCACATGGAATCTGCTGTCCCTTCCCAATCCTAGTCTACCTCCCTGTGCACTTTGTGGGTAAATCCCTCCATTTTGGTGGGTGTTTCTGTCACGTGATGGCCTGCTCTCCTTTCCAAGAATGTGCCTTACCTTTCACTTTCACTAAGGTTTGGCCTATGGCCACATTCGTTTTGGAAATTTTCATTCAGGAGTGCCCAGCAATCACAAACTTCTACTCTATGCAGTCCTCTAACCATAAAGAAATTTATCTGTGATATCCCTTGTGGTGACTGGAATGTGAGTAGGTGCTTGTCCCTCTTCCTTAACCATGTATTTGCCAATGCAAGGCCAAGTGCATTGGCTGTGTCGAAAATGCACTGTCCTTCTATGCCAATGGTTCCATACCCCAGCCCCCATGGACATCCCATAACCCTGGTTATCTTTGCCTACATGGCCATTAAAATCTCCACCAATAACTAAGCGCTCATTCCCTTGACATTGCCCTATCTCAGCCTCTAGTGAGTTCATCAAGTCCTCAAAATCTGTCCAGAAACGTACTTTTGTGGGTTCATCCAGACTTACCTGGGGGGGCGTATGCACTGATGAGGTGGAGCACTATTCACCAAACCACTGTAACTAACAGTAGCCTACTATTTATTTGCTTCACATGGGTGACCACTGTATGCAGTTCCCTGTCTAATACAATACCCAAACAGTTTTGTCCCCCTTCACTCACTGCATATATAAGCTTGTATCCCTCATCCTTCCTAATCTAAGATAGGCCCTTATACTGTCTGAACATGCTCTGACTGGGGTCACTCCAGACAGGTGTCCAGAACCTGCAGGAATGTTGTTGCTGTTGCTGTGGGGGATACTTGCCTACCCCCACAGAGGAAGCTCATCACGCCATCTGCCACAGGGACCAAAGTCCCAACTCCTGTGACTTTGTGGACTGCTGATGATGGTGGGCCAGGGCCTGCTCGCACACCCCTGATGGCTGCCAGCAGTGCCTGAAACAAACATTAAAATGATTTGAAATTTTGGTGACTCAGGTGGAGCACATTGAATAATAGTGTTCATCTGGGGGGTCAGTGGTGGGGGTGACACTGGGATTTGCCACACCAGGTGACACCAAGCCTAGGTACTCCTCTGCCATAATGTACCCAATGAGCTCTTCCCCTGCTTCTTTGGATATTCATACCAGTTCCATATACCCTCCCTTATTCTCTTCTGCGATGTCCCTCACCCACAAGCTATGTCTAATATACTTATTCCCAATTCCATCAGCTATCAAAATCCCACTCATGCAATGTATCATTCGCATCTCAGCTACTTGCATTCTATTTATGTGGTAGTCCCTTTAATACTAATAAATTATTCTTACTGATGAAAATTAAGTATTAAAGCATAATTTATTTAATAATTTGCATTTATTTCAATGCTTTATATAAAAAACTGTATTTTTCTACATGAATTTTGCAAATTAGACTATTGGGTACCTGGGTATTGAACAATGCCAAAATCAACTTCAAAGCCAATTTTAACTGAGATGAATAAACTCATAACAAATGAAAGTATGCGGAATTGGCATTATAGAGCAATATCCTTTTTCGAAATAAAGTTATTTCAACTGAAAGTCAAAATGGATACCTGGGTACCCGGGTATGGACGTAAACAAGTAAACCAGTGAGTTAAATTTGGATATTAACATATTGGGATGCTGCAGAAATTTGAGGCATGAGTCAAATGTTACCCTAAGGAGTTTTAGGGATTGGAAGCCACTGCAGAGAACAGATAAAGAAGGGACCAAAAAATATTAGAGGATCAACAGAAAAGGGAGGACTAAAGATAAACTTGAAAAAGACAGAGTATTTAGAGTTCATTTAGGAAGGACAGGAAAATAATGGTAATGCACGTTTGAGGAGTGAACTGGTGAAAAAGGTGGAAGTGGTAAGGTACTTAGGATCAACGTTACAAAACAATGGGGAGATACTCTGATGTGACCGATAAAATGAATGGGGTATGGGGCAGAGTCTTGTGTGATAGGAGGGTCCCAATCAAGTTGAAAGGGAAGTTCTAAAGGGCAGTGGTTAGGCCAGCTATGCTAAGTGGATCACAGTGTTGCGCAGTGAGGAAGAGCCACAACAATAGAATGCAAGTAGTGAAGATGCGAATGCTGTGGTACAAGTATATCAGAGGTAGCCTGGGGGTGGTGGACATCGCCGAAAAATTGAGGGAGAATTGGTTGTGGTGGTATGGACACGTCATGAGAAGAGGGGAAGAGGAGCTCGTTAAGTCTATCCCAGGAATGTAGGTGGTCGGTAACACTCTGGGCAGGGGGAGACGGAAGCAGACGTGGGAACAGGTTGTCTGTAAGGATATGGCAGACCCGACCTGCCACAGGCGGTATAAAGGTATGATGATGATGATTCACAATTACATAATTTTCAGTATGTACATATGCACAATAAGTTATGCACCATAAATAGGACACATTTTCCTCACGTGGCGGCTAAGCTTTATTACAGTCGTGACCGTTATAACAGTCAGAAATTATAACGGTCCATTTTCAAGTCGCCCAAGACCGACTCTTATAGAAGGGTCCGACTGTACATGAGTGGGGTGTCAAGAGCCGATAGAATTAGGAATAAATATATTAGTTTGTTTGTTTGTTGGCGTTTTAGGGCTCTTCAACTGCAAGGTCATTAGAGCCCCAATAAATATATTAGAGATCATCATCATCATACTCTTATCCCGCCTGTGGAAGGGTCCGGTTTTGTGGGTCCACTGAACATGCTGTGACTGGGGTTGTCTGTGGGGAGATGCCAATCTACTCCACATTTTCCACCATTGCATCATGCAACCAAAATGGAAATTTTGACAGGTAAATTAATACTTTGTTGGTAATTCTTTGTTGCATGATGTCTGACCTATTGCACAATAACAATAAGCAACAGGGATATTTCAGACCGCATGCAGGCGCCTGGGGGTCGGGGACATCGTGGATAATAAATGAGGGACAGTAGAAGGAGGTGGGATGGACACCTGAAGTCCTGTTCACGAATGCAGGTGGTTGGTAGCACCAGTGGCAGAGGGAGACCAAAGCAGACGTGAGAGCAGGTTGTCGGTAAGGATATGGGAGTGTGAGGTAGAGAGAACGGAAAATTGCGTTGGTATGTTAATATGTTATTCTAAGGAGTTGGGGAGTCAACCAAGCAGCCTCTAATGACCTTGTATTTGATGGACCCTAAAACACCAGCAAACGAAAATTTGTCGGTTTGATTGGGACGTGGTGAGAGATAGGTGGGAGTGGTGAGCTAGATGACCCCGTCTAGTTCTAGTTGACTACACTGCAAGCAGGCGTGATAAGCCAAATTGGTAGTTGAGAGAATAACTCTCATTCCTAACAATTCACTGATTCAAAAACCCCAAGAAACTTGAAGCATAGCATCTATTCTGCCATACATAGCCTGCACACTATATTGGCACCTTCTTCCAGAATGTTCTTCACCTTATCCTCATCAGGAGCATTCCATTGCCAAATGACCCTTGGAAAAAGGACGTCTGTTCGGGCCCTGATCTCCTTCAATTTGAACAGCTGATCATTTCTCCCCCTATATTCTGCAAAGGATAACCTGCCATGTAGAGAACCCTCGTTGTTTGTTGGTGTTTAAGGTCCCGTCAACTACAAGGTCATTAGAGACCCGTCCCCAGCTTTCCCGAGCGACCACCCATGTCAGTACTATCTGGGCTTGCGTTGCTTAACTTCAGTGATCAGACGAGAACTGGTGTGTCCAACGCAACTCGCCGCTCCCGAGGACCCTCGTAACCTATTTTCAACAGTCTGATAGACAGCTTAATGCTGTCAGATACCCGCCTGACAGCTGTGTAGTGCCAATGTACAGACTGCATAGACACTACTCTAAAGTGACGATTTTTGGTGTTAGCAGTACCCAGTTTTCCCTTGTGGCCACCCATGTCAGTACTGGCTGGGTTTGCATTACTTAACGTCACCGAGAAATGGTACAATTGGCCCTTCTCCAAGAATTATGATGACTATTCTATGATTAAACCTAATCCTCATTTTACACAGGATAACAGACTTGATTCGTGACCAGTATTTGGAGCACAACCCTCGTGAACGTTGAGGGTCTGCTATAAAGGATACCGGGGCTGACTGTCAAATTTTTTGAATTTGATTTTTTTTTAAACTTGCTTATACACAGCATTTGAATCATACTTACCCAATTATGAACACCCAACATCTGGCTTTATAACAAAAAAATGCAGATGGACATATACAGTATGAAAATTTGGGAACTACTTAACGTTTACTGTAGATGTGTTTTTGTGACAATCAACCCAATGTCTGGGGTAGGTTGTCACAGTACCTGGGGTTACTCATCATAATGTGATTCACTGAATTCATAAATAAAATTTGTTTCCCTTTAAGAAAGAAACATCTTTGTTGTTCATAATAACACATTACTGATAGGGATGCTTTATATTTCCAATTCATTGGGAGCGGCGAGTTGCGTTGGACACACCAGTTCTCGTCTGATCACTGAAGTTAAGCAACGCAAGCCCAGTTAGTACTGACAAGGGTGGTCGCTTGGGAAGGCTGGGTACTGCTAATACCCAATAATCGTCGCATTAGTGTAGTGTCTGTGCAGCATATGCATTAGAACTACACAGTGGACGGGTCTCTAATGACCTTGTAGTTGATGGGACCTTAAACACCAACAAACAAAAAAACAATCCAATTCATTTGAAAAAGAATTGCTGATTTTTTGGTATCCTAAATTAGTTGAGTGATGTGCATCACTTCTGGCAATTTCTGTTTTTCTTTTTTTTTTGTAAATTTCTTACAATATTGTGCAAGAGTGCAACAATGTTTCTTAGTTTCTGTGTGCAATATTAACTTGATTTGCAGATCATAGCATTTCTTCTGAGGACACACCACCTCTAGTCGCCTTTCACTTTTAAGCTGGGGGCATTAATCATAAAAGGTTCCAACCTGATGCTGAAGTAAAACATGTATCAGATAAAAACATTTGTCCAACCATTTAAGCCAAAATATAAAACCAAACATGCCTCATTCATTATGGTGAGGAATTTCAATTACCAGTAGATCTGTTGTTGTTTTGAAGGAGAGGGCAGTTGTGACCCAAGGACACAAAATGGAATAAACACTACAAATATTCTAATATATTATTCAATATTACATTTAATTCCAAATTCTGTTCCAAACTGTGAATGTTTATGTGAAGTAGAACTTTTGTCAACAGAGGAAATAGGCTCTCACATGTGACAACTCTCCCCAGGCATCATGAGATAGCCTACCCCAAGCAACCTAATTTATGTGCCTAGTTTATTAAGGACTTTGCTAATCCTAATAAATCATAACAATTCGTTAGCCAGGGCAGTAAACTATGAGATAAAACAAACATTCAGTGGTTGATGCCACTAAGCAAGTACATATGTGAAAAACACCATGCACCAACAATTTTTCTTTTCCTTATCAAAAAAATAAACACTTCACTGTCTTCCCACTGCTATACAGTTTCCTAGAAGTTTGTGATGTGTCACTATGTGCAAGCAAATAGATCCCATATAAAGACTACAGTTTTTTCGCTATTAAGTTTGTGACAACCTACCCGCGTGACAACCCCAGAGTAGGCCAAGCAGCCATAACGCGACGAACCCATAGGAGGCTGCTCATGGGGAATAAGGAGGTAGTGTAGAGGACGTAGAAGAGGGGAAATTTGCAGCACCCAACTTTCTTTACCAACCACCCTTGTTGGCACTAACGTGGGCTTATGCTGCTTAACTTCAGTGATTTTCGTCGGGGGGGGGGGTGAGCTATTGGCAGTGATTGGAAAAGCAATTTTCGTTTGTCAGTGTCAATGTCAACCCAATGTCAACTTGGGCAACTTGGGTCGCAAATTGGTGGTTGCAAACCCCCCCTGGATTCGCCCCTGCTCACGAGAAATGGTGTGTCCAACGCAACACTATATCTGAAATATTTGTTAGGGAAACAGCTCGCCGCTGAGCAGGTGGGGAAAATGTCCAGCAATGAACATGTAGACCGGTATAGAATTTCTATTTAATGCTTCGCCTGTATATTCCTGGTGCCAAAAAGGACAAATTGGTGATTGACAGAACCATAGGCTGGAAAAGTGTTTTGAACGGCAAAAGCCAAATAATAGCGGATCTCCACTATACCCCATTTATCATAAACGATATGCAATACTACTGTACAGTATATGCAATCCGGGATCGAAATCACAATCAATGTCCTTGGAGTCACGCTCCGCCTTTCCAGGCTGAGATAAAGAATGGCCATTTCAAATTCCTCTATTATGATATCACGGATCCCACAAACTATTCCAGAGAGGGAAAGAGCGAAGATTGGAGACAGTGCTGCAGGGGAAGGGGCAATGTTTAGGGAACCGGACTTTCCAACTGCCTTTCCGAAAGAATATATTTTTCCTGCTCACTTTCAATTTTGTCCTTTTCTCGACCCCGGAGAGGAAAAGCATGCGCCCCATTTGCACCTCTCTGGGGACGCTCACGATTACTGAACTATCGTTCCTCACACTGATATTTTCGGGTTGCCGTCGTCATCAACCGAATTACTTTCCAGTAGATGTAACGACCTGCTGCAAATGCGGAGAACGTTTATACATTGGTTTAGTAGGCGTGAAATTTTTGGTAAGTGCATGCCAATATGAGAGGTTAGATCAGATAATTTGGTGCACATTTCAATGCCGATTCTTGAATGAGTGATCTTTATGACGCAATTGTGCGACTAGAGTGATAAAATTCAGTCATTTTTGCTTGCCAACATGAACAATCGTCACCACTGAAGTCTGTCATTGCTCTTTTCCATTTCAAGGTCTTCTTCATAGATTTGACGCTAATGGCTTGATTCTTGTTTATTACCTCGCCAATTTCACTCTGGTCCATATTCAATAATCTCTTTAAGAATAACAGTAACTACAGAACTACTCACTTCCTTTGAATTGCTCAGAAATGATATTAATGCAAGCACGTCAAAAGTTGCCTTGATTTCATTTATGGCGTTTAGTATAATAAAGTGACTAAAACCGCTACATATTAGGTCTAAGTATCAATTGATTAGTGTCAGAAATGTTATTTGTCAGCCACTCCCTTTTCAACTATACTGTACATGTAGTGTCGGATTTACTATTAGGCTAAATAGGCTGACGCCTAGGGCCTCCACATTTAACGGACTTCAAAACTTAAGAAAAAGGTCTCAAAAGGGCTTGAAAACGACCTCAAAATTGAAATAGCCTAGGGCTTCTCAATAAGTATGTGTTGAAACGAATAATTGTTTCAGAACCTCTTTATAGAATTCGAGCCGTTAGAATGTGTCCTTGACAGTAGCGTTACCTGCGAGCTGGTACTCATTAGCAGATGCACATGTCCTTAGTAGGAATGTTGCATATGCGCAGGACGTAATTCGTCTGCTTTGCATAACATGGTATACACAACAGGTCACTCAAGCTTGCTGATAGGGGATGTTATTGCAACGTCGATGCATACACACAATAGTGAACACCGACCACATGACTAGCATACATACATTTGCAAAAAAATGCAAGACGTATGCCAAAACGTACATCAGCTTGACACACACTGTTTGCATTTGCACAGGTGATGGATGATTCGTCTGCATTGTGTAGTGTACATTTGCAAAAAACGTTGCGAGAAACTTCCTAATATTCTGCACTCAGCTTTCCATCTTGCCAGGTCCACATGGGCTGTGCCTGCTGTATCAGACAAGAAATAGCTGCATGGAACTTGCTGAGTGGCCAGCTTGGGTGGGAAACCACACAATATTGCCCAAAGTTGCACACTGGCAAACACAATCTGTTTGATGTCGGTACATCAAAGTGATATCTCATAAGAAAAAGTTTTTTTTTCTAATTCCCCCATGGTTCAGGCACTAATGAGATGGTTGCTGGATCTTGCAAGGTCTGAGCTCCTATCAGTCATACCTCCATCTCAATACAGTTCTTGTCCTTGTATGTCAGTATTGTTTGCCATTCTCATTCTAATTTTCTAATTCAATACACTGCAAGCAGCTCTTTGGACAATATGGCAGTGGAGAGACTAACTCTCAATCCTTCTGATGATACTCTAATACTCCTATAACCCTTAACTATAATTCAGGTGCCTCCCTTTTCACAATACTAGAAATGGCAAGCTTTCCTTTGATGAAGCCCTCCACCCTATCCTCCCCAAGGCCATTCCATTGCTTATTGACCCTTGACAAAAATGACCAGTAGTATGAGTCTGTCTGTGCCCTAATCTCTTTCAATTTACATGGATTATCCCTTTGCCCCTTATACTGAGCAGGAGACACACTTCCAGCAAGAGGCCCATTACGTCCCAGCAGCAGCAGTCTGATAAACAGACTAATGCTGCTTGATATACGCCTCTGGCTTAGTGTCTCCCACCCTAGTTCCCTAATCATGGCACACACGCTCTCCCTGTTAGAAAACCTGTTGAGTACAATCCTTGCTGCCC
Source organism: Trigoniulus corallinus (assembly GCA_013389805.1). Lineage (NCBI taxonomy): Eukaryota > Metazoa > Arthropoda > Diplopoda > Spirobolida > Trigoniulidae > Trigoniulus > Trigoniulus corallinus. Next base: position 22,803,530 of record JAAFCE010001963.1, on the reverse strand, counting down.
TCCTTTGGATCCTTTCAACCTCTCAAGATAAGTCGTGCCTGAAGGGGAACCAAATTGGACTGCCATACTCCAAAACTGGGTGTACCATTGAAATGTATGCTGTTTCTTTTACCTCTTTTGAGCTGTCCCCAAGAACCCTACTAATCAGACGGAGGAATTGTCCAGCCCTCCCAACCACTTTACCAATGTGAACCTTCCAATTTCTTTGACTATTTAAGATAACTCCAAGGTGTTTATGATTTACAACCCTCTCAAACTTAACTCCACCTATGTCATAGTCGAAATCTAGTAACTTCTTAGATCGAGATATTGTGAGTATTCTACACTTCTGCAGGTTTAATGGCAATTCCCATTTTACACACTAATTGTATATCCTGTCTAGATCCTGTTGTAATTGCACACAAGATGATAATCCATCATCTAATACCTGAGCAGCACATGTGTCATCTGCATACACTTCCCTGAGGGACCCCTGACATGACTGGTATCCATTCAGATGCACTACCCTTGAAAATGACCCTCTGTATATAGCATATAGGACCTTACCCATTGAACAACATTACTATGTATTCCTAAGTTGGAATTTTTGAGACCAGCTTATCATGAGGTGCCATAACAAAAGCCTGTTCAAAGTCCAAGAATACAACATCAACCTGCTTTCTGCTATCCAAAGCCTTTTGAATGTAATCCATCAAACAACCCATTTGGGTGTCACACAACCTCCCTTTCCTAAACCCATGTTGGTTATTACTAAGTATGCCCTTCTTTTCCAGATATCCCATTATAGATGAGAATATGTTCTGCTAAAAAATCTTGGATACAGCACTTGTTAATAAAACCAGTCTATAGCACCTTGGGTCTGTGACATCCCCTGACTTGAAAATGGGTACTATATTAGCTAGTTTCCATGATGATGGAACAATGCTTGTGTCCAATGATTTTTTAAATATTTCCACTAAGTAATAACTAATAATCCCAGAAAGTTGCTGCAAAATAAATGGCAAAATGCCATCAGGGCCCACAGCCTTATATACTGGTAATTTTCTTAGCAGTTGCTCGATTCCCACCCTAGTGATAATAACCTCATCCATTCCTGCTGGCAAATCCCTGTCATATTTTGGCTGGGAGTTATTTTTACTGCTTGCAAAGCTTTTTGAAAATGTGTCATTAAAATCACTGGCAATCATAAGACTATCCTTGACTAAATTTCCTGACCCATCCTTAATCATTGTATCCCTATTGCCCTTCTTCCTACACCTCTTTAGATATCCCCAGAATGCCTTTGGATTTTTCCTAAGCCTATCTCCCAAAATGTTTGCATGGAAATTCTTGTAAGCTTTCCTCATAAGCCCTTTAACCATTTTGCAGGCCCCTCTATAGGCCACCTCACTAATGACATCCCTCCCTCTCCTAAGTGCATTGCTAGTCCTTTGCTGGTTCTGGAAAGCTGCCTTCACCTCTTTAGAATACCATTCTGGAACAGAGTTATTCCTGATAATCTTAGTGGGGACAGCTAGTTGTGTGCCCTCTTCTATGAGTGCTGGGAATCGTTGCCAAGATTCCTCATCACCACAGGTATTAGCAAGGGTGTAAAAATCATTTAATTCATATTCTAGATATGATTTGAAATACTGACAATTGGTCTTATTATATTGGTAAGCCACCCTGCTTCCTGCTACCTGCTTAGGTATCCTTTTGACTATCTCTACCCTAACCACATCATGGTCACTAATTCCCTCAATACACTCAACATTATTCATAGAGTTGGGTGCATTTGTGAATACTAAATCTAAATTTACCCCTTTCTCATGTGTAGGCATGGTCACAATGTGTTCCAATCCATTGCAGTATAGTTGATCCAAAAAGAGATTTATAGCCCCTGATAATCTGGAATTTTAATTAAGCAGCAAACTACCCCAAGCCATCCCTGGTAAATTAAAGTCCCCACCAAGAATTACCATTGGGACCTTTTTCCTGTGATGAAGAAGCTCAAGTGAGTGTGACAGTCAGATCAGTGGTAGTGGATCATCACCTGGACTTGCTTGTTGGAGTTTAAGGTCCCGTCAACTATGAGGTCATTAGAGACCCATCCACTGTATAGTTCTAATGCATATACTGCACAGACACTACACTAATGTGACGATTATTGGGTATTAGCAGTACCCAGCTTTCCCAAGCGACCACCCATGTCAGTACTAACTGGGCTTGTGTTGCTTAACTTCAGTGATCAGACGCAACTCGCCGCTCCCCATCACCTGGAGGCCAATAGAAGCCAACAACATAAATCCCCCCACCACAAGTGTCAGCAACACGACAACACAGCGTTTCACAATCTTCCTCATAACCCAATTCCCTGGAGCTTTCCAGAGATTTATCTATGGCTATAAAGACTCCACCCCCTCTACCTGCTTTCCTATTTTTTCTGTAAACTACATACTTATCTGGGTAAATCTCTGCTGACCCTCAACCAGGATTCAGTGCCAATTATGATATCAGCATCTGATGTAGTAGCCAGTGCATTGAACTCGACCACTTTATTGACTATGCTTCTGCAGTTAACAACATGCAAAGTAAATGGGCTAATTACTGTTGGAAGCTTACTTACCCCTTCCCTTTCAATGTCTAGCAGCCCTATCCTATGAGAATTGTGCTTTAACCTGGCATGAGATGACCTGGTACCTTTCCTAAAAAATCAGCAATAAACTCATTTTATTTCATGCCAATCCTCAAAGCAGCCCTTGCATTATAATGAAACCCATCCCTAGCAAACCACTGTTGGAGATCTGAGAGACATGCTCTATAATCAAGCAGTTTTATCCCTTTGGCCTTAGCTGTAGTTAGTCTTCCTTTATCCTTTCTCTCAATAACAGGACACAACATAACTCTAGCTTTAGGTCTGAATCTCCTAACCTCCTCGGCTATATCAATAATACCCTTAAGAACTTCAGCAGCAGGTTTATCTTGGATTACATCATTTGACCCTATTTGTAATACTGTCATACAATCGTCCCTTTCCCCTTTCATTATAGTCTCAACCCTATTCCTTATGTCCATTAATCTTGCATCACGGAGGGATGCAACACTAACACATGCTCTCTCTTGCCCATCTGGTAGTGCCCAGGTATCCACTCCCATTCTATCCCTTATACATGAAGTATCAGTCACACTGTTGTCAGGGGAACTGTTTCACCTTCTAAAGACCGATGTTGCTAAGGCATTTGATCCAGTAGATCATAGTCACCTGATTAACATTCTGTCTAGAACCCTTTCGAACTCATATGTCTTTAACCAGTTTAAGGAGTATTTGTATGCACAGTCTGCTTACCATGATTCCTTGACATCATCAGTCTACCTGCACTGTGGTGCCCCACAGGGTTCTGTGTTGGGCCCCATTCTCTTCAATATTGCAACTTATGCCCTGCCTTCTCATTGTCTCGACTGGCGACCTTGGTCTTATGCAGACGATAGTTTCCTGGGTCACTCCATTGACCAGGAGCAAGTTTCTCAAGTCCTAGACCTAATCGACCCCTTACTAGAGTGACTATCCCAATGGTATACCTTGTCCATGGAACTGAACACACTAAAGACGAAGTGTATTATATTTTCAGCTAGGCCTTTAGGTAGGGTTCATTCACATTGCTCCCAACCACTTAAACTCCTTGGAGTAACCTTTGATTCCTCGCTGAGCTTTATACAGTATTGTGATGTCATAGTAGCAAAACTGAACTCTTTTAGTGTACTTATTTAAAAGATTAAGGCCGATACAGCCAGAAAACTTTTCCAGATCTTTAAAGCAAAGGTTCTCTCTCCACTCTGCTTTGTGGTTCCCTTTCTTGCTGGGCTCACCAAGGGTCAGATTCACCCTCTTTCAGTGGCCTACAATAAGATCTTGAGAGCACTCCTAAAAATACCTCCGTGAATTGGTGTCTACAGCTCTGTGAATTGGTGTGTGCTCTAAAAAAAGAATGTCCACCCATTTCATAGTATTCTAGAGCTGTTTTGTTTGGAGGCCGAGGTTTGCCAAAATCGTCGCTTTTGATTCACACCTGTGACCCCATTCCTGGATGTTAGAGGGACAATGTTTCCCTATGTTATCTTTGATCGGTGGAATGCCCCATTCCTCTGTATATGGGTGTGCACAGTATAGATGTCGTAACAACTGTTATCATTTTAATAAGAAGCTGAAGTACCTATGTTCATGTCCTAACATTATTTAATCACGTATAATAATAATAATTTGGATTCCTTTCCCTAACGTCCCTTTTCAATGTGGGCTTCATTAATGATATAAGCATTTAAAGTGAGTAAGGTCTTTTTCTTTCTAGATTACATGAACATACTTAACCTTCCGTCCACAAGGCGACGATTTCTGGCACACACTAAAAGGTGGTGGCAATCAAAAAGGTTCTGGCAATCAAAAAGCTTTTTGATTTTCAGAGCTTAAATATTCAGATTAAGGGCATTATTTTGGATATTAAATTAAATACCATCCATATAAAGCTTTAGCAATGAAAATAATTTGGAAACATGCTGTAAAAATCCTATATTACCCAAGAAGACAAGACATCATCATTACCATACCCTTATCCCACGTATGACAGGGTCGGATCTGCAGGGTCTAGTCCTCCACTCCTGCCTATCTCTCACCAGGTCCCCATCCACCCCAGACACTACCAGACATCCTGCTCCCATTTCTACCTTAGTAACCAGTGTTTCTGACCAGCCAACCACGTTGATACTAACTTGGGTTGCATTGCTTAACCAGAAATAAAATATGCTAATTACTTAGGAGACCTGCCAACGTCCCTAGATAGGTAAAGAAAACATCGGAGAACAGATACTCAAAGGTTGGTTAAGATTGGAGAAAGTGGTACATGTGTAGACACAATTTTGTAGGTCTGCGTTTTGCCAAGACCCCACCTTGTGGACGGAAGGGTTAAGAGTGATTATAAAAGAAATTTATTCACTCTATATAACAGATAAATTATAATTATGAAGTTCATAGAATGGTTATATATACGGTATATCAGGCATCTCAAATACGCGGCCCATATGCGGCCCACGATGGTCTTTCGTGCGGCCGGCAGAGAATTTTGAGAATTATAGGCAAATTGGAAAAATGACAGTAAACGTATAGGTCAACGTTATGTTCAATTAAATTCTATATAAAACGTTACTGTCAGGGCCGGCTCTAGGGGGGTGTAACCCGGGCATTAGTCCGGGGCGCCATTTTGGCTGTGTGAGAAAAACTGCTGCTTGAACTTGTATTATATTCTTAAGGGGCGGCAACTTGTCTTTTTGTCCAGGGCAACGTAAGCGCTATAGCGGACCCTGATTGTATGTATTTCATACGTTTTAAAAATGCCCACAGCACTTATTATATATAGGTAGTTGACACATAACTTTAGGTCATAGTGCATGCGGTCTGCAGAAAGTTTCAATGTTATAAAAGTTTCACTGCAGAAAGTTTCACTGTTATATGGATTTATGCTTTTACAAAAAAGGATAGAAAAGAAATTCCAATCGAGTTCTTATCTGTGGAATCATCTTCCTGGCCATAGGTTCTAGCTGGACGCAACCCTTAGGATGTCATCTTTGGCCATCTTGAGACTTGTCATCCTTCATCCATATGTCAACAACTGGGTACCTGGGTGCCCACCTGACAATTTATAGTAAAAATTTATAATTTTAGCATTAAAATTTTTTATATCCTCCTGGATCGTCACTATTTCACTATTTTTCGTTCATTATATGTAATAATTATTGAGTGCCAAGCATCTTAACATATTTAAATTGTGTTTTGAATTTGCCTATGCAATTTCAACAACCAGGGTACATGGGTACCCAGTGGCTGTTTCTAATATAAATTGTTAAAGTTAGTTATCCAGAGAGAATTATTGCCACTAGGATGATTCAATAATTACCATAGAACTGCATAGACTTTACATTTTGCTACACGGAAGGCATGCTCACCAGAATTATCACAAAATGTTGTTGATATTCCATGCAAGGCATTCTTGTTTATCTGTTTCTTTATGGGTGTTTTGTTCCTGACATAATGCAAACAATGAGCACTAGTGGAATTGCCTTCAGATCAGCAATGCACAGTCATAACCCTCCACAGCTGCCTTTTTCCCAACAAATCCCCATCCACCCCATACACTACCATTTCCAAGCTGCTCCCACTACTGCTTTGGTCTCCCCTTGACCTCAGTGCTTCCAAAGACTTACATTCCTATAATGGACATATAAGATCCCCCTCCCCATTTCTCATGATGCACCCATACCACCTCAATCTACTCTCCCTCACTCTTTCTGCAATGTCCCCCCACCCTCAGGCTACCTCTAGAATACTCTCCTAATTCTATCACCTCTTGACACCTGACTCATGTAATGCAGCAATCTCATCACAGCTACTTGCATTCCATTTATGTGACTCTTCCTCAATGCCCAACACTGCTCCATATAGCATAGCTGTCCTAACCACCGCCCTGTAATACTTCCCTTTCAAATTGATTGGGGACCCCCCATCAAAAACAACTCTGCTTGCCTGTCTCCACTTCAATCATCTCCCATTAATTGTATTGAAAACATTCCAATCTATCTCTTCAATGCTGTTGGAGCAGCTAAGTTGCACTGGAGAATGACTGAGTTGCATTCGACACACCAGTTCTCATCAGATCACTGAAGTTAAGCAACAAAACCCAAGTTAGTGCCAACATGGATGGTTGGCTGAACATTGGGTGCTGCTAATTTCCCCTCTTCTACAAACCCCCACTCCTACCTAACTCTCAACCATGAGCAGCCTCCACAAGGTGCAGCCCATTATGACTGCTTGACCAACTCCCCAACCTGATGATGTCACATACTAACATCATGCAGCTTTGTTACCAGCTCACTTGCTCACCATTATTATCCTGGCCTTTCCAATTGAAAGCTAAATAATCTCTCTAGATGATTGACAATGAGGGTCCATATAAAATTGAAATTGCCTCTCCCTCAAGAAATCAGAGGTCTTTCTGTTGGACCTAAAACACCTTTTGAATACTTTTGATGCAAATTGAAATGTTCAGGAGAGATTTGTAATATTGACTTCTAGAACTTATGTATGCCTTAAGCCTGGTTCCCTGGCATGCAACACTGACAAGAATAGCACCTGAGCTTACAGTATAATTATGTCATAAACCAAAGGTGCTAACAGAAATTGCACCTGGTTTGATTCCCTGGCATGAGTGAATTAATGTAAGCAATTAATAGTTTTCAATATGAACGTTTGGTGGCGCCAAAACTGAAAAAAATAAATAAAGCAATGAAAAGTAAATGGAAGACTATTTGAAACTGCAAACAGCCAATCAAAATCAAGTGATGCATTCCAAAGACATGCAGTTAACTAACTCTCAACTCCACTTCACTGTTGATCTCACACTTACTTTACAGAATGGTAGTGTAACTACATCATAAGTTTATGTGGATTGCCATCTGCTAGAGCACTATTCTCGTCAGTGTCACATGCCAGGGAACCAGGCTTTAGAATAACACATCAGGCTTCCAATTATCATAAACAACAAAAAATAGCCAACTTTAAGAAAAAAACATCCGTTATTCAATAAATTCAGTAGGTGGGTACCAGGGTACCCCTGGTTGTTGAACAACATAGTGAAAGTTGGTTGTTGACAGAAGGGTTAAGCTGTCATCTTTTTGGCAATCTTGAGATTTCTGTCTTGGAGCTCGACTACATTTGAACTTCTTTGAAAATTTCTGCATCTCTTTTTATTTCCTTCCTTGGTCAAAAAAGGGCCCTGTTCAATTAAATTTTTGATTGGTCGCCTTTCAGAAAGGGACTGACATAAAAGTGATGTATTTGGTGAAAAGGAAGGAAAAATTTTACATGAAGCTAAAAGAATACAACCTATCAAAAATGGTATGGTCATGCTATCAAACCCAAAGACTATTCTGAAATATTGTGTCTATGAATAAAGAATTTTATGACTATCATTAATGCTACCAAAGAACTATCTAGAATGCAAATGTCATGAAATGCCTATTCCAAAATAACTATCAAGAATATAATTGTCAAAAAAAACTATCAGGAATATAACTGTCAAAAAACTAGCAGGAATATAACTGTCAAAAAATATTAAGTATGCATTTGTCATAAATTGCGATTACACAAAAACCTATTAAGATGTGTCAAAATTAACAGCCAAAACCGAATGAAAATTGGTTGATGGTGTCAAAAGGAAATGGTCTTTTTTATTGGTTGCTAGATTGATGGAAAGCATCCTGATGAGGCAATTGACAATCCTCTGCTTCAAGAATACTTTTAGGTTTAAAAGGATTCTTTCCCACTGACATATAAGTTTTAGTTTCTCATTTTTAATGAAGTAAATAAAAATCATGATATAATAATAAACAATGTGATTCATCCGACTACAATATATGTGGTAAAAGTGAATGAAAAATTCAAAAGTGATGCAAAAGGACTTGTAAACATGGACTAGAAGCTATTTCCAGGAGATGGGGGATGGTTTTCGAGAGGTATTGGTAACTTTTCATTGGAATACTTTGATTATGGATCAGTGAGGCAGAATTCTATATTTTCATATATTTGGCTTATTTATATTTCAAACATGATATTTCTCTAACAAATTTAACATTTGCCTTGAATTGTATTTGAACTTCTTGCTCTTTGGTTTCTAATTCTATGGTAGCAGTAAATAGCATATCATTGGGATATTCCACTTGACCCATGACTGATTCACATGAACTCAGAGCTGTTAGGTATAATACCACTGGTGTTAAACAAATGTAATTACCTTTTACTTCAGGTACTTTTCTAATTCATTACTGAACAATACTGCATATCTCCAGCACATGGTGTGAGCTGCCACATTCCTTTTAGATCTGCTGTGTCAACATACAATCCCTTTGTGTGAAGTTACTTATTTTAATTGAAGCTGTGGAGCCTCAATGATGCAATGTTCCTTGACGTCCACTATTTGAGATTCATAGGCTATGACAAAGTCTTGATATAAGGTCTTGCTTTTGGTGCATAGAGTGGATGGAAAGGCAAAATCTAAGGGTTGTTGCAGAAGATGTTTCATGCAAATGAAGGTGCTTGTTTCCCAACTGAATATGGTGATGTTTCTACAAGTGACTTCTTTCAGGTTTCTACAGGCCATGACAGGTTTCTACAGGTAGTCAGGGAGAGTGTTAGTAAGGGCAGAATGTGGATAACTAACACCATGGACCTGCAAGAGAGAGAGAGAGAGAGACAGAGAGAGAGAGAGGAGGGAGGGAGAGAGAGGGAGAGAGGGATTGGTCATATTCTCTGCAGCAATGATAGTGAATTAAACATTTTGTCTAAGATAGCTTGTTCTGTTGGAATAAGGAGTGCATCTCTGCTAGGGAGGTTGAGGGGTCATCTGGGGGTAAACATTTGGCGAGGATATTTGTTCTGTGGTTTCATTTCTTTGCTGTTCTTGAAATTTGGGAAGTTCACCTTGCAAATCTTTCTCTTCACCTTCTTTCACATCCTGACACTGTCTATTTAAATTTTGTTTCTCTACTGTTGCTCCTGTTTCATTTGATGCATCACTTAATTTCTTCCTTTCTCCATCAGGTATCCCCTCAAATCTTTTTTCAGAGAGACTATTGATGAGAGGAATTCTTTGCATTCTGTAATCAATGCTTTTCTGGGGCTTCCTTCTCCAGGACCAAGATTGCTGAATTACCTGAACAATCATCTGACTTTGAGTTCCTTTTGCACTTTCACTACGTTGTAAGACTAATTCCTCAGGTCACAAGTCTGAAAGCATCTATTCAGAAAGTACAGTCACTTCCACTTTGTGAATAGATGCTTTCAGATGACTCCAAAGTCGATTGCTTGCACCTGATTGGGATTCCAACAACAAGCATTTTCCAAATCCTTGTGCATAATATCTTTATCAATTTCCTCTTCCCAGTACCTCTTCGGGTACTTGCATTTGATTGATGTTGCCCTTCTTCACTGCCAAACAATCTCATCCATGACAATCTTGCCATGCAAATCTTTCCTTACAACTTGATTGGGACCCTCCTATCACACAGGACTCCATTTAGGTTTATTTGTGAACTGACTTGGTTTCATTGTTGATAAAATACTTTTTCTTGTTTGCCTTAGATGTCTAAATCTTAATCATTAGTATGGTTTCACTGCCACTCGCTGCCTCTCTTGCTGTTTATCAGTTTTCTATCATCATCCATCTATTAGTGGCACAATTGCATTGGACACATCAGTTCTAGTCAGAACACTGAAGTTAAGCAATGCAAACCAAATTAGTACTGACATGGTTTGGTGGGGAACATTGGGTGCTGCTAATTTCACCTCTCCTACATCCCCCCACTCCTACCCACCTGCAAGCAGCCTCCACAGGGTCTGGCACGTTATGACTGCTTGGCTGACTCCCCAACCCATTGGCAAAACATACTAACAAACTGTTTTTCTCATGTGCTCTCTCAACTATCTCTAACTCACAATATCTCACTAATTCTTTCTCACTATCTTTTGCCAACTCTCCCTTTATATAGCTTCCTTTCAGTCTTACAACACACGCCTCACAACTCTCTCCCTGGCTTACTATAACTCACTGTCTGTTGCTGATTCTCACTATTTTGCACTCATTTACCCTATCTTTCTCTGCCTGTTTTGCTTCCAATTTCTATTTCTAATAGGGTATTTAGGAAAAAGGGGTGCCCAACATTTCTGCAAGGAAGGTGATAAGAAATATTACCGTATTATCTCGTGTATAATATGCAGTCTTTTTCCCAAAAAAGTGGGCACAAAGTCTCTGTGCATATTATACATAGCATGCATAAAGAAATTAGTCACATGATGCTTTCAAAATAATGTATGTAAACTATTTATGATTCCAATTATGTGATTTTGTAAATTTCAATACCAGAAGTTCATTAGAAGTTCTTTTAGGACTTCATATATGTTAACAACAATGCTAAGCCAACTGGCAAACTTAACCTGCATATTAAACATGGGAATTAAGATTTTTACATTAATTTACATCTTGAAATTTGGGTGCATATTATACTCGACATGGTAAGTGATATGGTATATGGTAAGTACTTTTGTAAATGAATCTCACTTCAAACATTCTGCATGATATTGCAGAATAATACAGGAAGCATTTACGTTGTCAGTAAATTAAACTTTTGAAATAGGCGATTTGATTAGCTAAACATATCTGTATGTCATACAAGAGTGAGTTATTCCGAGTTAGTGGAACTTCATCTTGCACTTTTATGCATTCGATATGATGAGCCTCTCACGCCTTTGGTCTCGGGGGTCATGCCTCTAACAGTTAGCTGTCAAAGCAACACGCGACCGGAATGGACGTTCCCATGGTGGGTAGTGGATTGTTAAAACCCACTGTGCAGTGCATCAACACTGTAGCGCCAGTGGCTATCAAGGTTGCTATCACGCATCCAGAATGTGATGGTGGTGCAGACAGGAGATTTAGGCAGTATTCTGAAGAAAACAAGGTAGATGGTGGATAGATAAACTGCCTTTGGGGAGGGATTCAAGCTTAAGTTATATATGAGCCATTCACAGGCCAAATCGATTAACCCCACTTATTGAAATTTTAGTGTCGAAGCACTTGGTTCAGACATAACTTTTATTATGTTTAATAGATTTCCGAAATAATATAAATTAAAACCATTAAAAATCAAAAAAATTTTTGTCCAGTGAATAATAAATTGTTTCTTTCAGAAGCCATTCTGACTGTAATGTAAATCATTGCAATAATGAAAATTCTGTCCTCGATAGTGAGAGAATTTGGATACCAAAAATTGAAAAGGCCACTCATTTAAACAGGATGAACAGGCTCACAGTCGAATGGCTGCAGATTAAATGCCAAAATTTGACAAATTTTAGTATTTTCGTTTGACTTAGAAAACATTTGCCATTTCCTAAACTTACTACATCAGTAGCTTATTATAAGCAAAATTTATATGTTTATATTTTTGGTTGTCATGATTTTAACAAAAATATAAGCCACATGTTTGTTTGGTCTGAAACTGAAGGATCTCGTGGGTCTCAAGCAGTTGGGGTCTGCAACAAAAATATATAATGTGAGTCTGGTTTGGGTGTTATTTGGTTCCATTGCAAGGGTCAGGGCAGCATGGAAAATGGCCTTATTTTGGCCGGTTTTTTTTTTGTTATTCCGTTTTTACCTATAAAAACAGCATTGTTCGTTCGGACCTTTTTCTGAGTGTTTTAATGAATAGGTTAGGTGAAAATTCAGCAATTTCGGCAAGAATGCTACGCACTATGGAGGACATCAACGGTAGAAATTTAATAGACTTTCTGAAAGGCATAGCCTAAATATATGGAAATTCATTTTACCATCTAATAAAAAAAACGATATGAATTTAAAAACCCACTAGTGCCCTACAAATCGATGTTTTCGGACATAAGGTAGCGACACGCGCATGTGCCAAATTTTACGTTGGTAGTTTTAAGCATCGACGCTGCCGCTATTTTTTTTAAGTACAATTTAGCAGACGAACATCACTTAAAAGACTTTGACGACGTAAATTTTACGTTTTAAGTTTGCGTTTACGTCGTTTACCGGCCATTTTCCTTCCCAGGGGCGAAACATCCGAGGGGCGAATTGTTCAGGGGCGAAATGTGTGAGGGCGAAAAGTACCCAGGGGCGAAATGTCGGGGGCGAAACTTCCGTAAACCCAACCCCAGCTAGTACTGACATGAGAGGTCGCTTGGGAAAACTGCGTATTGCTAATTTCCAAAAATCGTTGCATTACTGTAGTGTCTGTGCAGTCTCTGCATAATAACTATGCTGTGGATGGGACTCTAATGACCTTTGTATTTGAAGGGCCCTAAACACTAACAAACAACAACAACACAATGGTATAGTACTGAATAGTGAGCTGCTGCAAGGGGGTCACCCTACCCAGGGCCGGTCCGTCCATAGGTTCAAAGTGTGCAAAGAACGCGGGCGGCTGCCCTGACGGGGCGGCCGGCCGCCTTTTACAACTTACAAGCAACATGAAACTTTTAATGCTTTGATGCTTCAGGAGAGAATCCCGCCTCGGTGGCGCAGTGGGTAGCGGGTTCAGTAACAACGTCAGTGGTTCTAGGATCGCCACTAGACCGTGGTGGGTTGGCTTCCTTCTGGCGAAAGAGGTCCCCAAGTACGCCTTCCTTCGGACGAGAAGTAAAACCGAGGTTCCGTATGGTGTACAATAGCATTGGCACACGTAAAAGAACCCTCGCTACTATGCAAAGGGCAGATGAGGCAAAATTTCCAGGTGTAGGACGATAATAAATAAGCACAAAGATATAAATAATAAATAAATAGACCGACGATAAATAAGCACAGGGGTTGCAGGTTTGGTCGGTAATCGGCTGTGGAAAACCATTGTCCAATATATCCCATTTGTGTACATTTAGAGGAACAAGATGGGTACCCGACACTGCCATAGGCGGGAAAAGAGTGATGAGTTGCTGTTGCTTGGCAAACAAGAAAATGAAAACAAATAACGATTTCTTTACTGAAACAAATCAATGTTAACTTGAAACATTAAGGAAACTAAGTGAAAATATTATAAGGGGGGCCTCGACATAACTGCACGCGGGCGGCCGAACCTATAGGACCGGCCCTGACCCTACCTAAAAGAATAAATGGCAAGATAATATTAGTTACAGTTGCTTGGTGGGGAGTAGTGCTCCACCTCATCACTACATATGCCTCTCAAGCTGGTCTTGATGAACCCACAAATGTGGGGTTCTGGAGAGACTTTAATGCTTTGGTGTGCTCACTAGATTTTCCAGTAAGGCAGGTTAAAGGAATGAGTGCTATTTGTTGGTTTGGGATTTAATAGTCATGTTGGGAAGGATATGAAGAGGTCCACGTCGGTGTGCAACAGGCGGGATCCGGAACGTTCGCCCCCGATATTTCGCCCCCGACGTTTCGCCCCCGATATTTCGCCCCTGACATTTCGCCCCCGAGTACTTTTCGCCCCCACACATTTCGCTCCTCGGACGTTACGCCCCCGAACATTTCGCCCCTGGGAGGGAAAATGGCCGGTTTTTTTTTGTTAATATTTGTTATTCTGTTTTAGGTAAGGTAAACTGCCAGCGTAAATAACACAAATAGTGTAAATTAGAGCCAGCCCTTGATTTTTACCATATTTTGGCTGGTTTTTTTGGTTATTCTGTTTTTACGTGGAAAACAGCATTGTTCGTTTGGACCTTTTTCTGAGTGTTTCAAGGAATAGGTAAGGTAAAAATTCAGCAATTTCGACAAGAATTCTACGCATTGTGGAGGACATCAACGATAGAAATTTAATAGACTTTCTGAATGCATAGCCTACAATTTCGAATTTTAGTTTATGTTTGCATTTTTTTACGTGACAGTCTTGCTTAATGTTTGTGTTTTTTTTTATTTTATTAAAATTATTAGATAGTTAGGGCAAACGACGTAAACGTAAAACTGAGCATACTTAAAAATTTTTACGTTAACGTTTTACGTAGCTATAGATAGGGCATGTCAATTTTAAGTCGTGTTGCCCGACTGGTACGCAACACTGTGGCACTTGCCGAATAATTCATTACTCCTACAACCATGTTTGCTCTGCATGACAACTGTACTTCGTGGTGCAGCAGTATATAAGGGGCAGCCTATGATTTCACGGCATGTTGAATCATTGATAAATTTCTGTTTGGGGAAAGCCTCAATTTTCTAAATATCCGTTAATTCATTTTACCACCTAATTAAAAATACGATATTAATTAAAAAAAAAGCACTAGTGCCGTACAAATCGACGCGTTTTAGGCTATATGTTTACCGAATCCGTTTGATTTTCGGACATAAGGTAGCGACACGTGCATGCGCCAAATTTTACGTTGGTTGTTTTCAGCATCGACGCTGCCGCTATTTTTTAAGTACAGTTTAGCAGACGAACATCACTTAAAACACTTTGACGACGTAAATTTTACGTTTCAAGTTTTACGTTAGGTCGTTTGCCCTAACTATATTATTACAGTAAACAGCGCAACAAAAAACCGGCCATTTACCCTCCCAGGGGCGAAATGTTCGGCAGCGAAACGTCCAAGGGGCGAAATGTCGGGGGCGAAATATCGGGGGCGAAACGTCGGGGGCGAAACGTCGGGGACGAAAAGTCGGGGGCGAAACTTCCATAAACCTCAACAGGCAGTGTAGAAGAGCAGTCATTCCCTGAGGTAGGAAGAGCACATGGCCTTTCATTGCCAAATCCATGGTTCAGGAAGAGGAACTATTGTAAATATAGTAGGTTTAAGCTTTTGAGCCATTCCATGAAGCTCTGGGAGAAAGTAATGGAAATAATGTAGCCTTTGGGATAGCATACTGTCTGGTGAAATTATGTTTGGTTATGAATAAAATATAGCAGAGGGAGGCCTAAAGATGAAAATGAAGAAGACCGAGTAGTTAGCTTTCAAGTGGAAAGGAGAGTAAAATAATGGTGAGGTACTCTCTGGAGGCAAACTGATGACAAAGGCGCAAATTCAGGTTCAGTGTGCAATTGTTTGCTTGTTGCTCTGTTGGTATTTTAGGGCCCTTCAACTACAAGGTCATTAGAGCCCCGTTCACAGCATAGTTCTTATGCAGAGACGATTTTTGGGTATTAGCAGTACCCAGTTTTCCACAGGCACAACCTCATTGAACAACTTTTCAAGCCATTTTGGGTGTTTGTATGGTCTTCGTCCTTTCAGACACACGAATGTGCAGGGAGGCATCAGACTGTGCATACACCAGATTTGGAGTAAACAGGTTCTATAGGATATTGAGACGAACTCTAGTATAAGCTACAGGCAAGTGGTCCACCAACATTGTGTAAGCCAAAGTACAACTATGTGCATGTTGCATCACAACTGCTATTATCCCTATCACCTGGAACAATTGCAAGGGTTATCGCAAGTGGTTTGCCCTCTATGGCAGTGATTCTCAAAGCGTGTTCCATGAAACCACTTTGTCTTCCACAAAAAAATTGAATGCACAAATAAAGGTGTTGGAAAACAATCGATGTAATCAGCAAACGCAAATGACATAGTTGTTCGTTTTATAGTTATATAAAGTGGTAGTAAATACCAAGGTAGTTGGGAGGTATTGGAAAAAGGGAGGTGGAAGAAGGGTTTATTCGAATAGTCCAGGATATGTATGATGGCTCCTTAGTCAGGGTAAGGACATCTTGGGGAATACTTGGGGCTTTCCAGTAAGAGTTAGGGTGCACCAAGGTTCAGCACTTAGCCCACAACTTTTCAACGTGGTATTGGACGAGCTGCTGATGGGAGTAGGAGAATAGGCCCCCTAGTGCTTGGCATTTGCCGGCGATATAGGAAAACTTGGTGACTGCAGAGAACGGACAGAGAAGAGACTGATGGAGGGGCTAACGAAAAACATGAAGACAGAGTATTTAGCATTCAATTGGGAAGGACAGTAAAATAACGGTGAGGTACGTTTGAGGGGCAAACTGGTGACAAAATTGCAAGAGGTAAAGTACTTAAGATCAAGGTTCCAAAGCAATGGATAGATAGACTCTGATGTGATCCACAGAATCAATGGGGGAGGCGTGACTGAAGTGGAGACGGGCAAGCGGAGTCCTGGGTGATAGGAGGATCCCAATCTAGTTGAAAGGGAAGTTCTACAGGACAGTGGTTAGACCAACTATGTTACATGGATCAGAGTGTTGGGTAGTGAAGAAGAGCCACGTAAATAGAGTGCGAGTAGCCGGGTTGTGGACTTTGCCGAAAAAATGAGGGAGAATAGGCTGAGGCGGTATGGACACGTCATGCGAAGAGGGGAAGAGGAGCTCGTCAAGTTAATTACAGGAATGCAGGTGGTCGGTAACACCAGGGGAAGGGGAGACCAAGGCAGAGGTGGTAGTGTGTGGGGGGACCGTGGCTTGGTAGAAGATAGGCTGTATTGAAGGGCTAGAACCGCAAATCTGACCCTGCTACAGGCGGAATATGTCCATGATGATGATGATGAAGCTTGCGTGTATGGGATGTACTTGTTATTTGTGTTTCGTCGCATCAAAGCCGTTTCCCTCCTAAGGCAGGGTTGAATA
The DNA here is from genome assembly GCA_013389805.1 of Trigoniulus corallinus. Classification (NCBI taxonomy): domain Eukaryota; kingdom Metazoa; phylum Arthropoda; class Diplopoda; order Spirobolida; family Trigoniulidae; genus Trigoniulus; species Trigoniulus corallinus. Next base: position 22,786,406 of record JAAFCE010001963.1, on the reverse strand, counting down.
GCGATTTGTCCGAGAAACTTTTGAATGATATTTTTGCACCGCCGGAAGAAGACCTAAAGTTGTTCCTGTTACTTTTCCAATCAACCTGCTTTCTATGACGTCAGTTGATCTCACCGACGACGTCAAGAAACAAATTCTAACAACAGGAAAGATTTAAGATGCACACAAATCTCAGATGCCTTATTTAGATACCATTGGGAAAGCGCACTTTCGGTTGATTTTGGTTTGTTTGTGTTTTAGGGCCCTTCAACTACAAGGTCATTAGAGCCCCATCCACTGCATAGTTCTAATGCTGAGACTGCACCGACACTACACTTTTCCCTAGCAGTCACCCATGTCTTTACTAACTGAGGTTGCGTTCCTTAACTTCAGTGATCAGACGAGAACCGCAATTTTGGTTTCCATGTGCTTTTAAAGAAGGGTCGATTTCGCAATAAGAGACGAAGTCGGAAAGCCATTGAACTGCAGTGATAAGATTTTCAGCATCTGCTTAACATGTCGAATTCATGAGGGTTCGATTTTGATATAAATATAGAAAATTAGGATAGTAGAAGAAGGGGAGAAATAAGCAGTATTTTGCAAACGTCCTATCTCTTATGTCTCTTTTTGTATGGTTCATCAGAGTATCATTCAACTTTCAAGGCTTTTGTTTTCATCTCCAGATAGACATTCTTTGCATTGCCTGGTGTAGATACCAGCAAAAATAGTTATACAAATGATTTGAGAAATTTCTTAAATGAAAGATGGTTGTAACAACTGAATTTAATAGTTTTAGCAGAAGCTAAAATTCGAACTTCCTATTGGACGTAAAATGTTGAAAACTTATCGTAAAATCAATACTTGCCTTATATCCTTGGCAATGAAAATTGACAAAAATAGTAATGTTCATTTTTACATATCATCTCTGCATATCAAATACCATTAATGGGTTTCTACTCTTTGCTAAAGAATAATTTGCCTGACGTGAAATCCACGGTATGTAACGACTGCAGAATGACATACAAATTTCAAACTGTGGTAATACAGATAAGATATCTGATATGAATACTTAACTTGATCTTAATGCCTTTTCTTGGTAGTTCGGCAGATACAGATATGCATATTTAAACCAATCCTTTTTGTTGGCCTTGCCCCCTCAGAAGATAGAGAGAGCATTTTTATTAAGATAGACGATACGGACATATTCGGTTTGCTCCATGCCGAAGATCTGTCCAGTCGTTTACAAAATTCATAACTAGTGTCCCTGTCTTAGTACTTCTTATTGAAAAGCGAGGCTTTAGGTTAGTGGGCCACTGGGGAGGACGAGAGGAGAATGTGAAAAGATAAATAAGGGGAAGCCGAAAGTAGGTAACGAAGTAGAAGAACATTTTAAAATGGTAAAACCATAATGTCGAGGTTAGCGTTGAATAACTTCTAGGTGTATTTTGAAACAAAAATAAATGTTATTTATACATCGCAATAACCGTCTGCGTTAACCTGCAATAACCGTACGGGATAACCGTTAGTTAGAAACTGGTTATTTACTATAATGGCTGTCTTCTATCACTTACAAAATGTTTTAGAAATACAGTATATGAATAATTCATTATTGGCATATCTAAACCACAATATCTTTCTAAATTGTTCGAAACAGTAGCCTATCAACGAGGCGAGTGAATGTAGGTGACGGATAGGGGAGTGCTCTCTGAACCTTCAGAGGTTGGCTGCCGAAGCGACCAGCCCTTGCATGGGTTAAGAGCAGGAGCGAAATTAAACACCTTTCGCGGGCCAGAATTTAGGTGCGGGTACCCCAAATAAAAAACCCAAAATGAAAAACTGTCAAATCTCACAGATAACCTGTCCAATATTCCTGTGGGCTCTGTACACCTGGGCGGGGTCCTCGCAGTCACAGCTCTCTCACCATAGGAATTTGGAACGTGAGGACCTTATCAAGAAAAGTAATGCATTAGTCAAATTTTATATTGCATTATCATATAAATAAGGTCGTACTGTGTAAAGTCGTGTTAAGTTGTGTTAAGTGTAATAAAATGTTCAGAACATGAGGAGCTAAATGACGCTATGTTTTGTGTATAACCGGTATTACAGTAGTCTATATTTCGTTTTTTTCATCTTGACAATCGTTTTGTGTACTTAAATCTTCAGGTTGATTGATTGATTTTTGGCGTTTTAGGGCTCTTCAACTACAAAGGTCATAAGAGCCCCATCCACTACATATTTCTAATGCAAAATCTGCCCAGACACTATCCTGTTATGACGATTTTTGGGTATTAGCAGTACCCAGCGTTCTCAAGCGGCCACCTATGCTAGTACTAGGTGAGGTTGCGTTGCTTAACTTCAGTGATAAGACGAGAACTCGTGTGTTCAATGCAATCAAGCAAAAGGCCGGCAAAGGATAAGCATCTTATTACTAGTGAACCATCTCATGAAAGGTCTCAGATACATTTATTTTGTAGACATCAACATCGGACATCAGCAGATGTTCATGGTTCTGGCTCCTCCCAGTGAAGATTTCCAAAAGCAAGGCGGACATAGATCACCTATGTTAGAAATTCTATGACAGAGATAGCCAAGGTGCATTAAAGAAAGGAAAGCAGGTCATTAGGTGGTAGAATTTGTCCACTAAAGCAGAGGATTTCCAGCAAGAAGGGCACACATAGGTAGACTGGATTTGGAAGGCGGTGCTAATGCCATGTGGGACACGTTCCTAGAAGGCTTAGATATCGTGGGAAAGTAAGCCTTTTTAGGCCTGGTTAGATTAGGGCAATACAGGGCAGACAGACATGCTTATGGAATGGTGGGGCATAGACCGAAGAGATACAACAGAAGGCTGGATTTCACAAATGCGAGGGGCTGAAACCATGACACTAGAGTACAATATGTACACGCCAAATCTGCAGCTCACGACCATTGCCTTGGCGAAACACCAGAAGTATGAATCCCACTATGATCAGTTATGGACAAGACAAGGAGAGAGAGAAGTTATCAAAGTGGCCAATGTTAGATAGAGGGCAAGCAAGGATATATAACCCAAACCATACCAGTCAAGGATGGCAAAAGCAGGCTACCGGTACTGTTTCTTCCTGCAAGCAGGAGGTGGGAAAAGATTTCCACATCATAAAGAAGCATTTCCATATGATAGCTAGAGGAGGTCGAATGCCTGCAGCATACAACTCTTCAAAGGCAAAGGTGATATCCAAGACTGTGTTACCTATAGAGGTATTAAGCTAATGAACCATTCCATGAAGCGCTGGGAGAGAGCTGTAGAACGCCGCCTTTGTTATACAACACAGTCCAAAGAAGCCAGTTCAGTTTCATCCCTAGTAGGTCCACAATGGAACCGATCTTCATTCTGAGGCAGATGATAGAAAAGTATAGGGCCGCAAAGCGAGATATACAGTACTTGCAATTTTCATTCATTTGGATGAAGTCTATGATAGTATCCCACGACAGATAAAGTGGGCGGTATTGGGTTCCCTTGGGTAGGGAACGCTCGAAGAAATTTTGGAGGTTTCCAAGTGAACGTTTGGTATATTGGAATACATTATGATAGCGCAGAATTTCCCGGGTATGGACTGCTTGGGGAAATGCTAGAGGCTTACACGTGAAGGTTGGGGTGTACCGGGAGTGGCGAATTGCGTTGGACACGCCAGTTCTCATCCGATCACTGTAGTTAAACAGCACAACTTCAGCTAGTATTAACATTGGTGGCCGCTTGGGAGAACTAGGTAGGGAAGACTGTTGTACCTAGACCATGGTGTGCCTAAAACCACTTTGAATATCTGGCACACGTCGCCATTTAGGTAGCTGTTATGGAGATATGTCATTCTTACTGGTTTATACTTGTGAGTTTTGCCATGCTTGCAAACCAACCACGTGTGCTATGCCAAAAAGAAATTTTTGGACACAAAAAGTAAACGGTTTTGCTTGCATTTGAGTGTGATTTTTCATTAAGCTATTCTACACAGATTACATTCAACATTGCTATTGAATATCCTATTATTTGGGGAGTAGAATGAGCATAAAGTTTATCTTATATAATTGTGTGTCAGGTTACATTATTGTTGAAAAGTGCATACCCTTGTGCCTAGGGCCACAATTGCATCTTGTACCATGAGCCAGTTGTATATGGCACAAATTAAGAGGGACAACATTTATTTTGTGTCTTTCAGATTTTGGAATTAAAACAAAAATGACAGCAGTTGAGAAAAATGGTGCCAGACTGCCAGAGTCCCCTCTAGTGCTTACATCGCCCCAGACAAGAAGGCAAATTTCCGCCCCTTAAGAATACAATGTAAGTTCAAGCAGCAGTTTTTCTCACATTCACAGCCAAAATGGCGCTCCTAAATTTTGGCTCCCCGGATTAATGCAAATGTGTAGTGTCTGTGCAGTCTCTGCATAAAAACTAAGCTGTGGACGGGGCTCTAATGTCCTTGTAGTTGAAGGGCCCTTAAACATCAACAAACAACAACAACTTGGGGTGCACCAAGGGTCAGCATTAAATCCATACCTTTTCATTCTAATGGTGGACGAAGTGCTGCCTGAAGAAGAGGTATGGGCACCCCAGTGAGTGGTATTCTCCAACGCTTCTTAAGAATATGACCAATACTTTTACTAATATTGTAGTGTTAATGCGGTAATTTTAATACTAATGTTCGGTATGCAGCTTTCATACGATTTGTATTTGCATATCAATGGTTTAGTTGGCATTACATCACGCCATCTATAGCAGTGTTGCACAAAACTTTTTTTTTTGCTATGCCCGACCTAAACCTTTCTAAAATTCTTAAGGCCCCCCTCCTAACATAAGCACAATTTTTAACATTCAACAATTCAAATGTTTGCTAAAGAAACATTAACGATAGGTTTTAGAAAGGAATTACTAGAAAATTATTGAGCAAGCACAGTAAGTATATTTTAAAACGATATAATAAAGAACTGAAATACAAGTTCATCACGGCAGGCAGACTCTAGGGAAGCTCTTCAATAAGTTAGCAAAGGGGGACAGGATGCCTTCTGCATGGCGAGAGAGTTGGATAATACCACTGCTCAAAGGCAAAGGTGACGCCCAGGACTGTGGAAACTACAGGGGCATAAAGCTGATGAGCCATTCTATGAAGCTGTGGGAGCAAGTCATAGAATGTCGCCTCTGAGACTTAACTAGTGTCCGGGGAAATCAATTTGGGTTTATGCCAGGTAGGTGCACCATGGAACCAATTTTCATTCTCCGACAGATGATTGAGAAGCATAGAGCAGCAAGGAAGGACCTTCATGCAATATTCGTTAACCTGGAGAAGACATGTATGATAGCGCTCCCAGACAGTATGGAGTGTTTTAAGAAAGAAAGGTGTGGATGAAGGCCATATTAGGGTAGTGCAGGACGTGTATGATGGTTCCATCGCTTCAAAGTGGAGGTTGGTGTGCATCAAGGGTCAGCATTTAGTCCATACCTATTCACTCTACTAATGGATGAGCTGCTGACGGGAATAGGGGAATGAGCCCCCAGTGCCTCATATTTGTGGATGATGTGGAAAGGCTTGAAGAGTCCAAGGAAGATGCACAAAAGGGCCTACAAGACACGTAAGCAGAAATGGAAAAAGGGGGCCTTAAGGTGAACATGAAGAAGACTGAGTGCCTAGCTTTCAATATTAGTGCCAGGAGATAGGAGGTGAGGTTCGTTGTGGGGGAGAGCAGATTCCAGTGGTGCAATAGTTTCGCTATCTAGGATCAGTTTCCAGGGCAATGGGGAAATAGATTCTGATGTGACCCGTAGGATTAGTGCAGGATGGCTGAAATGGAGACAGGCAAGTGGGGTCCTGTGTGACCATCGGATCCCAATAAAGTTGAAGGGCAAGGTATACAGAACCGTTGTTAGGCCTGCTATGCTGTATGGGTCAGAGTGCTGGGCAGTTAGGAAGAACCATGAAAGGCAAATGGAAGTGGCTGAGATGTGAATGCTGCGCTACATGTGTGGGTTGTCTAGATCCGACCAAGTCAGTAATGATTACGTTAGAGGTAGCTTGGGGGTGGGATATTGCGGAAAAGATGAGAGAATCGGTTGAGGTGGTATGGGCATGCGATGAGGAGGGGAGAGGATCAGCTTATTAGGTCCATTGAGGGACTGCAGGTGATAGCGGGCACCAGAGGTAGAGGAAGACCAAAGCAAACGTGGGAACAGGTGGTGCAGGTGGGCATAGAAACATGAGGGGTGGAGAGGGACCTGGTGGGGGATGGGCGGGAATGGAGGATTAGAACCCGCAGACCCGACCCTGCCTCAGGCGGGAGAAGTGTGAGATGATGATGATGATTTTAATTAATAATAATTATTTATTACTGTATTTAGAGGGAATAGCATTACAGAGCAGCCACCATGTGGGGAGACCATATCAACAGTGCTTACATATGAAAGGTTGTAACATGGCACTAAATGCCTGCATGGGATAGAGTCCTAAAGCGGTCCACAGACGTTCAACTTGGTTGTCAACCTTGTCGTCAACTTACAATGTTGATTGGTTGTGAGTAGGTTGAAGGTTGAAATGTCAAGTTGAATCAAAGGTGCGACTAAAATCAAAACTTTAGATTTTTCGTGAGACGAGCCCATTGTTGTCAACCATGTTGCTTTGTCTATGGTAGCTTTGTCAACTTCGTTGTCAACATTAGTGCACTTCAAAAATTTGTTGAGGGAAGTTGGTGTGGAATGCTTTAGAGTATCTATATACATTGTCCTAAAATGCCATCCAAAATTATGGTCCCGTCAGACATGGTCTCCGGAAGTGGTTTTATTTTAGATACTGGGCTAAGGTGGGTGAGCTTCTTTGGACGATAGAAATGCCCCAAGTGGAACTTCCTTCGGATAAGAAGTAAAACCCAGGTCCTGTGTGATGTACAATGGCATTTGCACATCAAAGAACCCTCTACTATACAATGCGAAGATGAGGCAAAATTCGCTGATGTCGGAGCTCCCCTGGCGTCAGTGGAATTCTCCAGCGAATAGTAGACTAATGATAAATAAGCATAGCGGTTGCAACATTGTTTGGCAACTGAGCTGCAGAAAAGCACATCCAATATATCACAATTGTGTCAATTCAGAGGGACAAGGTGGGTATGCAACCCTGCCATAGGGGGAAAGATGTTAGAAGTTGATTTGTATCATATAAATTAGAATTAAAACAGTTATTTAAATAATTAGTGTAAAAGGTGCACCACCAGAACTAATATAATGCCCTATTAGTGGCACATGTACCATAGTTTGAGAAAGCTGTTCTACACCTTTACAATGTAATTTTTTTTGAAAAAGTTATGTCGATGACAAGGTTGTCAACTTGGGTCTTTAGTCTGTAACAAACAAATTGACAACATGGTTTACAACCAAGTTGAATGCCTGTGGGCCACTTACTGTAATGCTGGGTCCAAAACCGGCCGCTCCGCTCTGCACCAAACAAGAAATCTCCGTGCAGTGCTGTGCTGAGCGATCGGTTTTGACAGCAAAAAGCACAACAATGTGCGAAGTTGCGCACTGGCGAACACGATCCGCTTGATGTCGGTACATCAAACGAATCTGCTCGTTCGTGCTGCAAACACATTGCTGTGTTATGCGCAGTTTTGTGCAGTTCTGCTCCATTTTTAACAGGGCACAGTGTGGCACAGCCGGTGTGGACCCATCATAAGAAAAAGGGTAGCACACAAGTGTGACTGAATGATGGAACCTGATATCATTGTTATGTTATCAGTTAGTTGGATCGTTATCACACACAGAAGGTGGAAAACATGGCCTCTTTCTTGACCTTCACTGTAAAGGACTGAGTAAGGGTGAGGGACAAGGTCCCTACAACAGTAAAGTAAATTCGCACTACCTTATACATTACAGTCAGGTCTCTTTTTATGTGGGGGATACGTTCCTCAGAAAATCGCCTAAAAAGAATTCGCATAAAATGAGACTATAAGTCTATGGAAAAATTAGGGATACGTTCCATAATTTTTAAAATTCTCATAACTCCGAAATAACGAATTAAAATGAATGTACAACCGCATAAAAAAAGTTTGTTGATGTTAAAGAAAATACGTTTCTTAATAAATTTCTTTGGGAAGCTGAAAAATATTTATATGAACCTTAAATAAAATTGCATTTCAATTCAATTGTCTATCTGGTTAGGGTATACACCATCTGAAAACTGTAAATCACTTTCATCATCAGAAATAACTGTCTTTGCAATAGATCTCTTTGATAAAGACGATATATTTTCACAAACATATTTTTTCCTCACTATCTGCAGACTTTTGTTTTGACCATCATCACCATCATCGTCATACCCGTATTCCACTTGCGGCAGGGTCGGGGCTGCAGGTTCCCTGAACATGTTCTGATTGGGGACACTCCAGTCAGGCGTCTGGAACACGCAGGGATATAGGCTGGGTTGTCTGTGGGGGGATGCCAGGTGTCACACATCAGTGTCCGGGGTCCACTTGAAAGTGTCCAGCGGGACACTTTGAGACAATTGTTGAGTACCTCAAAGTGCCCACCATCTAGGTCCGAATGCAGATGCCCGAATTTGTCTCTTTTCTGCAGAGCACATGTGTAACGTGAATCAACGCGAAAATTCTATCAAAATACTGTAACAACCGGGTAATGGAAAACGGTCGAGACACTTTGACGTCAAAGCGGACAATTTGAGGTATGGGTTAAATTACCTAAATGTGTCCGGGGACACGTTGAGGTATGACACCAACCTGCACCTAAAGTTAGTTTAAGAATATCATTGTCATTTAAGACATCATCCACCAGCAGTTCTTCTATATCATCATGGTTAAAAATGTTCAAATCATCTCCAAAATAAGTTTTAATGTTAAAGCATGTTCAGTGGAACTGCTGGGAAATGGGCCTCCTCAGTGCCAGGCATTTGCCGATGATATAGAGAAAGTTAGTGACACCAGAGAGAAGATAGAGAAGGGACTAAACGATATAAGAGGAGCATTGGAAAAGGGAGGGCTAAGGATTAACACAAAGAAGACAGACTATTTTAGCGTTCAAATGGGATGGTCCGAAAAACAGTGGGGACATACGCCTGAGGGGTGAACTGGTGAAAAAGGTGCAGGAGGTAAAGTACTTAGGATCAACACTTCAAAGCAATGGGGAGATAGACTTGGACGTGACCCATAGAATCAGTGGGGGGTGGTTGAAATGAAAACAGGCAAGCGGAGTCCTGTGTGATAAGAGGGTCCCAATCAAGTTGAAAGGGAAGTTCTACAGGACAGTGGTTAGACCAGCAATGCTATATGGTTAAGAGTGCTGGGCAGTAAAGAAAAGCCATGTAAATAGAATGCAAGTAGCGGAGATGCGAATGCTGTGGTACACGAGTGGTGTGTCAAGAGCAGATAGAATTAGGAATGCGTACATTAGAGGTAGCCTGGGGGTAGCGGACATTGCCGAAAAGATGAGAGAAAATAGGCTGAGGTGGTATGGTCACATAATGAGAAGAGGGGAAGAAGAGCTTGTTAGGACCATACCAGGAATGCAGGTGGTCAGGAGCACCCGGGGCAAAGGGGGACCAAAGTTAACATGGGAGCAGGTCGTCCATAAAGATATGGCGGTGTGCGGAGTGGACGGGGACCTGGTGGGAGATAGACGGGAGTGGAGGGCTAGAACCCGCAGACCCGACCCTGCTTCAGGCGGGATAAGGGTTTGATGATGATGATGATGATGTTCAGTGGAACTGCAGACCTGACCCTGCCACAGTCGGGATAAGGGTATGATACTAATGGTATGATTGTTAAGTTTCATGTACAAGTGTGGAACCCCCTATTATGTATGCTAATTTCTGACAGACTAAAACTTCTTTGACTGGCTAATACAATGTTCGGTGGATTTTATCAGTGTCGTGGGCCTTAGACTCACTATACTTCCTGAAAAAGCATACAGTATGCATATGTGGCCGAATATTTTTGTAATCAAATGCAAACCGCATAACTTGGAAATCGCATAAAAAGATATCCAACTGTATTATGAATGGCCCAACTAATGGCCACTTTACATAATACCATGTTTGTAGTATGTTATGCCAATGGGGCCATGAAGTCGGCCATGAAGCCATAACAGGCTAGACCCTGTAAAGGTTGCTTGCAGGTGAGGAGGAGATGGGAGTGGAGGATGTGAGAGAGGGTCAGTTAGCAGCACCCAATGTTTCCAACCACCCACATATTACATATGTGGTCTGCTACTCAGAGAGGGGGGCAGTTGAAAGGAGGCGCCATGTGGCATATTTTAATTAAATCTTTTATTAAATACAATTTTGGCAATTGTCAGGTCACATAAAGTCGACAACCGCTGGGTCATTCTTCTTGGTGCTTTTGAAAACAAAGTATATTGGACAGTGGTTTTCTGCAGCCAGTTGAGTATTTATTACTGGTCTACTGTTTGTTGGGGAACTCCACTGATGTCTAGGAGTAAGCTTCATCTACCAGTTGCAGTGCACTCGGTACAACTCTCTAGTCCAAAAGAAACCAACCCACTAGAACCACTGGCACAGTTACCGAGCATGCTACCTACTGTGCCACCGAGGGAAGATCTTGGTACTGTTAAAAACAAATTAATAAAAAAAAATAAACACTAAATGACCCTTATGACAATGTATATTTTACCACCACGGCTCTTGGGGTACCCCCTGTTTGACATGCCTGAACTACACAACTGTACGAAAACCTTCCTTCCAAACTGCAGGAGCACAAGTTAGAAATGTGGTTGAAAAGGGGGCAAAGACGTTGCATGTTAACGCCTGACAAAACGTACATTTTGTCTTCCATTTTGTATGACTGACAAAACGTATGTTAAGTCGTAGCATGTGAACCCTCCTTTACTTGCATTCAAATTAAGGCCAGCTGCATGCATGTCTTGTGCCAGCAGGACCAGCTTTCTCTTTAAAGGGACCCAGGTGCAAAATTCCTTTCAGGACCTAAAATATTTTTCCAAAGGTAAAAATAGAAGGATTCAGAGTGAATGAAATCCTGCTAGATGTCCTTCTAACCCATTCTGAGATCCTTCCTAATTTTGGAAGGTACTGTATTACATTTTTGGATGCTGCATGTGTCTCATATGACACCATTGCAATTCTGAGTTCTAATCCTGATAATTCTTTCAAATTGTATATATCATTGCATAAGTAAGTGCATTGGGAAATAAATATATAATCTATGGAACGAACTGAAACAAGAAACTATGACAAACACCCAGTGGTGGATCCAGGATTTTCGTCAGGGGGGGTGAGCTAAGGGGGATGTGCATAGGGGGGGTTGCAACCCCAAAAACCCCACCCTGGATCCGTACGTGCAAACACCTCACAGGAAAACTGGAAGGCTAGCGACGGAAAATATAATTTATCCTTTACTTCAACAAATCATACCAATATATGGTGGAATCAAAAAGAATTTACAAGAAGAGATTTTAAATAACTTTGAAAAAAAAGTTATGGAGAACAAAATGTGAAATATACATTACATTTATAATATCTTATTATAACTTTTCCCAAAACTTGATAAACTTTTATTAAGGAAATTTAAAATAAAATAAAAAACTGAAAATTACAGGCCACAAATGTATTGGCTAGCTTATATTACTCATAAAGTTAATTGAACTTAACAAGATTTATATTTTATTTATACTGTTTATTGTATGAAGTCCTTAAGCCTCAACTACAGCCTGCAGTCGTTTTGCCTTGGAATTTACTAAAGTTTTTGTTGTTGCTGTAGAGATATTTTTCCCATTCTTCTATCAAAGCATTTTTTAATGTTTCTTTTGAATAAATTTTCCTTATTCCAATATTTATATCAAAAATTCACCGCCGGTTGTCAGTTGGGTTCACATCTGGACTTTATGGAAGTGTTTGTAGCAAGCAAGGTGCACAGTAAAGCCTCCATGGGTTGAGGATTCCGTCAAGCAACCATAACAGGCCAAACCTTGTGGAGGCCACTTGCAGGCAAGAAAAGAGGGGAAATTAGCAGCACCCAATGTTCAACCAACCCCACCAATTCAACATGGAATGTGACAGTCGACGTGTACTCATCTGGCAAGAAACAACCCAGCTTTTGTCCAAGAAAGAGCCCCATATGGTGGTGGTGAATTGATGGTGTGGGCAGGCATCAGTATTGGTGGACGTACAGACATCTGTATTAACTGAGGTGTTAATTTGACTGCCATAAGGTATAGAGACAAGATTCGTGTGTTTTGATGGACGATAATGCTCATCCCCACAGAGCTGCGTTTGTGGACAACATGCTGGAATTGGAGGGTACTGAGCATATGCAGTGGCCAGCTTGCTCACCTGACTTAAATCCAATTAAGCATGTGTAAGATTCAATAGGCAGGTGCATTGCAGGCAGAGCACCACCTCCTACAACTCTTCCAGGAGCTGGAGTTTGTTTTCCTGGAATAGTGGCCACATATCCCCCAAGAATGCATTGATAATCTCATTGCCTCATGTCACACAGGTGTGTGGCAGTGCTGGCTGTAAAGGAGACCATACACCATACTGAAGGAACATTTCCACCCATGGCCAACAATTACTGTAGTGTTAATGTTTCTTTGTTTGCCCTATTCTCTGTTATCTCATTTCATTTGATGAGAACACCACCAGGGTCGGATCCAGCGATTGGAAACGCAATTTTCATTTGTCAGTGTCAATGTCGACCTAAACTTTAGGGGGGGGTTGCAACCCCCCCTTGGATCCGCCCCTGAACACCACTCAGGGGCTCATATGATTCATGACCAATTTTTCTGTCAGTATGCCATAATGTAAAGTAATATGTGATAGAAAGAACTTATCTCTTGTACATTATTGCAGCGTTCTTAGATTATTTCCCAATATCTCCTAATTTTTTTGACCAATGTGTAACTCCATACATTCTAATAATATTCTGAAAATGAGCGCCCTCTAATAAACAACTCCCCCAATGAAGGGTGGACCAAAAAGACAGTAATACATATCTAGGACTTGCCCTAGGATCTTTTATTTTAAAATTCCCTTGATAGAAATTTATCAAATGTTGACAAAAGTTGTAATAAAGTATTATAAATAAAATGTATATTTCACATTTTTTCTCTATAAATGTTTTTCAAAGTTACTTAGAAAGACCTGTTTCCAATATTTCCACCTTTTTAGATCCACCTACCTGCTATGTAACACCTAACGTTATCTTCCCCAATTTTTGTATTCACAGCCTGTGAATAGCAATCTGTTCATGAAGCAGCCAAGTGGCCCACAACACCAGAAAGGTTGTACAACCCTGCCCTAGTTCAATGTCAGTTGTTAGGTTAAGTTTAGGTTATGATGTATTGGCAGGGGCGAGTGAGGGACGTTGCCCATACAATGACATAATAGACTTTTAATTATTGTTGTTTTAGGGCCCTTCAACTACAAAGGTCATTAGAGATCCGTCCACAGCATAGTTCTTATGCAGAGACTGCACCGACACTACACTTATGTGACGATTTTTGGGTATTAGCAGTACCCAGTTTTCCCAAGCGGCCACCCATGTCAGTACTAGCTGGGGTTGCGCTGCTTAACTTCAGTGATCGGACGAGAACTGGTGTGTCAAACGCAATTCGCCGCTCCCTATTTAATTCATGATCTGGGCCCTGATGGGAATAGGTGGGGCCCGGGTGCAATGCACCCACTGCTCTTCCCGGATGGCCGGCCCAGCGTTCCGGTGCCACAGCGACGTCGCAACAATCCAATGCACACACATTCAGTGAAATATCGCCAGTACACATTTGGCAACTGTGAAGAAAAAAAGCAACCCCTAACCCTATTCCCGCCTATGGCAGGATCGGTTACGCATCTTGTCCCTCTGAATGGACATAGGGTGATATATTTATCATAGTCAGTTGCCGGTCAAAGCGGCACCCCAACCGTTATCTGTCGTTACTCTAGTTCGTTGAGGAATTCTACCGACGCCAAAGGGGCGAGCTCCTACACCTAAGTTTGCCTCATCTACCCGTTGCGTAGTAGACAGGGTTCTTTTACGCTCAAGAGCCATCGTTCACCCACACAGGACCTCGGTTTTACTTCTCATCTGATAGAAAGCACACTAGTGGCCACTCTCTCGCCGAAAGAAGCCGACGCACCTCAATCCAGTATCGAACGTAGAACTTCTGACGCAGTTGCCGATTGTGCTAACCACTACACCATCGCGGCGGGTTATTTGACAACTGTGAATAATGGATGCTAATTACAGGAGACGTGTATATGTTGCTTATGAAACAAAGAAACCGCACTTACGATATCAACGGTTGTGTTCAGCACTCAATAGGCGAAGAGGTACTACGCGATCAGATGTGCTCGTGTGGTGCCGCTACGGCTCCGTAAGGATCTGTGGGCATTTTCAGATGGAACTCTCGGATATACGGAGATGTAGTGGCTTGTGTGCACTTCCCCATATCAACTAATGTGTCGCTTACTGTAATTACGATTACACAGTGGCGCCGAACGAATAAAAATGGGATGTACAGTATGCACTAGGCCTTCTTTAGTAGAGTTCCGGCTCAAACCTGGCTCGCAATTTTTAACATTTCAATATGGCAATCATTACCACTAAACTTACACATTTTCAACCCAGAGTTTGAGAATGATCAAAAAATAGAGATATATGTACTGAAGAAAGTGATATCAAATGTCGGTGCAGTGCAAAAATACTAGAAACCTGGCCGACTTGTCCTTCAATACACCTACTATTATATCATAGGACTTATTATGCCAAAAGGATTTTCGACAGTTGCTTTTCTTATCCAAACAACTTTTTTGATGAGGGGGATTCAAGTCTCATATCTGGTGCAGTAAGAAAAACAAGAACCTGTGTCTAATTAATTAGTCATTTGAAATGTTTTTGCTTTGTCTGTGGGTGTCAAAAACTTTAAATTGACTTTTTGCCAAAAAAAAAAAATTCTTTTCATTGAAAAGTCGAATTGCTATATGTATGTTGAGTGAAGCAGAGACGCAGTCAAAACAGCACCAGTAGATTTTCGTCTTCTTTATAATCATTTTCTCTGAATGATCTTCCATTTCATTCTGTCATTCGGATAGCCGTCGTCAAGATCCTTGCTTATATATTTGGCAAAAACGGAATGGTTGCAAAGTAGAAGGAACAAGACCACTGTAGCCAAGGTTTATTGCACCTTTTCTGGTTGTCGACTCTTCCATGTCGAGTCGATATAATGACGTCTTACTATTGGATTTCCCGTCATTCGCTTCGCTGATAAACTTGGATGAAAACCGGGAGTCAGAGTTCTAACGTTTCAGTGTTGCCCAGCTATCGTTACCGTCCTGAGTCCAGAAGGCTAAATTTAAGAACCTCATTTACCCTTGGTGTGGACAGCGTTACTTCCCAGTGTAGGTTTGGTGGTAGAGGCCCTGTATTCGTTGCCGTCATTGGGCGCGCGTGTGTGCGGCTTAAGGGAAAATAAAAGTTCAGTCTACCTAAATGGTCCCTTGAAAGCATCCTTCTCCTTAAAGAAACTCCTCAAACTGTGCCCGTGGCGTATTTGTGCTCATCAGTTCAACTTTCACACAAGTGGATTTTGTGTAGAAAATGTGGATAACGAGTGCTGGAGTTCTTTTCAAATAAGTGATACAAATTGAAGGCAATTAAAGAAAAACAAATCATTTGGAAACAAAAAAAAAACCAAAGTTGTTACTGTGAATGCATTTCAAGAAACTTGTACTAGTTTTAAACTCATCAAAATTGTTGGAAATTTAAAAAAGAAGTTGTTACTTGTTTCAAGGTAAGAGACGTGTTCTAGATTCTCATTCGTTTAACCTTGTCAGTGTGACAACCAATTATTTTGTCAAATAATGAATGCCTGTTATGTCAATTTAATTATCTAATTAATATTCTGTCAATTGATGTACGTATAATATTTGATTTGTTGAAATCTCTGAAAGCTCATTCTCGGTTTGATTTTCTAAATTATGACATATGAATAGTTACTGCGGTAGCTGAAATGAAAACATGACGTCGTTATTCTCATTATCGTATTTATTACTTCGTTTTGACATTGGAATTGACAAGATTAATAATTCATGATTTCAATGTAAAGAATTCAGCTGGTTTAATTATCTTAAATCTTTTACTAATCACTTCTTGAAATCAACTCTTTAGTGATTGTCAGATGTTGTCAGGTTGGAATTCAGTAATAACGTAATGGAAAAGATGAATTATAGATAACTTATTTGAAAACTAGGGTATTGTCATCATGTCACCAGATTAAATATTGTTACTTAAAATCCTGCTAAGAAATGCCAAGGTGAGGGAGAGACTGTTCCTGGAAATCAAATGATATCTAGAGAAAAAAATGAACTTAAAATGAATTTCTAGTTCTGCTTAAAGACTTTTCTGATTTTTCTAAGCTTCTATTGGGAGTTAGTCTTTTGCCTCTACATCTGATGTCAGTGAAATCGTGAGGTACCGGTTTGAGTCCCGATTGCCTCTGAGCGATGTTCAGCGCCAGTTTTTCCTTCAGGTTTGTTTTCGGAAATGGAATTCTCTTCCATTTAATGTCTGCTCTACTGTGTTCCAGTGTATTCGGTCGTGTCACCACTTCAGGATACCGGTTTTGAGCTACCTTCAAGTGAAAGCCACATGATTGCTCTGTCATATAGTAGCGTGGGGTATTAGTCACATTGTATCTTCAGGTCTTAGGATGGTGAATGTGGCCTATCCTTGTATTACTGTGCATGTCATACTAACGTATGTTAATGAGTAAATAATAATAATAATGATAAATAATTATGTCCACCCTGTTTATCCAGATGATTTCTTACAAGACACTGGCATTGGTAGGAGGGATATAGTCAGCGGAAGATTTAGTGCTTGACAGGCCCCCATCCAAATATTTTCACTAATCCTCACCCTACATTGTGTGTTCTACATGCCTGTATTTTACTTTGGCTGGCGTTATTCACTTGCAAACTTTTAATTTAGGGAATACTGCTAAATAATCATTTTCATTATGAAAACGAATAATAGACCTGCCTACTAGCAACTGCGTCAGGAGTTCTAGGTTCGGGCGAGAGAGAGGCCGCGCGTAACGCCTTCTTTCGGATGAGAAGTAAAACCGAGGTCCCTTGTTTGTGTACGATGTCACTTGCACATCAAAGAACCCTCTCCGCTACGCGACGGGTAGATGAGGCAAAATTTCCATGTGTCGGAGCTCACTATCTGGCGCCGGTGGAATTCCCCAATGAACAGTAGACCGACGATAACAAAGCATAGGGGTTGCAGCTTTGGAGTCGCCCTTCTGTCCATTCAGAGGGACAAGATGGGTACCCAACCCTGCCATACACGGGAAAAGGGTTAGGAGTCGCTATTGCGAAAAAAAAAATAATTAGATAAAATAATTTTTTTCATTTTGAGAGTTTAATTTTGAGGCTCCAGGCGCGCACCTTATGCTCCTGTGTGGAAATCCGCCTCCAGATGTAGTTACGTAAAATGACAATGGTGTCGAACGACAAAATTATTAATATTTTCACTACATTTGATTTCCATCACTGAAAATTTAATCGAATCAAAATACCGTAAAATCTCGCGTAGTGCCCGCGATTTATACGAAAAACAGGGTCATTTAGTGCAGACTATATGCGATGGTGGACTAAATGTGAGTCATCATCATGATACCCTTATCCCGTGTGTGGCAAGGTCGGGTCAGCTAGCCCACTGAACATGCTCTGACTGGGGGCGCTCCAGCCAGGCGTCGGGAACCCGCAAGAAATATTGGCTGAGTTGTCTGTAGGGGGATGCCGGCCTACCCAACTGTTCCAAAGCCGCATTATACAACCAAAATAGAAATTTTCGGCAGGTAAATTAATGCTTTGTTGGTTATAATATTGCATGGTGTCGGACCTATTGCACAATACCTATAATGCAACAGGAGTCAGACTTATGTCGGACTTATTCAGACTTATTATATTCTGAACATTTTATTACACAATACGTTCTTATTTATATGATAATGCAATATAAAATCTTTCACATTTCAATTCGATCGTCAGAGCAATCTGACATTTAATGTTCGCTAATGCGGACTATATTTGAGATGCGGACTTTACATTAGATGTTACAGTATACAGTATCCGTCATAAGAAAATGTGTTAAAGTATGGGTCAGTCAAAGAGTGCACCAGCATTTTGTATCTTGGTGCCAGGATTAGCCCCCTTGTGAAGTCGGATCCAGCCACTTGGTTCGATATTTGCCAATCAACGGCTGTGATTGCGCCTCCAAAGTTCAGTATTGATATTTTGGTTGTCAAAATGTTCCCTTTGGCCGACAATTGCCTACGACCATTTGCTTCACCAATTTCCAGTGCACTAATACGAAATAGAAGGTCGGTTCCAAGTTTAACAAAAACCAAAAGTAATGTCAGAAACAGGGTCGGATCTAGGATTTTCGTCGGGGGGGGGGGGGGGGGGGTGAGCTATTGGTAGCGATTGGAAACGCAATTTTCATTTGTCAGTGTCGATTTCGCCCCAAAATTTAGGGGGGGGGGTTGCAAACCCAAAAATCCCACCCTAGATCTGCCCCTCTTCAGAAAATAATAGGTTTATCATTATATGAATAAACGTTGACTTGAGTAGACTAAAATCAGCAAACTTTCACGTTAAAGTCGTCAGTTAGTGAGATTTTGTTCGAACATCTCGGACATCTCAGTCTGAGACTTGTTCATGTGTTGAGCCTGAATATGACGGCCTCGCTTCCACCCAACTGAGTGGGCCGACCGCCACTAAGCCTATGGAGACGAGTAGTGCTCCAAGCAAGAGACCACGTTCCCACAGTAAGCCATCTGGATCCCGGAACGACTCTCTGCCTTCTACTACATCGGCACCTGTCCTTAACAAGAGGCAACGACCTCTCAACCTTAAGGTGCAGGGCTCCACCGCCAATGTGAAGCATGTTCCTGCATCTAAGGAGGTCTCAGGTGCAGTTAAATCCCCTTCCACCCCTTCTTCCTATCCTATCCGGTTTCTTTCCATATCTCGAGAGAATGGTGCAGCTTTGGGTCGCCCTTCCTTATTGCGAAAGCCATAAAGGGCGTTGCTGGTGACGTGACTTCGGTCAAGAGCTTCGCAATGGCACCTTGTTGGTGGCGACATCTGCCCCTCATCAGATTGAGGCATTGCTAAAAATGCAGAAACTGGGTAACATCCCCATTCTGGTCGAACCCCATCGCACCCTAAACACCAGTAGAGGTGTGGTGCGCTGCCCCGACCTACGTGGGGAGTCAGAGGAGAACATAGTGGAGGAGCTCAGGGACCAGGGTGTGGTGGCTGTGCACCGCACCTTGGTTCGACGGGATGGAGAATCCCACCCCTCTGACACCTTGGTGCTGACCTTTGGTAGGCCCAAGTTGCCAGAATACATCGGGGCTGGCTACCTCCGCTTGCCGGTACGTCCTTTCATCCCAAGCCCCCTTCGCTGCTTCAAGTGCCAACGGTATGGTCATGGCCAGAATTCCTGTTCTGCCAGGGCCATGTGTGGCACTTGTGGACAGGGTGACCACTCCCCTGAGTCTTGTAAGACTGCACCTGTTTGTATAAACTGTAAGGGCAACCACCCCGCTTCTTCTCGGGATTGCCCCACTTGGCTGCAGGAACGTGCGATCCAGGAGTTGGGTGTCCAAAAGGGTATCAGCTTTCAGGATGCACGGCGGCTGCTAGCCTTGCCAGGGACCCCCAGTCGTGGGGTGTCCTATGCAGGTGCTGCCAAGGCAGCTGCTGTGACATCTGTCTGCACCCAAACGGACACACTACCTCAGCTCCCCCCACTCATCCGTTTGACGCCCTCTCGGGTCCGTGGGGTCCATAGGGTGCCGGTTTGTGCAAGCATTGGCTGCCAGACAGACCCCGACCCCGTTTCCACGGCTATTTCTGGCTCCACCACCGCCTCTGGCCGATACATGGGTCCCCCAATAATGGCGGTGCCAGCTTCTTTGGAGGACCCAGATGCCTCTCATCAAAGAGAGGTATCTCCCTTGAAGGCCTCCCTCACTGTCTCGGCCCAGCCAGCGTCCTCCACGGAAGGGGTGGTGGGTGAGACAGGTGGAAAGAAATAGGGACACCTCCCACTGCTGCCGTGGGGCGTGTGTCCTTGGTTCGTCCACCCAAGCTCTCCGGCCAAAGGCAGAGAGCACGGGGTGGTTTCATGCCCAAACTGGGGCACGATGGGGATTCCTCCTTCGAGATGGAGGAGGACGAACCTATAGAAGGCATCCCTCCCTTTTCTGCAGTGGGACGGAGAAAAGGGAGGAATAGAAACAAGCCACCTAACTCCACGTGATGGTGAATTTCCTACAATGGAACTGTCGAGGGTTTTCCCACAAGAGGGACGAGATCAAACTTCTGATCTCTAGGCACCACCCTGTGTGCATCTCCCTCCAGTAGATCCTGTGTCAGACTGATACCCCCATTTCAACATGGGGGTACACTACATATTCAGACACCTGGCAGCAAGGAAACCACCCAGTGGGAGGGGTGGCTATCCTTATCCGGAATGGGTGCATGCATGTGCTAGTGGCTTTGCAGACGCCTCTGCAAGCAGTGGCGGTCTCATTGTAACTGGATGTGCCCACCACTCGATGTTCCCTCTACATGCCTACTGGGATTGATATCCCATGGGCAGACCTCGACTCCCTCAGTGCCCAGCTTCCAAGACACTTCCTGATTATGGGTGATAATCCCCAATGAAGCTTGACAGTCACAATCCCCGAGGGCGACTTGTGGAACAATGTGTGTCACACAATGGCCTCATTGTTCTCAACACAGGTGCCCCCACGCATATGATGACTGCCACTGGTGGCCTGTCATGCATAGACCTTTCCATCTGCTCTCCTGGGTTGGCACCAGGTTTGCAGTGGGAGGTCTTGTCAGACCCTTGTGGAAGTGATCACTTCCCCATCAAGATTAGCAGTGGAGATGGGGCATTACCCCAACACCCACCACAGTGGTGTCTGCGTCGGGCAGACTGGGAGGAGTTCCCCGGAGTTCACAGGGGTGGTGGTCAGGGCGGCATTGGCATCCATCCCCCAGAGCTCGTGTAACCCACCACGAGCACGGGTGCCATGGTGGACGGATGATTGTCGGATTTGCGATTCGGGCTTGCCGACAGGCCCTTCGCTGCTTCCAATCTCATCCTACCAAGGCCAATCATATGGACTATCTTCGAGCCAGGGCATATGCACGACGGGTGATCATGGAGGCCAAACGCTCCTCATGGAGTCAGTATTTCTCCTCACTTACCTGTCACACGCCTTCCAAGAAAGTCTGGGAAAAGTTGAGGAAGATCCAAGGCAGATATTTACCATCATGTGGCTCAGGTCTCCTTGTACAAGGGAGACATGTCCTTCTGCCATGTGAGGTGGCTGAGGAACTGGGAAGGACGTTTGCAGCCATCTCCAGTTCCCAGCACTACATGACAACATTTCTGCAAATGAAAGAGGCTGCAGAACGCCATCCACTGAACTTCACTGGTGGTGTCGCCGAGGGGTATAACAATTCATTTACCCCTTGGGAGCTGCATGCAGCTCTAGCAAGAGCCAGGGACACTGCCCCTGGTCCTGATAGCATCCACTATCAAATGCTATGACACCTACCAGAGAAAGGCATTAGATACCTCCTTGAGGTATTGAATTACATTTGGAAGACAAATGAAATCCCTGTAGGTTGGCGAGAGGCTACTATAATCCCACTACAAAAACCTGAGAAGGATAGTAGTCTTCCAAAAAATTACAGACCCAATTCATTGATGAGCTGTCTTTGCAAAACCATGGAACGCATGGTGAACTGGCGCCTGGTGTGGTATCTAGAATGGCACAACTTTCTTGCCAATACCCATTGTGGCTTCCGTGCTGGCAGGTCTCCAGTGGATCATTTGATTTCCCTGGAGACCACAGTAGGTGATGCCTTTCTCCACAGGCAGCACTTAGTGACTGTCTTCTTTGATGTAGAGAAAGCATATGATACCACATGGCGCCATGGTATATTGGAGACCTTGTACCAGTGGGGGCTCAGGGGTAATCTGCCTCTCTTCCTCCATAGCTTTCTGTCCGACCGGACCTTCAGAGTGCATGTGGGTAACACCTACTCCTCGGCCTTCCTGCAGGAGAATGGTATCCCACAGGGGAGCGTCTTGAGTGTGACGCTCTTTGCTGTTGCAGTGAACGGCCTACCATCCTCTGTTCACCCCTCGGTTAAGTGGTCCCTATTTGTGGACGAGTTCTCTATTTGGTACCGGGCTGCCACGATGCGCAGCATTGAGCGTCAGCTGCAACTGGCACTAAATAGTGCCAACGAGTTTGCCACCTCTCGTGGCTATAAGTTCTCCCCTGACAAAACAACTGTCATGCTCTTCTGTCGTAAGCGAGGGCTTCACCCTGAGCCTCAGCTTACCCTTGAAGGCCGCCTCCTCCCAGTTGTAGAGGCAGCCCGGTTTCTTTGTCTCCGTTTTGTCAGCCGTCTGACATGGGTCCTGCACTTGAAGGAGCTGAAGGCTAAGTGCCTTCGCTGCCTGAATATTCTATGGTGCCTGCAGGGAACTGGTTTTGGGGCAGATCGAACGGTGATGCTTCGGCTCTACAGATCACTCGTTCGATCACGTTTGGATTATGGCTTTGGCGTGTATGGCCTGGCCGCTCCGTCATATTACGGGGTGGGGATGAACCGTGGTGTGACTCCTGTTGGGAGCCTCTCACAGTGACACATATTTTTAGTCGCTGTGAGAGATACCGGGAACTTAGATGTCGACTGGAAGTCAGTCTGGAGCTCTCCACCTCACTTGGAGATTACGCCAAGGGGGTTTAGAGATCGCTTGCATTTCTGAAAGAGGCTGGCCTCTTCCACAACATTTAATCTTGATGCCCTTTTCCTTTTATTCTTCTTTTTGGCCTTTGCTTTTTCGTTTTTGTGTCTTTTTAACTTTTGCCCTGATATGTTAGTGTTTGTTTTGGGTTTTGCCTTTTATTTGTGTCTGTTTAGGTTTTTTGCCTGTTTAGCTTTTCGTTTTTGGCTTTTGCCTTTATTTATTCCTTATTTATTGTGTGGGTTTTGCCTTTATTTATTCCCTATTTAACTTTTTGGCTTTTGCCTTTCTACTATTATTATTCTTAGTGGGCTTTTGCCCTTATTTATTATCCTAATGGTGGGTTGGCCTTTTACACCCCCACCATGGTGAATGTCTTTCTGGGCCCTAATGAACTTTGTAGTCGATGGGCCCTAAAACACAAACAACAACAACAACATCAGAAGGACAAGACTATGTCAAAGTACAGTATAGGGCAGCAACGAAAGATCTCCATGCCATCTGTATCGACTTGGAGAAGGCTAATGACAGTTTTCCACGACAGGAAGGGTGAGAGGTATTACTAAAGGGGGGGTGGAAGAAGGGTCTACCGTAATTATTCTAATAAACGGCGCCCACCAATAACCGGCGCACCTTTCAGCTGAAAAGAATAATAAACGGCGCCCTCCAATAAACGGCGCAACAAAAAAGCCTTTGAAAAAAAATAAACGGCGCGCCGTTTATTAGAATAATTACGGTATTTGAATAGTTTAGGATGTGTACAGTATGATTGTTTCAAAGCCTGGGTAAAGACGCCTTGGGGAAGTACTGGAGATTTTCATTTCATTTAGTCATAAACGTACAAAACTGTACACAATCATCCAGAAAGCACACCAACAGGGAAGTACTGTAGGAACCATAAGAG
Source organism: Trigoniulus corallinus (assembly GCA_013389805.1). Lineage (NCBI taxonomy): Eukaryota > Metazoa > Arthropoda > Diplopoda > Spirobolida > Trigoniulidae > Trigoniulus > Trigoniulus corallinus. The sequence goes on along the minus strand of JAAFCE010001963.1, from coordinate 22,762,675 downwards.
TAAGGACGGTCAACAGTAACCATACACTTCACAGGGGATATCAAGGCAGGGCACCATGCTCAATAAGATACTTTTTAAGAGAGGATTTGAAATCCTTGAAATCGGAATATGGGACGGTTAGTTGGAATAAAAAACGCTGAGTCTGACGAGTATACATGTACATGGAAGACTTGAAATACTACAATACATTTACAAGGGTGAGCCGGAAATCGAAGAGCACTGGCAAGGATGCTGAGGTAGCATAAGGAGAGAAAGATGTTAAAAGGAAGTAGGCCGAACTTGAAGCAGTAGGGGACGCACGCCGAGTTGGGGTGTCTCGCTAGAATAAGATGCAGAATTCTGTTAAATGGGAAGTGAGGGAGGCGCTGCTGGGTCTTGGACAGGCTGACTAAAAATGGGAAGGCATAGCATTGCCTGAAAAATCTGTAAAAGTATAGTCGTGGCCTCTAAAAAAACTCATTTTTCACTTTTAGCCCCATATCTTTCTGTTTGTGTCCATTTACCAAAGGTTTTTGGTTTCTTTTATCATGGCTACATGTTGTGGAGATATATAAGGTACGTTCATCTATTGATTGGTCATTCATTTTTTGGTATTTTTCAAAAAAGCGAAACTTTAAAAAACCCAATGTTCATAAAAAAACCCATGGTCCCTAAAAAAACCCCAATGTTCATAAAAAAACCCATGGTCCCTAAAAAAACCCATGTCTCTAAGTTAGTTTATTTTGAAGTTTCAAACGTAGTTAACATATTTTTCTTATTAATTGACATGGATCTTGAAACGACTACTACTGGTTTTCAAGAAAACTTGGAGCTTAAAACAAAAATTCATTCACACAACATAAAAATTGCATTTGACTCAAATTATTATAATTGCATTAACGCGCATGTGCCATAACGCCCAGATGGATAAGATCGTGTACACATTAGGTTCAATTGAAATTTCATATGAAGGCAGCGTATTATGGGGGCAGCGTAGCAATTTTCCAATGGAAAATTTGGCTGCAGCACTCGAGTGTTAGGCAGGGAAGAGAACCACTTCAGTAGAATGCAACAAGCCGAGATGTAAAAGCTGTGGTACATGAGCGGGGTGTCAACAGCAGATAGAATTAGGAGTGAGTATATTAGAGGTAGCCTGGGGGTGGTGAACATCCCCAAAATATTAGGGAGAATAAGTTGATGTTGTATGGACACGTAATGAGAAGAGATGAGGAGGAGTTCGTTAAGTCTATTTCAGGAATGCAGGTGGTCGTCAAGCACCCTGGGCAGGGGGAGACCAAAGGCCCCCCTAACCAAAAGTCAAGCTATGGAGGGTGCAAACACATCTGCTACATGAAATCGTCGGGTTTGTTCCTTCTGCCCTTCAAAAATTAAATGGGTTATGCTTCAGAGGAATCTGTGGTAATCATTAAGGACAAATTTGTATTGAATGTGAAAATATAAAATAAATTGTGTATTTTGCATTGCAGCATATTGATTAATAAATATACAATTGAGTTTTAAAGTTATAGAATTGCATTTCAATAAAATATTGGAATTTACTTTGGTAGTCTCATCGACTACCATTTACCTGTAATGTAACAGCAAAGGGAGCATTATCTCTCTAGGGTTAAGCGGCCAATGTAGAATTTTCTTGGCAGAATTTTTTTGAAGTACACACATTTAAAATACAATTTTTATAAATACCCGGTTGAGTTTTGAAAAACTTGCTGCATGGGCTTATTGCAAACTTTATTCCACATTCTTTTGAATTTTGAAATACTTTGGAGATGGGTTTTTTTAGAGGACGTATTTTTTTTTATGTTTGGCGTTACGGGATTACTGTAAAGTGGTGGCTGTAGGTAATAGTAAAATATTTATTTTCTAAGTAGAGGAAGGTATGTCCTAACCCTTGGCCATATGGAAAAGTGGCATCAATTTTCCATTTAAATGTGGTACTGCCTTGAAATCTTGCAATTATGGTGTATTTTCGCAGAAAATGAGAAAAATTTTTTTTTCGGTAATGCTGGTCACTCTAGGTTAAATGCTGTTTTATTTTAGCCACACATATGTAGCTTACAGTGTATGCAAAACAGTAACACTTTTTATTTAATAGGAGCCAAGTTAGACAGTGGGTTTTTTATCTACCATTTCTAGGTGGGTTTTTTTTAGAGGCCACGACTATAACTGGAGAGTAAGTATTGGATGAGACGTTTAAACAGTACAATAGTAAATTAAGTGTGGCAATTTTTGAGCAAAGTTTCAATCACTGCAATGAAGGTGGGTGCATAGCCATGACAATAGAACGTTAAAAGGTGGACTTTAGGTAGTAACGATAGAATTTTGTACTGGGGCGTCTGAGTCATAACTCATCAGAGGGTGCAGATTCAATGGTGGATGTGTTGTCCAGGAGAACCGGGTTTTGACCTCTGAACGTCCGAAGTTCCGAACAAAAATTCCAGACGGCCATACTGAGGGGTCAGAGATCGTCAAGTCGGGCGATTTCAGTATGCACACAAAAACAGAGCGTGAGGTGGCGCCAGACTTTGTGGCCCAATGACCACATTCCAGGACTCCGTGGCCACATTCCTCCAGCGATGCAGTGATGGCGGCAGTAGTGGCTGCTGATGAAACATTCGTAAGGATTAACCTCTGTTTCAGTGAGTGGGAATTTGCCAGTGGTTGACCAGTGACCTTCAGGGAATCCAGGATCCCAGCGGTTCTGCCATTGAGAAGTGGAACCGCCAGGGCGGCCAGGGTAGGATTAGCTGGTTGGAGTGCAGAGTCATGCACAGTGCTGGAGCGTGTAGCATTAGCATATGTCGGGGGGGGGGGGGGGGGCTAGCCTTCACCGATTGCCGTGACCCGCCTGTTGGACCCCTAATACCAGGGGCAGCATGACATGTTCGGCGACGTTTTCGCCTCACTGTAACGAATTTGGCTTCAGGGATGGCGGTGGATGGCTCGCAGACGTCGAGAGAGGGGGGGGTCCACGTGGGCAGGAGCGCTAGGCATAAAGTCCTCATCATCATCCTCGCTACTCTCCCCGGAAACCAAACTGGCGGTGCGTGAGTTAACAAGAAGTTCGATGGATTTAGTAACCTTGTCGAACCCATCCCTCATGGTTGTATTGAGCAGGGCCGTAACTAGGGCGTGACGAAGAAGGCGGCCGCCACGGGCGCAACTGGGTTGGGGGCGCAAAATGTTTAAGTTTTTTGTCATTATTGGGTTACGGGCAAGCGAAAGTTAGACACTTGCCACAGGCGCTTCATACCCCCGTTATGGCTCTGGTATTGAGATTGGTAAAATTGGACTTGAAAATGGAAATAATGGCTGCTGTGATGCTGGTGATAACAGGGTGGGCATCACCACCTGAAGAGTCTTCAAGGGAAGCGTTGCACTTGGCAGAACCAGTAAAAGATCCACCTCCCACACAACACATATTCCTCAGAGAATCGATAGACACGTTCATTAACGCACAATTGGAGAGAACAGATTGGGCTACACTTTCACACGTTGAGAGTGGGCTTAAGCCCGACTGAGAAGAACCAAATTTCCACGAGATCCAGGTCACAGCACCTGATAAGGTATCATACTCCTTGAGAAACTTGGAGACACGTCCGCCGCTCTTGCCATCTCGCCACCAGACTCCCACTGATGGTTGGGATACACCAAGGTACAAAACAGTTCGAACATTTTCATTCTGGTTATGGACGGGCTGCTTACAGGAGTAGGAGAATGGCCCCCTCAGTGCTTGGTATTTCCAACGATTCTAATTCTAATTCACTACACTGCAACCTCCTTATTTGGCTAATATGGCAGTAGAGAGGCCAACTCTCATTCCTACATACGTTACCATAAAGCTCCCAAAACCCTAGGTCAGTGGTTCTCAAAGCATGTTCTGTGGAACACTGGTGTTCTGTGAAACCACTTCAAGTGTTCTGCAAAAATATTTAATGCACAAATAAAGCAATTGAGAGATACTCTGATGTGACCTGCAGAATCAATGGGGGAGGGGGTCACTGAAGTGGAGACAGGCAAGCGGAGTCCTGTGTGATAGCAGGATCCCAATCTAGTTGAAAGGGAAGTTCTACAGGACAGTGGTTAGACCAGCTATGCTATATGGATCAGAGTGCTGTGAAGTGAGGAAGAGCTATGTAAATAGAATGCAGGTATCCGAGATGTGAATGCTGTGGCACATGTGTGGTGTGTTGAGAACTGACAGAATTAGGAATGAGCATATTAGAGGTAGCCTGGGGTGGTGGACTTCGCTGAAAAAATGAGGGAGAATAGGCTGAGGTGGTATGGACACATCATGTGAAGAGGAGAAGAGGAGCTCATTAGGTTAATTCCAGGAATGCATGTGGTCGGTAGCACCACGGGCAGGGGAGACCAAAGCAGGTGTGGGAACAGGTTGTCTGTAAGGAGGTGACAGTGTGTGGGGTGGACGGGGAACTGGGGGAGAGATAGACGGGATTGGAGGGCTACAACCCACAGACTCAACCCCACCACAGGTGGGATAAGGGTATGATGATAATGATGTAGTAAGTACCAAGTGTAGAAGGTTTACAACGTGAAGTAAAGTGTTCTTTGCTGGTAAAATGTCACAGTTTAGTGTTCCCTGACTTCAAAAAGATTGAGAACCACTGCTCTAGGCAACAATTCTTGTGGCTCCCCCTACAACACTAGTAGTGGTGGGGTTTCTTTTGAGGAATCCCTCCACTTTATCCTCTCCAAGGCTGTTCCATTGTGGGATGGTCCTTGGTAAGAAAGACCAGTAATATCCATCTGTCTGTGACCTAATCTCCTTCAATTTATATGAATGATCCTTTCTCCCTTTACACTCAGTGAGGGACACACTTCCAACCAGAGGTCCATCACACCCCAGCTGTAGCCGTCTGATAAAAAACAGACTGATGCTGTGAGATATATGCCACTGGCTTAGTGTTTCCCACCCTAATTCCCTAATCATGTCAGACATGCTCTCCCTGTGAGAAAACCTGTGAAGTACAATTCTTGCTGCCCTCTGTATCCTTTCAAACTCCCAAGATAATTCCTGCCTGAAGGGAAACCAAATTGGACTACCATATTCCAAAATTGGTCACACCATTTATATATACTGTATATGCTGTTTCTTTCACCTCCCTTCTGATGTTCCCAAGGACCCTACTAATCAGATGGAGGAATTGACTGGCCCTCCCAACCAATTTACTAATATGATCCTTCCAGATACCTTAACTGTTTAAAATTATTCCAAGGTGTGTATGGGTCACAGCTCCCACAACCCTCACTCCACCCATATAGTAATCAAAATCAAGTAGCTTCCTAGATCTAATTCTAATTCTAATATTATGCACTGCAAGCAGCCTTTTTGGCCAATATGGCAGTGGAGAGACTAACTCTCAATCCTACTTATGATGAAAATACTCCTAAAACCCTAAGCTATAATTCAGGAGCCTCCCCTAATACGATACTAGCTATTGTTGAATTTCCTTGAATGATGCCCTCCACCCTATCCTCACCAAGGCTATTCCATTGTTGAATGACTCTTGGCAAAAATGACAGTAGTATGAGTCTGTCTGTGCCCTAACCTCTTTCAATTTATATGGATGATCCTTTCTGCCTTTATACTCAGTTGGGGACACACTTCCAGCCAATGGTCCATTACATCCTAGCAGCAGCAGTCTTATAAAAAGGCTAATGCTGTGAGATATGCGCCTCTGGCTTAATGTATCCCACCCTAGTTCCTTAATCATGGCAGATTCACTGTCTGTGTGAGAAAACCTATTAAGTACTATTCTTGCTGCCCTCCTTTGGATCCTTTCAACCTCCCAAGATAAGACCTGCCTGAAGGGGAACCAAATTGGACTGCCATACTCCAAAATTGGGCATACCATAGAAATATAGGCTGTTTCCTTTACCTCTTTTGTGCTATCTCTAAGGACCCTATTAATCAGACAGAGGAATTGACCGGCCCTGCCAATCACTTTACCAACGTGATCCTTCCAATTACCCTCATTATTTAAGACAATACCCAGATGTTTATGGGTTACAACCCTATCAACCCTAACTCCACCTATGTGATAATCAAAATCAAGTTGCTTTCTAGATCTGGATATTGTTAGGATCCTACACTTCCTCAGGTTTAATGGCAATTACCATTTTACACACCAATTGTAAATCCTATCTAGATCCTGTTGTAATTGCACACAGGATGATAACCCATCATCTAATACCCGAGCAGCACATGTGTCATCTGCAAATAGTTCAAGGAAGCAATCAATATCTAGCCCTATGTCGTTCACATAGAGAATGTACAACAAAGGACCCAATACACTTCCCTGAGGGACCCCTGATGTGACTGGTTTCCAGTGAGATGCACAACCCTTGAAAATTACTCTCTGTTTTCTATCAAGCAGATAGGACCTTACCCATTGAACAGCATTTCTATGTATCCCTAAGTAGAACATTTTGGAGACCAGCTTATCATGGGGCACCATGACAAAAGCCTGTTCAAAGTCCAAGAATACAATATCAACCTGCTTTCTGCTATCTAATGCCTTTTGAACATGATTCATCAAGCAAGCCATTTGGGTGTCGCATGACCTGCCTTTCCTAAACCCATGTTGGTTATTTCTAAGGATGCCCTTCCTTTCCAGATATCCCATTATAGATGAGAATAAGATGTGCTCAAATATCTTGGATACAGCACTTGTTAATGAAACTGGTCTATAGCACTTATGGTCTGTCATGTCCCCAGACTTGAAAATGGGCACCACATTTGCCAGTTTCCATGATGCTGGAACAATGCTTGTATCTAATGACTTTTTAAAAATTTCTACCAAGTAACAGCTAATAATCCCAGAAAGCCGTTGCAGAATGAATGGTGAAACACCATCAGGGCCCATGGCCTTATATACTTGTAATTTACTCAGCAGCTGCTCAATTCCTGCCCTAGTGATAATAACCTCATCCATTCCTCCTGGCAAAACCCTAACAAATTCTGGCTGGGAGTTGTTTCTACTGGTTGCAAAGCATTTTGCAAATGTATTATTAAAAACGTTGGCAATCATGAGACTATCCTTGACTAAATTTCCTGAACCATCCTTAACCACTGTATCCCTATCTCCCTCCTTCCTACACCTCTTTATATATCCCCAGAATGCCTTTGGATTTTTCCTAAGCCTATCTCCCAAAATGTTCTCATGAAAGTTCTTGTAAGCTTCCTTCATGAACCCTTTAACCATTTTGCGGGCCCTTTTATAGACCGCCTCATTATTGACGTCCCTCTCTCTCCTAAGTGCATTCTTAGCCTTTCGCTGGTTTTGCAAAGCTACCTTCACCTCTTTAGTATACCATTCTGGAACAGAGTTTTACCTTATAATCTTGGTGGGGACAGCTAGTTGTGTACCCTCTTCTAATAGGGCTAGGAATCTATTCCAAGATTCCTCAACGCCACAGGTATTAGCAATGGTGTAAAAATCATTTAATTCACATTCCAGATAAGACTTGAAATACTCCCAATCAGCCTTATTATATTGGTATGCCACCCTCCTTCCAGCCACCCGTCTAGGTAACCTTTTCACTATCTCCACCTTAACCACTGCATGATCACTAATTCCTTCAATACACTCTACATTATTTATAGAGTTGGGCACATTTGTGAATACTAAATCTAAAATTCCCCCTTTCTCGTGTGTAGGCATGGTCACAATCTGTTCCAATCCGTTACAGTACATTTGATCAAAAAAGAGATTTAGAGCCCCTGATAAACTTGAATTTGAGTTGGGCTGCATACTACCCCAATCCAACCCTGGTAAATTGAAGTCCCCACCAAGAATTATCATTGGGACCTTTTTTCTTTGATGCAGAAGCTCCAGCGATTGTGATAGTCTGATCAGTGGTTGTGGATCATCACCAGGAGGACGATAGAACCTGACAACATAAATCCCCCCACCACAAGAGTCAGCAACACGACAACATAGCATTTCACAATCTTCTTCATAACTCAATTCCCTAGAGCTTTCCAGGGATTTATCTATGGCCAAAAAGACTCCACCCCCTCTACCTGTTTCCCTATCTTTTTTGTAAACTATATACTTGTCTGCAAAAATCTCTGCTGATTTAACATCTCCCCTCAACCAGGATTCAGTACCAATTATGATATCAGCATCTGATGTTGCAGCCAGGGCATTGAACTCAACCACTTTATTTACTATGCTTCTGCAGTTAACCACAAGCAAAGTCAATGGGTTAGTTACTGCTGGAAGCCTACCTACCCCTTCCTGATTACTACCTAGTAGCCCTTTCCTATGAGAATTGTTTTAGCCTGGAATGAGATGACCTGGTATCTTTCCTTAAAAATCAGCAATAAACTCATTAAATTTTGTACCTATCCTCAAAGCAGCCGTTGCATTGAAATGAAATCCATCCATAGCAAACCTCTGCTGGAGATCTGACAGACAAGCCCTATAATCAAGTAGTTTTGCCCCAATAGCTCTACCTTCTGAGAATAACCTATCATTGATCCATTTGGCCTTAGCTGTAGTTAGTCTTCCGTTATCAATTCTCTCAATAATAGGACACACCATTACTCTAGCCTTAGGTCTCAATCTCCTAACCTCCTTAGCTATATCAATAATTCCCTGAAGAACTTCAATAGCAGGTTTATCCTGGGTTATGTCATTTGACCCTAGTTGTAAAACTGTCATACAATCTTCCTTTTCCCCTTTCAATATACTGCCAATCCTATCCCTTATGTCTATTAGTCTGGCATCAGGGAGAGATGCAACACTAACATGTGCTCTATCTTGCCCTTCTTGTAGTGCCCAAGTATCAACATCCTTTAAATCTGTGTCCCCAATAATAACGACAGATTTACCAGGTAAAGGGTGTTGCACCACCACAGCACACCCATCACTGACCTGAGCTAACCCCTCCAAAGTAAAATCCTGTGGCATAGAGACAGGTATATTGCAATTCCCTGCTTCCTTTTCTTTGGCCAGCTTTCCATGCAATTCAGGAGTAACGTTTATACTATCCTGCTGCATTATTTCCCTCTTGCCCTTGAGAGCCTTAGGTGTTACCCTCAGGGATGTCCTATCTGTTTTTAAGACCATTTTGCCACCTGATGCCATCACCAATGTACTAGGTGAACTTGGTGATGGAGTTATAGAACCTGCACTACCCTTGGGTTTCCCAGCTACTGGGGAACTGGGGTTCAAGATGGCATCCTTCAACATACATATCTCAGCTTTCATCTGAGCCAGCTCTAATCTTATGAGCTTACAACCCCCACACTCTGCAGCTTTCTTTGGAGGCATTTTAATATGCTGAGCTCTCAAAGTAGCACACAACTTAACTAAATAAGTGATATAAATAACAAAATGGGGTCCCTTAAACAATTCAAAATGCCCCACAATTTAATAGAACACTGAAAACGTATAAACTATAAATCAGAGATCAATAGAAATCTTTTGTCAATAAAAACCAAACATTCAACTAGAAAACAAAAACGTTACAAGAACCACTCCGTGTTACTTGGACAAGTCCGTCAAAAAAGTGTGATGAGTCACCTCACGTGACTAACACTGGTATGCAACACTAACACACAAACTCACAATCACCACAATCCCTAAAATACAACAGCAACAACAAAGACAGACAACCCAAGTTAATATTTTGTGCAAACAGGATCTTAATCAATATAAGATCTTAGTCAATATAATATTATAAACCCAAATTTTAAATATATTAAAAACACAATAAGGAAAACTGAATAAAAAACATGCAAAAAACATGCAAAAAACACACCACGTGGTGACCCCTAGGACGAGTACAAAAACAACTTAAAATCATCAGGAATCCCATTATAACAAACAAAATCTAAAGAAAATTTTTAAATCTATCCAAAAGAAGATATTCCTAATATCTCTCTACAAGAAACCCCACTAAAAATGATTAAAACTACCCAAAATTAACCAAAAAATTTTCTTTCCAAGCAGGAGTTCAAAACAACACGTCCACACTCCAATGCTGCCAGATACAACCAGATAGATATCATAAGAATCCTACACTTTTTCAGGTTTAATGGCAATTCCCATTTTACACACCAATTGTAAAACTTATTGAGATGCTGTTGTAATTGTGCACAGGATGATAACCCCTCATCTAATACCTAAGCAGTACATGTGTCATCTGCAAATAGTTCAAAGTAGAAACTAATATCACATCCTATGTCATTCACATAGAGAATGAACAACAAAGGACCCAATACACTTCCCTGAGGGGCCCCATGATGTGGCTGGTTTCCATTCAGATGCTCTACCCTTGTATATACATTACCCTCTGTTGTCTATCCAGTAGATAGGACCTTACCCACTGAGTAACCTTACTATCTATCCCTAAACTGGACATTTTTGAAACCAGCTTATTATGGGGTACCATGACAAAAGCTTGTTCAAAGTCCAAGAATACAACATCAACCTGCTTTCTGTTGTCTAATGCCTTTTGAATATAATCCATCAAGCAAGCAATTTGGGTGTCACATGACCTCCCTTTCCTAATCCCACGCTGGTTAATACTAAGGATGCCATTCTTTTCTAGATACCCCATTATAGAGGAGAATAAGATATGTTCAGAAACCTTGGATACAGCACACTTAATGAAACTGGTCTATAGCACTTAGGGTCTGCTATGTCTCCTGACTTGAAAATTGGTACCACATTAGCCAGTTTCTGTGATGATGAAACAATGACTATGTTTAATGACTTTCTAAATATTTCCATCAGGTAATTCCTAAGCATTCCTGAAAGCCGCTGCATAATATATGGAGAAATGACATCAGGACCTGTAGCCTTATGAACTACTGATTTACTCAGTAGTTGCTCAATTCCCACCCTAGTGATAGTAACCTCATTCATTCCCCCTGGTGAATCACTATCACTTACCAGCTGGAAGTTTCTTCTACTGGTTGCAAAGCTTTTTGCAAATGCATCATTGAAAACATTGGCAAATAAGACCATCCTTTACTACATTTCCTGACCCATCCTTAACCACTGTATCCCTATAACCCTCTTTCCTACACTTCTTCAGATACCACAGAATGCCTTTGGATTTTTCTTAAGCCTATCTCCCAAAATGTTTTCTTGAAATTTCTTGTAAGCCTTTTTCATATACACTTTAACCATTTTGTGAACCTTCTTATAAACTACCTCACCATTGACATCCCTCCCTCTCCTAAGTGCATTCCTAGCCGTTTGCTGGTTACACAAAGCTATCTTCACCTCTTTAGTATACCATTCAGGAAAAGAATTATTCTGCATAGTCTTCGTGGGGACAGCTAGCTATGTGCCCTCCTGTAAGAGGGCTAGTAATCTTTGCCAAGATTCCTCAACACCACAGGAATTAGCTGTGGTATAAAAATCATTTAACTCATATTCTAGATATGATTTAAAATATTCCCAATTGGCCTTATTATATTGGTATGCCACCCTGTCTGGTGCCACCTTTATAGGTAACCTTTTCACTATCTCCACCCTAACCCCTGCATTGTGACTGATTCCCTCAATACACTACAGTGTTGATAGAGCTGGGCACATTTGTAAATACTAAATCTAAAATTTTTCCTCTATTGTGTGTAGGCATTGTCACAATCTATTCCAATCCATTACTATACAATTGCTCCAAAACAAGATTAAGAGCACCTGATAACCTGGAATTTAAATTAAGCTGCACACTGCCCCAATCCAACCATGGTAAATTGAAGTCCCCACCAAGAATTACTAGTGGTACTTTCTTCCTTTGATATAGATGCTCCAATGATTGTGACAGTCTTATAAGTGGGAGTGGATCATCACCCCGGTGGACGATAGAAGCCGACTACATAAATCCCTCACCACAAAAGCCTGCAATTTGACAGCATACCATTTCACAATCTTTCTGAAATTGCAATTCTCTAGAGCTTTCCAGGGATTTATCTATTGCTACAAAGACTCCACCTTCTCTGCCTGCTTCCCTACCCTTTCTGTAAATTACAAACTTATTATGATATAAGCATCTGATGTGGCAGTGAGGGCATTGAACTCCACCACTATATTGACTATGGTTTTGCAATTCACAACAAGCAAAGTCAATGGATCATTTGCTGCTGAAGACTTACCTATTCCTCCCCTATTAATATTGTCTTAACCTGGCATAAAATGACTTGGTACCTTTCCTAAAAAATTAGCAATAAACTCCTTAATTTCTGTTCCATTCTTTGAGGCAGCCCTTGCATTAAAATGAAATCCATCAACAGCAAACCAATGTTGGAGATCTGAGAGACATGCTCTGTAATCCAGTAGTTTTGCCCCGATAGCCCGACCTTCAGAAAACATCCTATTATTTATCCATCTGGCCTTTGCTGCAGTTAACATGGCTTTATCCTGTCATTCAACAACATGACACAACATAACTTTAGCCTTCAGAACTTCAACTAATGGTTTATCAAGGGTTATGTCATTTGATCCTCTATGTGAAATCGTCACACATTCCTCCTTTTCCCCTCTCATTATACTTTCACTAACACACCCTCTCTCTAGCTCTTTTGGTAGTGCCCAGCTATCAACACCCCTTAAGTCTGTGTCCTGAAGTAAAAGAATGGATTTGCCAGGTGATGAGTTTTGTACTAATGTAGAGCCCTCTTCACTAACCCCTTCCAATCCTCCACAGGTAGAATCCTGGGGTATAGAGGCAGGCATATGGCTATCCCCTGCATCCCTTTCCCTAACCCCCTTCCCTTGCAAATTGGGTGTCATTTGTTGACTATCTCGTTTCTGCAATCCCCTGTCCCCTTGAGGCTCTTTGCTATTGCACTGAGGGATGCCTTATCAATTTTGATGCCCCGTTTACTAACTAATGGCGTCACCAATATTCTAGGTGAACTTGATGGTGACGCCATTGGAGTACCCACCTTACACTTGGTTATTCCAGCTACTGGAGAACTGGAGCTCAGGTTGGTAGCCTGTAACTTGCTGATCTCCACCTGGATCTTACCAAGCTCCAATTTTAAGAGCTGGTAGCCACCACACTCAGCAACTTTCTTTGGAGGCATAGTAATATGATCTCTCAACGTAATAAAATATTGCATGATAATAATATAAATAACAATAAGTGGTCCCTAAAACAATTTAAAAAGCACAGTCCCTTATTACATGTACCATTAAAATACTTTGAAATGTCTTAAATAAAGTCATCAATTGAAAACTTTCTGTCAATTAAAAACAAACTTACACACATAAGAGAACTACAACTAAATGTGCAAATTCCTTAAGATTGTGCCACACCTAAAATTCAGCAAACCAAAATTCCTTTAAAATACGTCCAAAAAACACCACGTGGCGCCCTGTGTAGCAATACCATATACAATATTCAGGAATTCCTTATTATTAATAATAACCAAGTGATAACATTTATGTGAAATTTAGAGATTATATATTCAACAAATATCTAAAAATACCCACAAAAAAACCAGATATTTAGCTTACCAACCTGGAGCCCAATTACACATGCCCACATTCCAGATAACAAGTAGGGAAGGGGCTAACGATTTTAGAGGGGCGATAGAAAATGAAGGGCTAAAGATAAACATGACTAAGGCAGCATACTTAGCTTTCAAATGAGAAGGACAGGAAAATAGAGGTGACGTGCTCTCTAGGGGTGAACTAGTGAGAAAGGTGCAAGTGGAGTCCTGTCTAATAGGAGGGTCCCAATCAAAGTAAAGGGGAAATTTTACAGGGCAGTGAGGAAGAGCCAGAGAAGGGCGATGAAGATGATGATGAAGACGATGGACTCAGGAGGACACAACAAATTTGCTGTGGAGTTTTGATAATCCGACTATCCAACAACCTTAGACTTTTGCTTGTTTCTATAAATATGTTCGACTTGCATACTATATGCACATTTAAATTTTAAATTATGTAGGTATTACGTTCCTGTGTGGTTGGAGGATCTCGATGAAGTTGAAAGGTAAGTTTTACAGCACAGTGGTTAGGCCAGCTGTGTTATGTGGAGCATATTATTGGGCGGTGAGGAAACCATGGATAGATGCTGAGGCATGAGAGGCTATTGAAATATATATAGGCAGGTAGTTGGAATGGGAGATGAGGAGGACATGCAACAGGCATGGGACGCCTTCCAACAGAAAAAAAGAAGGGCAAAGGAAATAGTGAGTAGGAAGATAGCAGAGAGGGACAGGAGGACATGGAGGGGAATTGTGGCAGAGGGAACGCAGATGACAAGGAAATTTTGGAGATGTCAGGGATAGACATAGGAGAGGAGTGAGGAGGGAGGGACTGGTACAAAAGTCTTAGTAGATGGGTATTCCAGAAGTAACATACAATATAGAGAGGGAGGTAATTTACGTTAACACTTGGGAGAGCTCACTCCTTTTCAGGCAAGCTGGGTCACTGGAGACGAAACTGAGGATGGAAAAGATTACAGGCTGAAGAGGGCTGTGGATTGTGTTGGGATCTAGTGGAGAATGTCAGACATGTGATGCTGACATGTCCAATGTTGTACCACTGTGGGACGGGTTATGGAACCCCCATTGGAAGAGACCCTTTTGAGTGGAGGTTGTTGGGGTGGACCGGCTAGAATAGGTGTGAAAGGTCTAGGCATGTGGGTCTTGCTTGGGAAATCCCCCTAGCAAGGTATCCGATAAAAAGGATTACATGTTCATATATTTGATAAGAAGAGGGAAGGAGAAGCTCGTTAGGTACATTACAAGGCTGCAGATTATTGCTAGCAACTGGAGCTGGCAAAGACCAAAGAAGACGTGAGAGCATATTTTATGTAAGGACGTGTTAGTGTATGAAGGATGGCAGCCTGGTGGGTGACAGGCGCAAGTAGAGAGATAGAACCTGCAGATTCCATCCTGCCACAGGCGGGATAAGGATATTGCGCCCAGCTACAAAAAGGGGTGCCACGAAAAAAAGCAGAAGAAAATGGACGATTATTTTAAAAACAACTTCAAATTTATGCCCAACTTATGGTGATTACATGCGTATAAGAATTTTTCTGTAGTTTTCATCAAAATTTCATTAATTTCAATTTCATTTCATTAATTCGAGTTGTTTTTTTGTAATCCATGAGGTAATTTGTTCCATCCAACTCGTATTATCAAGACTCTACATTAAAGAAACATGTAGCACCTTATTTTCTTCTGTATGCCAAATCAAATTAATTTCGTGTAAAAATAGGCGGAGACCTGATCATTCCACGTCTTAATTTGGCACCGATTGAGAGATGCAGTAAATAACAATTTGGCTGAATAGGCGAACGTTTATATCTCATCTAACGGAGAGTTATTCATACTACTGAATTCTGCTTCTCTCTGTCTCCAAGAAGAAGAATTCTTATGAGACTATGCCGACATGTTACACACAAAATGTGGGTCTATGATTAACTAGGAACACAATAGGTAGGATGCAATTCCTAGGATTCAACAATTTGCAGAATATAATACCTCTACAATGTTTGTTATTAGTTTTCATTTCAACCACAATATTGATAGTTCGAAAGGTCATGAACCTGCCATTGTAAACCTGCCAGCTTATAAGTCAACTTAACGACGCAAGCTAACCATACTTGATAAAACCGTGTATCAACACTTGGCAATAAAACGTATTAAGTGCATTTCATAAAATTTACTGGCAATAAGAAAAGCGTCTTACGTATTGTTCTTTTTCTTTAAACTGTAGTTTATCTTAATTAATAACTTTTCAAACCTAACATCATCATCATACCTTTATCCCGTTTATGGGAGGGTCTGGTCTGTGGGTTCTACTCCTCCACTCCCGCCTATCTCGCTAGGTCCCCTTCCACTTGACACTACTTGCCTGCCCTGCCCCGCGTGCTTCCAACCATCTGCATTCTTGGAATGGACCTTACGAGCTCCTACTCTGCCCCTCTTGTCGTTACTTGTCCATACCACCTCAGCCTACTCTCCCTCATTTTTTCCGCGATGTCCACCACCCCCAGGCTACCTATAATATACTCCAAGTAGCTCTAGGCACCTAACTCATTCACTCACATCTCCGCTACTTGCATTCTAATTACGTTGCTCTTCCTCACTGCGCAGGACTACTGTCTTGTGTCTTGTGTTATCCCCCCCCCATTGCTTTGGAACATTGATCCTAAGTACTTTACCTCTCGCATAAGACCTGTCCTATAGGTTCTGCCGCCCGTGGGCAATTATGACGAGGCCGCCCCCTCATAATATTTTCACTTATTTTTCTTAATGTCTACAAGTTAACATTCACTTGTTTGAGTAAAGAAATCGTTATGTTGTAATCTTTTTTCTTGCTTGCCAGCTCATCGAAAGAATTACCTTTCTTTCCTGAAGCATCAAAGCTAAAGCAACTCCTCACCCTTCACTTTACCCGCTTATGGCAGTGTCGAGTACCCATCATATCCCGTTGAATGAGCACAAGGCTGATATATTGGATAGTGATTTTCCACAGCCGGTTGCTGACCAATGTCAGAGCCCAAGTCTACTGTTCGTTGGAGAATTTTATTGGGCGCGACGCCAGGCAGTGAGCTCCTACACCTGGAAAGTTTGCCTCATCTACCCTTTGCATAGAAGAGAGGGTTTCTTTATGTGCCATGCCATCGAACACAGCACGGGACCTGGGTTTCACTTCTCATCCCAAGGAAGGCACACTCGGAGATCTCTTTTGCCTGAAAGAAAGCAACCCACCTCGGTCTAGTATCGAACCTAGAGCCCTTGACGTAGTTACTGAGCACGCTATCCACTGCGCCACCGAGGAGGGATTCTTTCCTGAACCATCAAAACATTAAAAGTTTCTGTTACTTTTAAGTTGGGGAACGTGGTCGAGCGGCCGCCCCCTTAGGGTGGCCGCCCGCGTTCTTTGCACACTTTGAACCTATAGACGGACCGGCCCTGCTCTTGCACCTTCTTCACCTGTTCGCCCCTAGTAGAGTTTCCAAATATTCGGCTTCATCAACTATTCGAATATCGAATAATAAAATTCAAACTATTCGAATATCCGAATATGTGTTCGAATATTGTTTGAATTGTGAGAAAACAATGTAAAAGCTCTATTCCAGGATAATTAAAATGAGTACGATAAGTTATATAATAATGAAATGAATAAAATTATTGTAAAATCAATTTATTAAATTGATTTTACAATATTTTAATTTAAAAAATAAAAAAGCATTAAATGTCTCAAAATATAACTACAGTGAAACCTCGCTAATTGGTACACCTGCGGGACCTAGCCAAAGTGTACCCATCAGAGGGGTATGGGTATATAAATTAATCAAAACAATATATTGTTTTTTAACTGCAAAAAATGCATTGTATAATATAATATTTCACAAAATCAAGGGACGTTTGTCTACAACCAAGCTACCTTCCTATTTGCTGCCTATGACAGGGTCGGGTACCCATCTTGCTCGTCTGAATAGATGCAAGGGTGATCTTTTGGACTGCGTTTTTCCACAGCCAGATGCAGACTAAAGCTGCAACCCCTGTGCATATTTATTATAGGTCTACTGTTCTTTGAGGTATTCCAACGATACCAGGTGGCAAGCTCCTACACCTGGAAATGTTGCCTCACCTATCCGTTGCATAGTAGAAAGGTCTTTTATGTATAAATGGGACTATGGTTTTACTTCTAATCCAAAAGAAGGCACACTCGGGGCATCTCTCTTGCAGAAAAGAAGGCAACCCGCCTTGGTCCAGTATCGAACCGAGAACCACTGCTGCAGTTATCAAGCACCCTGTCCACTGCGTCACCGAGGCAGGATGTACCCATTACATAGGGGGTTTTCTGAAAATGGTGACATGTATTAGGTGTACCAATAGACGGGTGTAGCCATTACAGAGATGGTTTTCTGAAAATGGTGACATGTATTAGATGTACCAATGGAGGGGTGTACCCATTAGAGAGGTGGTTTTCTGAAAAGTGGCGACAAGTATGAGGTGTACCAACAGAGGGGTGTACCCATTAGAGAGGTGTACCGTTAAGAGGGGTAGTAATAGCATTAACCTTATGGGCGAAAAATCGGTGCCTGAAAAATCTGTACCGATATGAGGGGTGTACCCATAGAGAGGTTTCACTGTATAATAAAAGTTGAAAATAGTGTTTTATAAGGCAGTTATTAGGCCTGCTATGCTATATGGAGCAGTGTTGGGCAGTGGGGAAGCACTATGTAAATAGAATGCAAGTAGCTGAGATGCAAACGCTGTGGTCCATGAGTGGGGTGTCAAGAGCTGATAAAATTAGGATTGAGGTGGTAAGGACATGTAATGAGGAGTTCATTAAGCTCGTTACAGGAATGCAGGTGGTTGGAAACACCCAGGGCAGGGGGAGACGTGGGAACAGCTTGCTCGTAACTAAATGGTAGTGTGTGGGGCTAGAACCTGCAGACCTGACCCTGCTACAGGTGGGATACAGGTATGATGATGATATTTATTATGCGTCCCTTAACCAGAAAAATTAGGATAACCCAATTTTAATGCTCATGAAATTTCAGTGATGATGTTTGAAGAAAGATATTAGCAATAAAACTGAGCTCTATCAAACGATGGAGTACACTTATTTTGTTTTGTTAGTAATCAAAAGATCGACCAGTGGGTAGGTGGAAGTAAACACTAAAATAACCCATATTTGTTGAGAACTTAATTTATACAAGCAGTGTTAGCAGATTGCCCTTAACCCTAACACATGCATGAATAAGTCAGTAATATTTCTGGAAAATCTAGGTAAATGAGTTATGCATCAAACCATCAACTGTACTCACTGCTCAATTAATCATATAATGGCGACATTTGCAAAATACTTAGTTACAAATAGCCCTAAATTTTTCCCAAATATTATTCGAATAATTTCTAAAATATTCTAATATCAAATACTTCCAAACAGGCCGAATATATCCGGATATCGAGTATTCGAATATTTGGATTGGAAACTCTAGCCCCTAGAGAGTATGTTACCATTATTTTCCTGTCCTTCTCAACTGAAAACTAAATCCTCTGTCTTCCTCATGTTTATCTATTGGTCATCTAATATCGTTTAAGCCCTTCTCTGCTTGTTCTTTGGAGTCATTAAATTATCCAATATCGTCAGCATATACCATGCAGTGAGGGACCCATTCTTCTACTTCCGTCAGCAGCTTGTTGACGGCAATATCAGTTGCTGGCTAACCATAACCATCATCAGTTGATCCTTAGAGAGTACGTCACCATTATTTTCCTGTCCTTCCCAATTCAAAGCAAAATACTATCTTCATGTAAGCCTGTAGCCTCCCCCCTTTTCAGTTGCTGGAGCCATTACGTTTCTCAACATTGTCTGCGAATTCCAGCATGTCAATAACCAGAATAAGAAGATATAGACTGAGTGCTGACCCGCCGCGGTGGCGTAGTGGTTAGCTCACTCGGCAACTACGCCAGTAGTTCTAGGTTCGATACTGGACCGTGGTGGGTCGGCTTCTTTCGGGCGAGAGAGAAGCCGCGAGTGTGCCTTCTTTCGGATGAGAAGTAAAACCGAGGTCCCGTGTGGGTGTACAATGGCACTTGCACGTAAAAGAACCTTCTCTACTACGCAACGGGTAGATGAGGCAAAATTTCCAGGTGTAGGAGCTCGCCCCCTGGCGTCGGTAGCATTCCCCAACGAACACTAGACCGACGATAAATAAGCGTAGGGGTGCAGCTTAGGCCGGCAACCGGCTGCAGAAAAAAACTATGTCCAATATATCACCCTGTGTCCATTCAGAGGGACAAATGGGTACCCGACCCTGCCATAGGCGGGAAAAGGGTTAGGAGTTGCTTTTGTAGACTGAGTGCTGAACCTAGGAAGCCTCAGTATTACTCCGAAGTATCCTTGCCCTGGCTATGGAACCATCATGCATATCTTGAATTAGGCTAAGGTTGCAGTGGATGTGGCTTCTAACGAAAATGAATTCTGACGGATTCGTCAGAACAATCAAATAATGAAAAGAATATGAGTGTGTTTACATTGTTTTCAAGTCCCTCGTCAGATAACGCAAGAACACGTCCGAACAACTTGACCGTTCAAATGTGTTGGATTTTTCGTGCGTTTTCTGACGAACAGGACTGAGTCACCTCCCATTTTCACCGTGCCATTGCAATGGATATAGATGGATGTAGACAAATTAAGTTTGGTATTTGGCAACAAATGTCTGTGGGACATGAGGGGGAAAACTACCACAACAGGAATATTTCTAGGCAAAAGTAGTAAATAATCGCTCAAGATATGAACAGTACTAGTAAGTAGGTGTTTGGATTCATTTCCAAAGTTCTTCATACACACTACCTTGTGAAATTATCTTTCATCAAGTTTATAGCTTTATTTCCATGTGACTTATAATAAATGGTATTGAAACTCAATTTCTCCAACTTAACATATTTCTTCTTTCCATTCACCAACAATAATTTCAATAGTGGACTCCCAAGGTAGTAAAGATCGTCTGGATTCATATTCAGAATTCGTGCACACAGTAACCACTGTGATCTGACGAATAGATCGGAGCCATTCGGACGAATTCGTTAGAACCTGCATCCACTGTAACCCAGGGCCGTAATGAGAGCGTGGCAAAGAAGGCGGCGCAACTGGGTTTGTGGCAAAAAATGTGTACGTTTTTTGTCATTATTGGGTTACAGGCAAGCGAAAGTTAGACACTTGACACAGGCGCTTCATACCCCCGTTATGGTACTGCTGTAACCATAGACATATTTGAATAAACTGTTCTTCTACCCCCATCTACATGCAATTATTAAGTCAAATCACGAGATGTCGCATTTAGCATTTGCCTTAAGCAACGAAGTGATAATATGCGTTGAATAAAGTAGTTTTAAATGCTAATTTACAGTAACTGATTGATAGTTTTCAATAACTTCATTTTTAAGTATTGGATTAGCGTTTTTAACCGTTTTCTTTTGCCGTTAAAGATGAACGCAGGATGTCAGAATACGCTGTTGACTGCCGAGGTACTAAATAGGAACCGCCTCGTTAGCATAGGACAGCGATTCTCAACCACTGTGCCGTGGCACTTTAGTGTGCCACAAGATTATTGAAATGTGCCTCCACTGCGAATATCTACACATAATCGACGTCCGATGAATATTCATTCGGTTCTACCTTCCAGCTCTGACTACCGGCTAAGAAAGCTATGTACTAATTTAGTCTAAATGTCATACGCTTGATGTGTGCATAAGGTTACGTTACAAAGCAACTCCTAACCCTTTTCCCGTCTATGGCAGGGTCGGGTTCCCATCTTGTCCCTCTGAACGGACACAAGGGCGAGATATTGCACTGTGTTTTCCATAGCTGCTTGCCGACCAAATCTACAACCCCCGATGCTTATTTATCATTGGTCTACTGTTCATCGGGGCCGCGCTCCTACACCTGGAAATTTGGCCTCATCTACCCATCGCATATCGGAGAGGGTTCTTCTCATCCAAAAGAAGGGGCACTCGAGCCTCTCTTTCGCCCGAAAGAAGCCACCCGCCTCGGTCCAGTATTGAACTACTGATGCAGTTACCGAGCATGCTACCCAATGCGCAAAGGAGGTAGATTTTTTGCATAGGGTTAAGTTGCAACTTATATGCAGTATTTTCTTTGGCGTTTGTCTGCCCCGAAATGTGTCGATGGCCCCAATTTTTAAATTATTAAAATTGTACCGTTACTGCCAATGGCTCTAAGTTGCATACTGGATCAGAGTGGGTTGGCTTCTTTCGAGTGAGAGAGAGAGAGAGAGAGAGAGAGAGAGAGAGGCCTTAAACCCTGAGAACCCTCTCTTCTATGCAAGGGGTAGATGAGACGAACTTCCCTGGAGTAGGAGTTTGCTCCCTGGCGTTGGTGTTGTTGTTGTTTTTTGTTGGTGTTTAAGGTCCCGTCAACTACGAGGTCATTAGAGACCCGTCCACTGCGTAGTTCTAATGCATAGACTGCACCGACTCTACACCAATGCGACGATTATTGGGTATTAGCAGTACCCAGCTTTCCCGAGCGACCACCCATGTCAGTACTAACTGGGCTTGCGCTGCTTAACTTCAGTGATCAGACGAGAACTGGTGTGTCCAACGCAACTCGCCGCTCTGGCGTTGGTGAAATGCCCCAACGAATAATGGACGAACGATAAATAAGAATAGTGGTTGCGGTAAATAAGCATAGTGTGTAAAAATACCACCTTAATAGATCGATTGCTCATGTGTCCATCCAGAGGGAAAATGTTAGGTGCCAGACACTGCTTTTGGCGGGAAAAGGGTTGCAGTAGTATTTTGATTTGCCCAGATGTAAAATCACTGCTCATGGGTGTAAAACCACTTTCCAGAATTATGCTACAAATTACCAAATGTTACATTTTTTCAAAATTACATTTTTTTTGTTGTTTGTGTTTAAGGTCCCATCAACTACAAGGTCATTAGAGACCCGTCCACTGCATAGTTCTAGTGCATAGACTGCACAGACACTGCACCAATACGACGATTATTGGGTATTAGCAGTACCCAGCTTTCCCGAGCGACCACCCATTTCAGTACTAACTGGGCTTGCGTTGCTTAACTTCAGTGATCAGACGAGAACTGGTGTGTCCAACGCAACTCGCCGCTCCTTAACCTTTACAGGACCATAAGGTTGCTAAGAGCAATTTTTAGTATGCAACTATTTATGTTAGTTTCTTTAGCTGTAAATCAAATAAAAATCATAAAAATATACATAACAATGTGTAGTGTTTTGGAAATTTTATGGGAAATATGTTTCCCAGTGGACTGTAAAGGTAATGCAAATTACGGTTAGGGTTATTATGGAATGTCTTCTATTTATTGGTTTGTTATAACAAAATGTTAAGTAAAGTAATACAAAATTTGGAAATACAATTAACTATTCAAAAATAATGTACTAATTATGATATTCTGCAAAGCAATTTCTTTTGGTTGTGAAGCAAAGATGGACATTGCACATAGTACATATATTGTGTCCTATTTTCTATGTGGCGTTTGGCACAACTTGCACATCTTTTCATTTTTTCCACTTTTTGCATGTTGTGTGCTGGCAAATTGTGTTTTGTACCAATACATTGTTTCTCATTAGTGACCACAGTGGGCCTTGACCTCTGCCGGCATGTATAATTATTTATTAGACGTCGTTCTATGTGTTGGCGATACTCAAGGCTGCTCAGATGTGGACCTTCCACACCTTGTGTTGCATGCAACTTTTCGTATACTATGTATGCATTGTTTAGTGAAATGTCCAATAATTCAAAAAATATGTGCAGGTAGTACTTTATTTTTTGCTTGTGGCTACTGCAGTATTGGTGGCTGTCTGCTTTGGATGTGCAGAAGGAATATGATACCACATAGCGCCATGGTATATTGAAGACCTTGCACCAGTGGGAGCTCAGGGGTAATCTGCCTCTCTTCCTCCATAGCTTTTTGTCCAACCGGACCTTCAGAGTGCATGTGGGTAACACCTACTCCTTTGCCTTTCTGCAGGAGAATGGTGTCCCACAGGGGAGCATCCTCGGTGTGACACTCTTTGCTGTTGCGGTGAACCGTTGTCCCTCCTCCATTCACCCCCCCTCCAGTACAGTCGTCCCTATTTGAGGACCGCTTTTCCATATGGTACCGGGCTGCCATAATGCATGGCATTGAGCATCAGCTGCAACTGGCACTCAATAGTGCTAATGAGTTCACCAACTCACGTGGCTATAAGTTCTTCCCTGAGAAAACAACAGTCATGCACTTCTGTCGTGAGGGCTTCACCCTGAGCCTCAGCTTGCCCTGAATGGCCGCCTCCTCCCAGTTGTAGAGGCAGCGGGTTTCTTGATCTCTGTTTCGACAGCCGTCTGACATGGGTCCCACATTTGAAGGAGATGAAGGCTAAGTGCCTTTGCTCCCGGTATATGCTCCGGTGCCTGCAGGGAACTGGTTTTGGGGCAGATTGAGCAGTGATGCTTTGACTATACCGATCACTCATTTGATCACGTCTCAACTATGGCTGTGGCATGTATGGCCTGGCCACTCCATCTACTCTCTGGATGCTGGACAGTGTACATAATGCTGGCATCTGGTTGTCCATTGAGGCATTCCACACAAACCCAGAGGTCAGCTTTTATGCTGAGTCTTGTGAACTGCCACTGACAGTGGCGGCAGTGCTTGGCAGCTGGATATATTTTGTGGCTTGGCTCAAAGGCCAGCCATAGCAACCTACACACCCAGCCGTGTTTAGTCGCACTCTGCGACTGCCATTTAACTGCCAGCCAGGGGTTCCCCCTCCGTTTGGCATGCAGTGGATGGATGGTCTCACTGGCCTGAGTGTGACTCTGCCTAGGGTGCAGCCTGTACTGCAGGCCTCTGTTCCGCCCTGGACAGTACCAGAGCAAAGTTTTAATTGAACACTCACCACCTTCCCCAAAGCCAGTACTGATACATCAGTGTACCAACAAGAGTTTGGACGCCTCTCTGACGTATCTGGGCCATGCTTTTGTTTACACGGATGGGTCGAAGGATGGTACCTCTGTGGGTTGGTCAGTCTTTACAATTGGTCATCTCTTAGGGGGCCGCCTTACAGGCGTCACCAGTGTCTTAAATGCAGAGCTCACAGCTCTGCACAGGGCACTGAAACTCATACAATTTTTGAATCACCAACACTGTGGTTGCGAATGACCCCCTATCCTCCTTTCAGCTGTCTGGGGTGTGCACAGTTCGCTGCTCACAATTCACCAGCAAGGAAAGACAGTGTTATTTATGTGGGTCCTGGGGCATGTTGGCATCATGGGCAATGAGAGGGCTGATGCTCATTCCCGTCAGGTGGCCCACCTTCCTAATGTACCCGACACTACTGCCCCCTCCTCCGATGCTCTCCCGATGGTGCGGCAGGCCAACCATGAACAATGGCGGTCCCAGTGGTTTGCAGAGACCAACAACAAACTGTGGCAGAACCATATGGAACCATATAACTTTCAGTTTGCAGAGACCAGCAAAAAACTCTGCAAACTGAAAGAAGGTTGTGCTTGCTCAGCTGTGAATCGGTCACACGTTCCTCACCCACCCCTACATACTAGGGGTGAGGATGAACCGTGGTGTGACTGCCGTTGGGAGCCTCTCACAGTGGCACACATCTTTAGTTACTGTGAGAGATACCATGAACTTAAATACCGACTGGGGTCCGTCCAGAGCTCTCTACCTCCCTTGGGGATAACCCCCAGGGAGTTGAGAACTCGCCTGTATTTGTGAAAGAGGCTGGCCTCTTTCACAAAATCTAATACTGACCCTTTTTCTGGCGGTTTTTGCCATTTCCTTTTGTGTTGTTTTGGCTTTTGCCTCTTTATGTTTGTATCCATTTGTACCTGTTTTATGTTTTTCTGCTTTTGGCTTTTGCCTTTTATATATTTTTGTCTGTGTAGGCTTTTGCCTTATTTATTGCCTTTTATTTGTTTTGGGTATTACCTTTTCTTGCATAACCTTTGGTGGGCTTTTGCCCTTATTTATTTTCATCTTGGTGGGATTTCCATTTACACCCCCTCCATGGTGATTAAAGCTTAGTTTACAAGACTGTGACTTATTAGGAAGTTCAACCTATCATGTGAAAATACTGTGAATCGCTTTGCACCAGGGTCACCCATAGAACAGAGAGGAGGAAGAAAAACTCTGGGGTACACCAGTACCTCTGTTCAGGTATGAGCCTGATTCCTATTGCAGTACAGTTGTTGTGCAATAGGTCAGACACCACGCATTCATTTACCTGCCAAAATTTATATTTTGGTTGTAAAATGGGGTGTTAGAACAGTGGGGTAGGCCAGCATCCCCACACAGACAACCAGCCAATATTCCAGCCAGTTCCAGACGCCTGGCTGGGGTGTTCCCAGTCATAGCATGTCAATGGACCCACGAACCCAACCTTGCCACAGGCTGGATAAGGGTGTGATAATGAGGATACCAGTACCCCTGTGTAGCATTAAAGTGTTAATCATTAAAAAAATTTACTTGCACGATCACTTCCAGATAGTTTTGAAATAAACGGCGCCGTTTATTATTTTTTCAGCTGAAAGGTGCGGTGGTTATTGGATGGCGCCATTTATTAGAATAATTACGGTATGCTGTGGATGGGGCTCTAATGACCTTTGTAGTTGAAGGGCCCTAAAACAACAACAACAACCCAAACCTGAGAACTTGGTGCCTGCAGAGGACAAGTACAGAAGGAGCCGAAACCGGTTTACAGAAGTTTCGCCCCTGACATTTCGTCCCCGACGTTTCACCCCCGAACATTTTGCCCCATGGATGTTTCGCCCCGCGGATGTTTTACCCCTGGGAGGGTAAATGGCCGGTTGTTTTGTTGTTCTGTTTACTGCAATACAGTAATAATTTTAATGAAATAAAAAACACAAACATTAAGATAGACTGTCTGTCGCATAAAAAAATGCAAACATAAAATAAAATTCAAAATTGTAGGCTATGCCTTTCAGAAAGTCTGTTAAATTTCTATCGTTGATGTCCTCCACAATGCGTAGAATTCTTGCTGAAAGCCATCCTTGAAACACTCAGAAAAGGTTGCAACGAACAATTCTGTTTTTCTAGGTAAAACAGAATAACAAGAAAAAAAACCCGGCCAAAATATGGTAAAAATCCAAGGCTGGCATTGACTCAAGGGTCAGTTGGCAGCGTCACTTTATTTTTACCTTACCTAAAGAATAACAAAAAAAGGCCATTTGTCCTTCCAGGGGAGAAACATCCGAAGGGCGAAATGTTCGGGGGTGAAACGTCCGAGGGGCGAAAGCTCCGGGGGTGAAACGTACTCAGGGGTGAAATGTCGGGGCGAACGTTCTGAAGAAGAAGAAGACAAAGTATTTAGCTTTCAGTTGGGAAGGACAGGAAAATAATGGTGAGGTAGACTGTTGTTATGGATAGAATCCATGGGGGATGGTTGAAGTGGAGTCCTGTGTGTTACAGTATATGAATCAGGGTGTTGGGAAGTGAGGAAGAGCTACATCAATAGAATGCAAGAAGCGGAGATAATGCTGTGATACATGAGTGGGGTGTCGAGACAATAGATTTAGGAACGAGTATACTAGAGGTGCCTGAGGGTGGTGGACATCACTGAAAAAAGGGAGAATAGGACGAGGTTGTAAGGAGAAGAGGGGAGGAGGAGCTAGTCAGGTCCATTGCAGGAATGCAGTTGGTCAGAAGCACTTGGGATAGGGGAGACTGAAGCAGGCATGGGAGCATGTCCATAAGGATATGGAAGTGTGTGGGGTGGACTGAGACCTTTTTGGGGGATAGACGACAGTGGAGGGCTAGAACTTGCGGACCAGACCCTGCCAAAAGCGGGATAAGGGAATGATGATGATGATGACCATTTATTCACTAGTAAAATATGTTGGATTCAAATTCTAATATACTCCACCCTATCAAAAGTCATGGGACACCACCACTTTAGTAGAAACACTCACAAATATACAAATTTTAATATCTGGTTGGTCCACCTTTTGCTGCTATCACAGCGTCTACTCTCTGGGGCATACTATCCACAATGTTTTGATATGTTGAGACTGATAATTTATGCCATTCTGCCATAAGTGTCTTTGACTGTTTGGTCACAGATGTGGGGCGTTCTGCACAAGTGCGCAATCGACGTTCCAACATGTCACACAGCTGTTCGAAGGGGTTCAGATCGGGACTCTGTGCAGGTCAGTCAAGTTCTCAAACCCCCATTTCATCAAACCATGTGCCTACAGCCCATGCTTTATGGCAAGGTGGGTTATCGTGCTGAAACAGGAAAGGGCCACTGCCAAAATGCTACCAGAGACCTGCTGATTTCAAAAATGAAAATCGTTTTTGTCTAGCACCTACCATTCTTGAGATATATCAATTTTTAATTTTTGAGGGTTTTTTTATATTCTCCATTTGTCATTATTTTTATTGTAATTCTAATTCACTGCAAGCAGCCTCTATGACCAATTTTGCAGTGGAGAGACTAACTCATTGCTACATGAGATACTATAACACTCTTACAATACTCCTCCCCTCCCCCTACAATACTTGCAATGGTGGCCTTTATCCTCCACAAGGGCATTCCATTGCGGAATGGTCTTTGGCAAAAGGACCATTAGTATGATTCTCTCTGTGCCCTTGTTTCCTTCAATTTATATGAATGATCCTTTCTCCCCTAATGCCCAGCAACGGATCCAACCAGAGGTCCATTGCACCCCAACAGCAGCAGTCTCATGAAAAGACCAATGCTATGAGATGTATGCCTTTGGCTTAGTGTGCCCAACTTGATAAACTCTGAACACATAAAGCTGAAATGGAATACCCAGAGAAATAGGAACTCCCAGATGAAATTATACTAAATAAGTATAAGTGACAGGTTCATTTAGGTAGGTGATGTGGTAACTTGACTTGATCACTGCAATGTCTTGGTGAAACCAAGTTTTCAGGAAAGAATGCAAGGTGTGAGTGAAGAAGATGAATTTTGAGAGACATGTTGCATCAATGCACTGCTCCATAATAGGCACATAATCTGCTGATTTCTTATTGCAAAGGAAGTTGCCTACCACTCACATAAATGCTACCCATGCATCGTTTTCCCTATCACTGAGCATGTATCAGCCATGATTGTTTTTATCTGAGGACTAATGAATATACGTTCTTTAACCCTAGAATGCATAGCTGGAGTTTTTTTTCACCTGCCGACATATTGGAGCACCATATCTTTCTTATCTCACAAAATTTTTTTTTGATGTTTAAGGAATGCTCTCCCTATATATTTGTCAACATAAATGTGACGTTTTATTCAAGAGAAATTTAATGATTTTAAGTTTTTGCGTATGACATTGCATGGGCCTAAATCACCCATATGACAAATAAGCTTGACCTAAGTAAATAAAGATTACCTAAGTAAATAAGCCCTATGTACATAAGCATGACCTAGTTGTTCTATATAATGGGATTGGATTAGTCATTTCTCTGCCTTTACAAGCAATAGTTGTAAATCAGTACACTATTCAAAGTGTTGCCCATTTATTGGATGTAAAAGAGTTGCAGCAGTAACTAAGAGAAATACAGCTTACTTTTTGAAACTTACTAAAACCTTTTTTTGTCAACCAAGTTATTCTTCATCTCTAGTTATTCTTCAAGTGAGCAAAATTCTAAAGACCACTTTGTTGAATTTATTACAAATCTACTGTGTAATAGGTGTTCTAAAATGGCTTCATCAAAAAGAAAAATTGGAAATCCTTCTGTTCAGAATCCTGAAAGTGATATACTGCAATGGATTGATGAATCAGATTATGCAGGATCTGAGTCAAGTGATGAATCAGTTTTAGATGATGCACCTGATTTTGCCTTAAATTCTGATGATGATGATAGCAGTGAAAGTGACTTTGATTCCAGTGACAAACAAACAGCAAATAATGAAATGAAAGCTCCAAATGGAATGATATGGTCTCAAACTCCTGTGAACTTGCCAGGAAAAATTGGTGCTCAAAACATTATATGATTTACAGCAGGGCCAAAAGTTAGAAGAGAGGTGTCTACTACATTAGAGGCATTCAAAAATACATTACAAAGGAAATTGTAACTGAAGTTACTTTACAAACCAACAGAGAAGCAAGTCATGTTTGTTTGCTGAAAAATAAGAAATGGCAACCAATATGTGAAGATGAGATGGAAGCATTTATTGGGATCCTACTTATAAGTGGTGCTGATTTTTAGGAGCTATTTTTAGATAAATTAGCTCAGGGAGCTATATTTAAATAAATTATCCAACCCAATCTATCGGGCTTGCATGTCTACAAACAGATTTGAGGATATCAAAAGATTCTTGAGATTTGATGATAAAAGAACAAGAAATTCAAGGCTGGAAACAGATAAATTAGCCCCAATATCCTACATCTGGGGCTTATTCTTGCATCAATGCAAAACTGTTTATATACCAAATGAATTTCTAACAATTCATGAACAATTGCTGTCATTTAGAGGGCGCTGTTCATTTATGCAATACATGCCAAGCAAGCCAGCTAAGTATGGTGTGAAATTTTTCTGGCTTTGTGAGTCTGAAACTGGATATGCCATTGATGGAATTATCTATGTTGGTAGGCAACCTGGGAATCCTGTGGAACGCAATTTAGGGAAGAGTATTGTGCTACAATTAGCCAAACCCTTACACAATACATCAAGAAATGTTACTGTTGATAACTATTTCACAAGTGTAGAACTTTTCCAAACTTTACTTTCAATGGGAATCACTGCAGTGGGAACAGTGAGGAAAAACAAAAGGGATATTCCTAAAGAAATGCAAGCAAATAAGCAAAAGCTACAGTATTCTTCTATATTTGGGTTTCAGAAAAATCTCACTCTAGTCAGTTATGTTCTGAAGAAAAACAAAGCTGTAGTGTTATTGAGCACTATGCATTATGACTGTGCAGTTGAGAACACTACAAAGCAAAAATCTGAAGTAATAAAGTTCTATAATAAAACAAAAGGATGTGTGGATATAATGGACCAAATGGTATCTAATTATAGCTGTAAAAGGCAAACCAAGCGATGGCCTTATGTTATATGGAGCAATATGATTGACATTGGGGCTCTAAATGCCTTTATTTTGTTTCTATCAGAAAATGATAGTTTTGAAAATAGTAGAAAGGATAGAAGGCGCTTATTTTTGACGGAACTCAGCATACAATTGATCATTCCCTACATGAAAAGAAGAGCAACAAATCCTCATTTGCAAAGATCTGTTTTAGAAGATATTTCTAAATTTATTACACTGGATGAACCCCCGACAAAGATGTTAGCAATGGCAAAAAAACGTTGTCACCTATGCCCCAGAATGAAGGATAGAAAATGTGAACAAGTGTGTGCCAAGTGCAAAAATGCTATTTGTAAGGACCACACAATTTATTTTTGTATGAAATGCAATTAATAAAAGCTTACTATTATTAAAATATAAATTACTAATACATTTCAAACTAATTTTTCTTGTGATTTTATAGCAATTTTCATTGGGGTGTATTTCACCCCAGCTATGCAAATGAGTATAATGAGTAAGTCATGCATTCTAGGGTTAATTTTAGTTCCACTGACCTGTGGAAACTTACTCTGCAAAAAAAGAAGAGACATACAACTACTTTAAAGGAAATAAAGTAGAGGACTGCTGTGGTCCTTAGGCCCAGGAAAGTGTGCTTATCTTATTAGGGTAGGTGAAATGCGTTTACTCTATGTGAGAGGTAAGGTGTTGGGCTACTGACTAAAACACTTATCCCTAGGACACTAGCCTTGATCGGTTAATACAGTGGTCTCCAATGGTTTTGATCGGCGGGCCGAATTAGGAATTTTTCGAAGGCCAACGGGCCTCAACCCGACGGTGCTTTATAGAGGAAAAACAACGATTGACATGGGTGACCGCTTGGTAACACTGGATACTGCCAATACCCAAATCTTCATAACAGCATAGTGTCTGTGAAGCCTCTGCATTACACCTCTGCAATGGATAAGGGTATAATGACACTCATTGAAGTTGAAGGTCCCTAAACTACCGATGAAGCAAAAGCAAAGCCTTGGTTTTCACAAGCGTGCTGATGCAGGTGGCCAAGCTCCCCATTGTTAGGTGACTCATCTGTTACACAAAAAGAATGTGTGAATGATGACTTCATCTGGCCCTGGGTATTACAGGCACTCTGCCGAGTCTACTTCTCCCAAGTGTGTGCATGAAGGCATGGAAGTACCCATTTTTTGCTCAGCAGTTGGGTCACGTGCTACCTAATATTACTATTTCTCCTTTCAGAGAATTGCAGTTCATCTCCCACTGAAATTTCCTCCCATGTTCCTCTCTTTTCATATTTTTTTGTACTGAGTGCCGACTGGAACCCTGGCAAAAGGGCGGCTGGGTGGTGCCTGAACTTTCCAGAACTGCTGGTATAGAAACTTTGATAAATTGAGGAGATTTTGATGCACCGTCTCTGGTAGATCTTGTCAAGAGCCTGTGCCCAGATCTCCGCTTCATGCTGTAGGACAGACTCCATCAGTCATCAACAGTCTGCTTGCAAGACTGTGGTCCCCCAACATTGGCCATCCTTTGCAACGCAACTGCAATCCACCACATATGTTTCCTGAAGGACATCTTGCTGCCGATCATGACATCCAGGTACTTTGCAGGCAGTTTTGCGTCAATCACTTCTACCTCAACCCATATTGATCCAGAAAGGTCGCACTCTCTGGTGTTCTATAATCCAAGAGCCGACCGTTCATCATGTTGTAGGTTTCAGCTGAATCAGATCAAATTACATTGCCAAGATGACTGCTGCAACGTTGTCGGCAGGCTCGACGATTGTGTTCTCTTCGGGCGTCTCTACCCTAAGGAGGCTGTTGTAGGAGACATTCCAGACTTTCTCCCTATCGGTAGATCCCTGAGCATTTCTTTCGTTGTCCATTTCCAGTGTCATAGTTTAGGGTGCAACCCCTCAAATACTTACTTTGCCTCCAAAAGCATACCCCAGCGCACTGAAGACGTCACACCAACTTGCAGAGTTGAACGTCTTTCTTACATCCTAGTGATTACAATAGTCACATACCATGAGGAGCAGCTATGGTTTTCTGTCCTGGCTGCATCAACGACCTCATGGATTGCATCAGCTGTCGTTCGTCCTTCCCCATAGCCATTGTGTTTTGGCAAGTGGTATCCAGCCTCCCTCATTGCATTTAGCAATCTCTCCCTGAGGAGCTTTTCCGGGATGTTTCCCACGGTGTATGGTATACAGAGTGGCCGGCAGGAAGATGGCTACTC
Organism: Trigoniulus corallinus; assembly: GCA_013389805.1. Lineage (NCBI taxonomy): Eukaryota > Metazoa > Arthropoda > Diplopoda > Spirobolida > Trigoniulidae > Trigoniulus > Trigoniulus corallinus. Next base: position 22,729,889 of record JAAFCE010001963.1, on the reverse strand, counting down.
TGGGTCTTCCCTACTCTTGTTGATGAGGATAAGGCGTCTTCCACCGGTCGGTGAAGGCTCATACCACTAGACAGGTGCTGTATTTACCAAGATGAGGTGTGGGCGCTTTAGCGCCTCTCCCAAATGCAATCAGGGTCTGGCAGTTCTGTACCTCAGGATGCTGTCGCCATCTCCAGATTCTTCTCTGTGAAAAGTGGGACCTCCACTTTCTCATCAGTGGGTCCCTTGATTCTCAGTGGTTGGACGAAGAAGAGGGAGTTCGTAATGCCACCCACAATGGATACATCCATAATTCATCGTATTTTTCACGCTAAGGGAGTGGGTTATTGCGTTGGACACACCAGTTCTCATCTGATTAGTGAGGTTAAGCAACGCAGCCCCAGCTAGTATTAACATGGGTGGCCGATTGGGAAAACTGTGTACCGCTAATGCCCAAAAATCGTCGCATTAAGGTAGTGTCTGTACAGACTGAATTAGAACAACGCAGTGGACATTGCTCCCCCCGGATGCACGCTTGTGTGTCTCTCTTTAATCGTCTGTACAAAACTTTTTATTATTCAAAACCATTCACAAACTTGATAGGTATTTGCTAAACAAAAATTTACAGACCAATTGTTGCAAGCGTGTAGGATCTTGTTCTGTGAATGTAGGTGCAGTCAGTGTAACAAATTGTGCATCCATCAAAAGTAATAAAAAAAAAACCCCGTAAACAACTAACGTACTTTGAAGCCCCCCCCCAACGGATGGCACATAGCCAAACGCTTTTGAATATTGTTTTGTTAGTGCACGCCCGGTGTCACCATCAAATGCTGCAGCAACTTTTGATGTTAACGCAATACACCTAAACCACTTTTTAAGCTAATTTTGTTTATCCATATTTGGAGTTACAGAACGTGAATGTGAATATCAAACATAATTTATATTTACCCGAATTTTATTCACTTTTACGGGACCGACGTTTTTCCCCGATTTACTTAACTACCTGTGCAACAAAAAATGTTCTTAGACAGTTCTCGATGACGCAGGAGGTAGCGTGCCGATAGTTTCATGTTCGATACCGGATCGAAGTGAGTTGGCTTCTTTTGGCGAGAGAGAGGCACCATATGCGCTTTCAGTCAGATGGAAAGTAAAGCCGTGGCTCACAGAACATGTGATGTATGATATCGTTTGCACGGAAAATCCCATATCTACTATGCAACGGGTAGGTGAGGCAAAATTACTGGATGTATCGACATGGTAGACCAAAGATGAACACGCCTTGGGGTTTCTGCTGTGGTTGACAACCGACAACGTAAAAATGCCATCCAGCAGATCACCGATGTGTCCATGCAAGTTACAGAGGGTGAAAGTTGGTTAGCCAATCCTTCCATAAGTGGGAAAAGGGTTAGTAATTGCTTCTGCTGCGCAATTTGAATATACTGTAGTGTTTGAGTTGGCAGCGCCACGAATATTGCATTTGCATTTTTTAATTAAACTATGCAGTGGACGGAGTTGTAATGACTGTTGTTGAAGACCCTTAAGCACCAATGAAACAAGATAAAAACTAATTTTTTCAATGAAAGTTTCACAGTAGTCTATTTTAGCGCTCTACTTTACTGTGCATCCGTGTGCATTCGATTATTTATTGTTATTTTGCAATACGTCAGACACTATCAGCGGCATTCCTGTAGTGTCTGGCGCCTGTATGCAAAACTTCATTTAACGTCCCTATCCCAGTCCTCTTCCTTAATAAATATTGCTATATAAAACAAAAGTAACACTAATAATTTGAAGAACTGCACTTGCTTAATTCACGAACTGCATCATCATTATATCCTTATCCCTCCTGTGGTAGAGGTCGGGTCTGCGAGTTCTAGCCTTCCACTCCCGTCTATATCCCACCAGGTCTCTGTCCACCACACACACTGCCATGACCTTACGGACACCTGCTCCCACGTCTGCTCCTGTCTCCCCCTGTCCCGGGTGCTTAAGACCACCTGCATTCCTAGAATGGACCTAATGAGCTCCTCTTCTCTCATTGTGTCCATACCATTACAATGGTTTTGTCCGTCTAAATTGCCAGTGGACTGCGTATTTGAATATTTGAATCAATGTTTGGAGGTCTATTCTGGCTGAAGCTTCATTTGGACGTCAGTATGACGAAGTAAGTCTTCCTTCGATTGGAAAGTAATATCGGGGACATATCAAGTCCCAAGAACACACATAAAATCGGATTAGAAGCTAATTCGTGGCCCGTGTGTTTTGCATGTCACCTGACGTTCATAACGCCCGGCCCTATTTAAATAATGTTAAATATGAGTGACAGTGGAAAACCTTACAAGTGTGTAGGGAAGGCTGACCATTTTCTTCCGTGGGCCAATCCCGGAAATATTGAACCCCATCAACCAAAATAAATAAATTAAAACGAAACATTCAAATACAGTCATCACACCCCATCCCGACTGTGGCAGGGTCGGGTGTGCTGGTGCACTTAACCTGCTCTGACTGTGGGCAACCTGGCAGCAATATGGGCTTAGTTGTGTGTTTCTTGGTGTTTTAGGACCCTTCAACCACAAGGTCACTAGAGCCCAATACACAGTGTAGTTCTGATGCAGAGACTGCACAGACACTGCACTAATGCGACGAATTTTGGGTATTAGCAGTACCCGGTTTTCCCAACGGCCACCGATGTCAGTACTAGCTGGGGTTGCGCTGCTTGACTTCATTGAAGAGACGAGAAGTGGTGGGTCCAATGGAATTTGCCGCTCCCCTGAGTTGTCTGTGGCAGGGCCCGCTCTAGCACTTATGCCGCCCCGGGCAAAAAGACAAATTTACCGTATTTATTCCAATAACAGCCGCCCTCTAATAAACGCCGCCTTCTATTAAGCGCCGCACAATCAGGGCCAAAAAAAGAAATAAACGCCGCCCTCCAATAATCGCCGCAGCGTTTTTTCGCTAGTGGTTAAATATTTTTGGAAGAAACAGTGGGGGGTAGGCCGGCATACCATCATAGATCACCATCATACCTTTATCCCGCCTGTGGCAGGTTGGGGTCTTCGAATTTTAACCCTCCACTCCTGTCTATCTTCCACCAGGTCCTCATCCCCACACACTGCCAATACCTTTACAGACAACCAGCTCCCACGTCTGCTTTGGTCTCTCCCTACCCCCGGGTGCTTCCGACCACCTGCATTCCTGAAATGGACCTAACGAGCTCCTCTCCTCATCTCATTGTGTCCATACCACCTCAACCTATTCACCGTCGATTTTTCATCGATGACCACCACCCCAAGGCTACCTCGAATATACTCATTCCTAATTCTATCAGCTCTCGACACGTCACTCATGTACCGCATTACCGTGACATTGGCATCTTGGCTACTTGCATTCTATTGACATAGCTCTTCTTCGCTGCCCTACCCTCTGATTCATATATAGCATAGTTGTCCTAACCACTGCCCTGTAGAACTTCTCTTTTAACTTGATGGAGACCCTCCTATCACACATGACACTGCTTGCCTGTCTCCACTTCACCCACCCCACATTGATTCTATGGATCGCATCAGGCAGCCTTAGCCAATATTCCTGACGGGTTTCCTGGCTGGGTGATCCCAGGGTGACGCCGCCCTCTAATATGCGCCACACCAAAAACGCCACGAAATAAATAAACGGCGCGGCGTTTATTGGAATAAATACGGTACCCCCCCCCCCCCGTTAAAAGAGGTACTTAAATAAATGTACATATTTTTCATTTTCCATAAAAATGAAATCGTTTTATTTAAATTTTATATCGGGCAGCACATTGAAGCAGTGCTGCGTTCGCTTGTTAATGCTATTATGTTTAGAGAAGTAGGCCTACTATATGTACTGTGCAGTATGTTCAAACACGTTCAAGCGGCGCCATTTCAAATTCTGCGTTAATATTTTAATAATAGTGAAATATTTTTGAAGACCACACCAAGGAGCATTATTGCCCGGGTCAAACACCAGAAGTATGAAGTCCTCTATCGTCAATTAGACCAAGGAAGGGGACAGAGAAGTTTTTAAAATGGCCAAGACTAGAGCTAGGGCAGTCAAAGATATACCCCAAGCCATAACAGTGAAGGGAAACAAAGGTAAGGCCCTGTTTCCCCCGTCTTAGGTAAAGAAGAGGTTGTAAGAGTATTTCCACAACCTCCTCAATCCTGCATCTTTGGGGGCGGTGGACAGCATAATAGAGGAGGAAGTATCCAGGGCCCTTAGGAAGATGAGAGGTCAAATACTGTAGACCCAGACAGAATCCCCATTGAAGTGTGGCATAGTCTAGTGCACTTTTCTAGAGAAACAGGAAACTGGTGGCTATGGAAAATTTTCAATAGGATAGTTAGGGGAGATAGGAGAGTTGGATAGTACCACTCTTCATTGACAAAGGGAATGTCCAAAATTGTGCTAACTATAGAGATGTTAAGCTAATGGGTCATTCCTTGAATCTCTGGGAGAGAGTAATAGAATGTTGCATCCAGGATTGAACTAGTGTCTGTGGAAATCAGTTTGGGTTTATGCCAGGTAGGTCCACAAAGGAACCAATTTTCACTCTGAGGCAGACTATAGAAAAGTATAGAGCAGCAAAGAAAGATCTCCATGCCATCCTTATCAACGTAGTGAAGGTTTATGACAGTGCTGCATGACAGATTGTTTTCGAGGTATTATGAAAAAGGCGGGTAGAAGATGGGCTTATTTGAATAGTTCAGGGTATGTATGGTTCCATCGCCAGGGATAAGGACACCTTGGAGAAATACTGAGGGCTTCCCAGTGAATTTTGGGATAATATAGGCTAAAGATAGACATGAAGAAGAAAAATAAGAGAGGAGAAGAAGCTCGTTAGGTGCATTTCAAGAATGCAGGTTGTCAGAAGCACCAGGGGCAAGGGGAACTGAACCAGACTTGGAAGCAGGTTGTCCATAAGGATGAGGCAGTGTTTGGGGTGGACTGGCCAGAACCCACAGATCCGACCCTGCTACAAGCAGGATAACTAATGAATTTAGCGTTTAGACCTAGCAGTATAATTATGCTATGCACTAAATTGTTAGCAGAGGAAAAAAATCGATATGTGAAGTTTTCGATAATTTGGTAATTAACACATTAATATTTTTCTAAAACAGCCAAAATGCTGTCCGCAGGACCGGTCCGTCCATAGGTTCAAAGTGTGCAAAGAACGTAAGCGGCGGGCGGCCTCCTTCACAAACTTAAAAGTAACATTAAACTATTAATGTGTTGAAGCGTCAGGAATCCCACCTTGGTGGAGGCAGTGGATAGCTTCCTCAGTAACTACGTCAGTGGTCACTGTTTGGATACTGGACCAAGGTGGTTTGGCTTCTTTTGTGTGAGAGAGATCCTCGAGTGCACCTTCCTTTTGATGAGAAGTAAAACCGAGGTGTCATGCGGTGTACAATGGCATTGCCATGTAAAAGAACGCTCTGTACTATGCAAAGGGTAAATGAGGCAAAATTTCCAATTGTAGGAGCTTGCCACCTGACGTTGGAAGAATGCTCTGATGAACAGTAGACCGATGATAAATACTGTAAACATAGGGCTTGCAGCTTAGGTCGGCAACTGGCGTGCAGTGGGGTAGGATACTCCAAAAGCTGGCATAAAATCAAGGGTGAATGTAAATGGGGTGAAATGCGAATATTTTGTAGCATTACATTAAGGAATAGTATAATCAATGTTCTTTTTACAAATATACTGTTGAATAGCATTGCAATCACACTTGCAAGCATGGAAGTGCAAAGCCAAATTGCCTTCAACTTGCATATTATGCCATATAAAGAAATTGACCAAAAGTAAATGGAAAGTTGTGTGAATTAGCAATAGAAACAAATATTTATATGTTTCAGTCAGAAGTATTTACCATGCCATCATTTTTTCAAGTAATTTACAAAGTACAGCATTTCAACTAGAAACAAATTGACATGCTTTTGACGTACTTATATAACAGTGCCTAAAGTAGGCTAATCATTTTAGCTACCATCATCAATATTAACCAAATTTTCAGTATCACCTCTTTCATCATTAGTGTTTCCAGCATTATGGATTTGAACTACAGTTGGTAATAATAATAGATTTACTGCTTCTTTATGCTGATGAATGATGTTTTCTTCAATATATTGTTCAGCCTGGTCAAAGATTCTGCCAAAGGACTTTTCCTTTACATGCTATGAAGATTTCTGCTTCATCATCATCTCTAGCATGAAAGGCCTGTTTGTAATAAATAAGCCCTGGGCTACCATCAAAACCACACATTGGATACCAAATGATATTGGTCAAAACATGTTCTAATCACACCACATTTTCTATAATAAAGTTAAGCATTCCATAGTTATATTTAATAAGCTTTGGAAATCAACATGAATAGAAGTTTCTGTTACATTTAAATCCTCAGGGTTTGGAAAACATTTCTTTTTAGCTATTTGAAGGATTTTGTATGAAGGAAATATGCTTGGAGCTTTCATCCTTGTGATATTATATTGGTGTCAGACAGATCTGCATCCACAACAACCCCTACAGCATTTTCTACCAGGTGTTAGTAGTTTGTGAATCCTTGTAAGCCTTTTGGTACTTGGTGGCTCAACTTGGGCTTGATAACATTTCCTTCATTAATTTAGAGGCATGCAATTGTCCTGAATTTCTGGCGTTCATTTTGGTAGGAAAGACCAGTTGCTGAGTAGGTGTTGACTTCCTCAGGTTTTCAGTTTTGCATTCTTTCTGCACTCTCTTGAACACCTATCTTCTGGTGACCATGTCTATGCATGGGCCCTACTGCCAAGGGATTAGAGAATGAAATTGATGTCTCTAACAACTTCTTACAATTTTGAAGAATTCTTACTATTCTGCAGTCCATCCCACCTTGAACTTACACCTAAATAGGCCTCAATTTAGATACATGACTTTAGACAAGGTTAGTCCAAAAGTTTGACACAACAGAAATAGGGTACTTGAACCCAAACCTAAATATTATAGGAAGAAATGGATCACTAAGTGACAAACCCCATGACACCATGCACTAGAAAACTCACTGTAGAAAGAAGGGGGGCAGATTGGGGCAGAGTTTGAAAGTTTGCCCCAAAACTACAATATATACACAATATAACCATAAAAACATCACAGTGGCATCACATGGATAACACAACTAAAACCTGCAACTTAATGAAATAATGTGTATTTTAAAACTGTAATGTCTGTTTTGCATAAATAAATGGAAGTAGGAAATAAATAATGCCTCAGCAAGATAGCTCCATGGTACTTAAATGTATCTCAATGCAAAAATCCATGTAAAAATCGCATGAAAACCACTATAACTTCAGCCCAAATTGGAGGAATGTTTTTAAGAAAAATCCAAAACACCTACAAGAGACGAATGCATTTCGAAGGTTAAATAATATCTTGACAATTGGTCCCCACATTTTTATACCCTGGACATCTGGGAATCAAAAAATGAAAACAGCAAAGGCGAAAGCTAAACTTCAATTTTGATTTTTGGCCAGCTTTTGGAGCATCTTGCTCCACTGTGTGGCGGTGGAAAACCACTGTCCAATATATCACCCTTGTGTCCATTCAGAGGGACGAGATGGGTACCCGCCACTGCCATAGGTGGGAAAAGTGTTGGAAGGTGCTTTTGCTTTGATGCTTCAGGAAATTCTTTCCATGTGCTGGCAAATAAGAAAATGAAAACTATTTCTTTACTCAAACAAAAGAAATTAATGTTAACTTGTAGACGTTAAGAAAAATAAGTGAAAATATTTTGAGGGGGGGCGGCCTCAACATATTCACATGGAGGCGGCCGAACATCTAGGACCGGCCCTGGCTGCCCCTAAAGTTTGACGCCCCAGACAAATGCCCCATCCCTACAGTGGGCCCTGTCTGTGTGGGATGCCAGCCCCCCACTTGTTCCAACATCAGCTTATACAACGAAAACAGAAATTTTGGTAGGTAAATAATCCTTAGTTGGTTATACTATTGCATGGTGTATGACCTATTGCACAATAAAAATAAGTTATTAAATGCTCAAAGATGAGGAAACATACAAATACAGTAAAAAACTATTTGAAGTATAAATAATTCGAACAAATGATTAGTTGTACAGTGTAACCTGCCTAACCCAGAACTCAAATAAACCGGAAGCCTGCAAAATCGGAAAATAAATTTCGGAACGGAATAATTTCCCATTAAAATCCTACTCTAAACCAGAAAATACCTAATGCAGAAACGGAATTAGTTTTGGGAACCGTTTGCACAGAGCTACCCAATAGTGAAGGCACGACAATGTACTTTAAAAGCCATGTGAGGGATTGAAATCAGGGGATGGGGCATGCCAAGCCATTACTCCTAATCCATTCTCCTGGAACCATGCTTTTGTTTTTTTGAGATGTTTTTATCCTGTTGATAAACCCACTATGCTAATGTAAATGTCAGCTACCATTAACACAGGCCCAAATCATAATGCTGCTACCACCAAATATTACTTTCTTTGACATGTACTAAAGAGAAAAGGTGCCATTCATTCCTAGGTCTTCTTACTAACTTTTGAAAAGCATTAGTCAATCGCCATCACTTTTGATTCATTGGACCATAAAATATTGTTCCATTTCGTTGTTGGCCACTCCACATGATCTTTGCAAACTGGAGTCTGTTCTTAATGTATCTTGGATAGTGGTGGCTCGTCCATAGGGGCTGCAGCCCTCCAACTATAATTTTTGCAATACTAGAGAATTTTATGGAAATAATTAATAGAAGGTGTTATCAAATTGGACCAGGCAGGAACTATTACAGCCCTGAAACGTCATTGCATTTCCCTTTATTATGTGTCTCTTTCACATGATACTTTTATTGCTTCTTGGGCTACAATAGTCCCTGCCCAGTCTGTTGTGCTGCAGCTGGCACCACTGTCTATGCATATAAAAAGCAATATACGAAAGTTTCATGGGCATCATAACTGCTGATTTATTTGAGATTTATGATGTGTCTGTGATTAAATCCTAATTTGAGAATTTCAATGTTATGATTTATTTTATTTTTTGTTGCCATCTTTCATTATACTTGCATTCACTATTTCCCTGATTATTCCATTCATTTAGGCATTGTTTCTCACTTCTTTCTATCACTCCTTTATTAAACAAAGTGGTTTCCAACTTTGTTTATTTCGTTTCTAGAATTCGCTCAAATAACATAAAATCCATGTTTTCTTTTGAAATTCCATAATGATATTTGGATTCAATGATGAAATCTCATCCATATAAAATAGCTGACTCTGCTTTTGCTACAAGGTCATTAGAGACCCGTCCACTGTATAGTTCTAATGCATATACTGCACAGACACTACACTAATGCGACGATTATTGGGTCTTAGCAGTACCCAGCTTTCCCGAGCGACCACCCATGTCAGTACTAACTGGGAGTGCGTTGCTTAACTTCAGTGATCAGACGAGAACTGGTGTGTCCAACGCAACTCGCCGCTCCCATGCAGTATCGTAATTAGGGGCATGTGGTGCAGCATGTTCGGATTAGCATTCTTTGAATTGTATACAGGGTAAAACTTTGGATTAATTAACTAATAAAAATTGTTAATTACAACAATAGCTCCCCAAAAATAAATAAGAAACAGACCAAAAACCAAAAGAAAGTTTGGTGATCAAAATGCAAAATGGTAGCAAAATCCAGGACTGCCCCAGTGGCATAAGCTCTAGGTATTCTACTGTACCAGTGTACTTCAGAATGCACACATCAGCTGCTTGTATGGTATTTTCAACGCCAGCGTTATGAAATGGAAGGCAGTACAATGTGGGAGGCCCAGTCACCCGCCGTCCTGGGTAATTCATAATGTATTGAGAGTGGCAGTTACGTCATTATTTTAGGCCTATTAGAAATTAACCAGAATGCTGTGTCTGGGCCACACCACATATAGGAGGCCCCAGGTGGCTACCCGTTCTGTCCACCCAGAAGGCCGGCCCTATTTATTTTCATGATCTTCCACATCACCAAACGCTGATTTGTATGGCACAGCCAATCTAGCCACTGCCCTGAAGACCTTCCCTCTAGAGACCCACAGATCGCACCAGACTCCATTGTCTTTCTCCATTTCATTCACCCTGCTTTGGTCCTATGGATCAGGGTTCTGGTGTTGATCCTGTTGAAGCTGGGCCCGCCTCAGTGGCATAGTAGTTATCATGCTCGGTAACTATGTCAGTAGTTCCTAGTTCGTTACTGTATCGAGGTGGTTTGGATTCTTTTGGGCAAAAGAGAGAGAAGCCCCGAGTGTGCCTTCTTTTTGATGAGAAGCAAAACCGAGGTCCAGTGTGGTGTACAATATCATTTGCACGTAAAAGAACCGTCTCTATTACACAGCGGGTGGACAGGTGCGGATTCAGGGTGCTGTTTTTGGGGTTACAACCCCCCCACACATATAAACTTATATTCACATAATATATGTGAGCTTGCACAGGTATTAGCTCAACACCCCCCCCCCTCCCGACGAAAATCCTGGATCCGTGCATGCGGGTAGATGAGGGAAAATTTCTAGATCTAAGAGCTCGCACCCTGGCGTCGGGGGAATTTCCAAAAATCGAACAGTAGACTGACGATAAATAAGGGGTTTAAGCTTTGTTGGGCAACCGGCTGCAGAGACACAATGAGCAATATGTCGCCCTTGTGTCCATTCAGATTGACAGATGCAGGCCTGACATATGTTTACCCGACCCTGCCATTGCTTGGTCCTGTTGGAGCTGGGTTGATGTATTAAGGTATTAAGTCGGTAGCCGGATGAGTGCGAATATTATCCAACAGTTTGTCCTTGTCTTGCTTAATGGGATGGGTTGTACCTCCCATTAGTGGGAAAATGGCTGCGAACTGAGACAAATTTTAATGCTAATTCTGCACTACTGGAAAAATCAGAGTCGCTGAATTTTATTACACAGAAGTCGATCTCGAGCATTTCTTTGATTAGTTTGTGGGTTGGGGTGTAAGCCAGGCAGCCATAACAGGTTAACCTCTTGAGGTACTTGTACACAAGGAGAGTTTTTCAGGAGATCTTGTCTCCTAACTTGCAAAATTAGGTCTCCTCACATGTAAAGTGCCAAGAGAGCATTAAAATCTCTGAAATAAAATGCTCTCCTAACTAACTTTGTGAAACTTTTCTCTCCTCATGTAGACAGTGGGGAAAATAAAAAACTCAAACTCTCAGGAGATCAAAAAGTATTCCAACATGATTGAAATACTTTCTGGTCTCTTGAGAGAGTCCTTCCTGGCTAATAGGGTGAGTCAATTATATTGAGAAGGGAGATATTGAGGTTTTAAATTATTTATTTATTAAAATATTTATTCATTGAATAGAAAATCAAAAAATCTTGTTTTTAGATTTTTGGTTGAATAACTCTTAATATTTCATTGAAATCTTCTAGTTTCATTCTTAGGAAATTGTTGCAGCATTGAAGATCAGAGATTGATAATTCTCTCATCATATTTCTATATGCCCCAAATTGATTTCACCTTGCTATCCAGTCTTTAACCCATGTCCTTCTGTTTCTTTTATTATTTTTATCTTTTCTTATAAGAAGTATTACAGCACATGCTGCAGCAATTTTTGACCTGTGCACTGACATTTTTCACACACACAGCATCAAATGTTCCTAGAAAACTCCCAGTCTCATTTTGTTCTCTTTGGACACTAAAATCTCCTCACAGTGTAAATAGTAAGGAGATTTCTCCAGGAGATAAATCAGGAGATCAACTCTCCAGTTGATTCAGGGGAGCTGATCTCAGGAGATATCTCCTGTCATGTAAACAGTTGCAGAGAGTTAGTCTCCTAGAAAAATGTTTTAGCTAGAAAGTTAGGAGACTTTAATCTCCTCGTGTACAAGTACCTTTAGGAGGCTTCCCATGGGAGATGAGGAGGTAGGGGAAAGGAGGAGGAAGAGGGTTAATTTGCAGCACCCAACGTTCTTTACCAAACACCCAAGTTGGTATTGACTTGGGTGTGCGCTGCTTAACTTCAGTGATCTAACGATAACTGGTGTGTCCAACGCAACTTGGCCACACATTAACATTGTCAAAGAGTTGTGAAACACCTCTAAAAAGTGAACAAGGAAAGATGAGAAATGGGCGACAGGTTGTTTGAATTTGGAAATCGTGTGACGTTTGGCAACTACAGACAGTAGTTGATGTTTACTAATGAAATTAATGTCTACATTAATTAATTCAGCTAACCAAATTATTCTATAATAAGATTTGGAGAAACGTGAGTAAGTGGCTAAATGAGAAATAAGACGTTTAACGAATTTCTAATGACCCTGACTAACAGGAACCTGGTATTTTCTTTTTATATAACTTTGATGAATTGATTACAATTTCCTTTTTCCGGTTTTGTTTTTCCTAAGTATTGACCATATAATCAGATAAGTCAGGAGCATACCGCCAATTCAAAGAAAAATAACATAATTTCAATTTGATAAAAGCAGTTGTGAAGGACATACGGTAAACGATTTCTGTGTTAGGCTTAATTAGATAGGTGCAGCATGGTCGTTGCTGTGTATATTCTAAAGACTCTAATCAGGGCCCGCTCGGAGGGGGGGGGGAGCCGGGCATTTGTCCGGGGCGCCAAAATTTAGGGGCGGCATTTTGGCCGTTTGAGAAAAATAGGGTCAGGTCTGCGGGCTCTGGCCCTCCACTCCCGTGTATCTTCCACCAGGTCCCCGTCCACCCCATACAAGGCCCTCATCCTTATGGACAACCTGCTTCCAGGGCTGGTTCGGCTCCTCTTGCCCCGGGTGCTTCTGACCACCTGAATTCTTGAAATGGACCTAACAAGCTCCTCCTCCTCTCTTCTCTTTACGCCTCCATACACCTCAATCTATTCTCCCTCATTTTTGGCGATGTTCATCACCCTCAAGCTACCTCTGATGTACTCATTCCTAGTTCCATTAACTCTTCAGCATTCGCATCTCAGCTACGTGCATTCTGTTGAAGTGACGAGAGCATAACGGGCCTAACCACTGCCCTGTAAAACTACACCTTCAACTTGGTTGGGTCCCTCTTATGACACAGGCTCCACTTGCCTTACTCCACATCAACCACCTTGATTGATTCTATGGGTTCACATCAGAGTCTATCTCCCCACTGCTTTGGGATGTTGATCCTAAGTACTTTTGCTCTTTCACCTTTTCCACCAGTTCGACTCTAGGAAGTATGAAACCGTTATTTTGCTGTCCTGTTGTTGTCCTTCTCAACTGAAAGCTACTCTTTCTTCTTCATGTTTATCTTTAGCCCTTTCAATCGTCCAGCCTTTTCTATCACTCCTCTAATATCGTTTAGGCTCTTTTCTACTTGTTCTCTGCAGCCACTAAGATTTTCAATATTTGTCGGCAAATGCCATGGACTGAGGGGCCCATTCTCCTACTCCCGTCAGGTTATGGATGAGCTACTTGCTAAGGTATTGACTTAGTGCTGAACCTTGGTGTGTCCCGAAACTCACTGGGAAGCACCCAGTGCTGAACCTTGGTGCATCCCAAAACTCACTGGGAATCCCTCAGTATTTCACCAAGGTGTCCTTATCCTGGCTATTGAACCATACATACCCTCTACTATTCGAATAAACTCTTCTTCTATCAGCCTTTTTCAGAATACCTCCCAAACAACCTGTCATGCAGCACTGTCATAAGCCTTCTCCACGTCAATAAAGGTGGCATGGAGATCTGATTTCAACAGACACTAGTTCGATCCTGGAGGCAACATTCTATTAGTGTCTCCCTGAGCTCTATGGAATGACTCATTAGCTTAATACCTCTATAGTTAACACAATTTTGGTCCTGTCTCCCCTAGTTATTTTATTGAAAAGTTTCCCTAGCCACGAGATTCCTGTCATCCCTAGACTATACCCCACTTTAATGGGGATTCTGTCTGGGTATACAGCTCTTCGACCTCTCATCATCCTAAGGGCCCGGACTACTTCCTTCTTTTTTATGTTGTCCACTGCCCCTGAGGATATAGGATGAGTGTCAATGTCGTCCTCTCCCCTTGCAACATTGAAGAGGTTGTGGAAAGCTCTTACAACCTCTTCTTTACCTGAGATGGGGGATGGAGGGCCTTACCTTGGCCTATTTAAAAACTTCTCTGTCCCCTTCCTTGGTTTCTAACTGATGATAGAGGGCTTCATATTCTGGTGTTTGACTAGGGCAATGATTCTCCTAGGCATGGTGTTTTAAAATATTTACCCTATTATTAAAATATTAACGTAGAATTCGAAATGGTGGTGCTGAAACTTGTTTGAACGTACTGCACAGTACATACAGTATAATTCTCTGAACAGAATAGCATTAACACGCAAACACAGCACTGCTTCAATGGGTTGCCCAATATAAAATTCAAATAATATGATTTGATTTGTATTGAAAATGAAAAATATGTATCTTTATTTAAGTACCCTTTAAAATACCGTAGTTATTCTAATAAGCATCACCGTCTAAAAATCTTTTTGTTGTTGTTTGTGTTTTAGGGCCCTTGAACTACAAGGTCGTTAGAGCCCCGTTCACAGCATAGTTCTTATGCAGAAACTGCACTAATGTGACGATTTTTAGGTGTTAGCAGTACCCAGTTTTCCCAAGCTGCCAGCCATGTCAGTACTAGCTGTGGTTGCGCTGCTTAATTTCAGTGATCAGACGAGAACTGGTGTGTCTAACGCAATTTGCCACTCCCTCTGATAAATGGCGTATTGTATAATAAAGAAACTAAATTTATGATCATTATCTTCATACCCTTATCTCGCCTGTGGCAGGGTCTGGTCTGTAGGTCCGCTTAACATAGGGCACCCCTGCCAGATGTCTGGAACCCACAGGAATATTGGCTGGGTTGTCTATAGGGGTGCCTTATTAAAGGTGCTGAAATATAAACATCGCCCTCTAATAAACGGCGCATCAAAATAGCCTTTGAAACAATAAACAGCACGCCGTTTATGAGAATAAATATGGTAAATACCTTTATACATTCTTAAGGGGCGCAAATTTGTCGTTTTGTCTGGGGCGTCATAAGTGCTAGAGCCGGCCCTGCTCTAATGCAGTGGTGGCGAACCTTTTCTTGAAGACTGGTCACAATAACACGAAAAAGCCCCAAAACGTTTTTCCGCTAGTCAGCTGCAATCACTATTTAATTGTATGACTAAAAAATTATTATTAATAGTGAATACATTAGTTTATTAAAGTAGGAAATAGAGAACATCATAATTCCCTTATCCCACCTATGGCAGTGTCGGGTCTACAGGTTCTAACTCTCCAGGTCCCAATTCAACCCACATACTATGATATTATTCACGTTCGGGTCACTTAAAATTGTCACTTTAAGGTCACAGGTTTGCCACCGCTGCTCTAATACCTAGTTTTGGACAGCCTTGCGCTAACGCTATTAGCGTCGAATCAGATGACACAGCCAGGGCCGGTCCTATAGGTTCGGCTGCTGTAGATGAAGTTGAGGCCGCGCGATACTTCATCCATGAACCGCTGAAACGTTTGCGCGGCATTACACAGCCCGAAAGTCATGTAGGGGAACTCAAATAACCGAAACGGTGTAGTTATAGCCGTTTTTGGGATGTCGTCCTCAGCCACTGGGATCTGATTGAATGCGCGCAACAAATCAATAATCAAAAAATATAGTTTTACCATGGAGGGCCTGGGCAAAGTCATGAATGTTGCGCACAGGGTAGACCTCTGGCTCCGTGATGCCATTCAGGCTGTGGTAGTCACCACAGGCTCTCCAGGTGTTGTCCTTCTTAGGGACCAAGTGTAGCGGAGAAGCCCAGGAGCTGTCAGATGGCCTTGCAGGACCCAGGCACACCATGGCCTCGAACTCCTGCTTGGCTATCTGAAGCTTTTCTGGGGCAATTCGCCGTGGCTTCTGTGACACTGGTGGTCCTGGCTTCATGACAATGAGGTGCTTCGTGTTGTGCTGCACTGGTAGTTGCACACCGTTTGGCTGGGTGATAGTTGGAAACTCTGCCAATAGCTCATGGAATGGTGACGAGCCATTGATGGTTCTGATGCTGAGCTCACACACAGCCAGCTCTCTTCGCTGGGTCAACTTAGTTGTTGAGTCCAGGAGCTGGCTGTTTTTAAGATCTGTTAGGAGACCATAATGTGAGAGGAAGTCAGCACCTAGGATCAGCCTGGAGACATCAGCGATGACGAATCTCCAGGTAAAGTCCCGACAGAGACCTACTTTGAGAGTCATGGTCACCATTCCATAGGTGGCTATCGGTGTGCCGTTCGCTGCAGCCAACACATAACGCGATTGCTGGTCGGTGCCTTTGAGGAGAGTCCGAGGGAACACACAGATCGGCTCCAGTATCCACCAGGAAGCACGTTTTAGAGGTCCTGTCCCTAATGAAGAGACGGCGGGACTTGGGTGGGTGGGCATCGTCAGCCGCCATTAACGACTGCCCAGGCCGTTTCCCGACCCCTAGTCACAAGGGTGGGTACACTTGGTGGCTGCCTCCTTGAACCGCCAATGGTACCAGCACATACCTGGTGGCCTTCAGTCTGTGGAGCGGGAGTGGGCTTGGGACCATGAATGCGAGCGGCTCCTGGTTCTCCCAGAAACTGCAGACACCTCACTCAATGCAGCAAGTTGCTGCTTCACCTTGACCAGCTCTAATGTCAACTGCTGCAGTTGTGCTGCAAACTGTTCATTAGGGCTGTTGTCTGGTCGAGCTGTGAGCTGAGCTGTTGGTGCACTGCTTGATGGGAGCAGTGCAAATACAGCATCAGCTAGTTCTGCAGCAGTAGTGAGGGGCTGGGAGTTCTGGGTAGCCATCATAGGCCTGAGCCTATCAGGCAACCCCCACATCCACAGGGAACTGAGCAGTTGTTCAGGGACACTAGAGCCGGCCAGGGCTTGGAGATGCTGGAGGTATTGTGAGGGTTTTTCATCACCCATCACAACAGACTCCAAGAGGAGTCGTGTCTTCTCGTCCTGGGACGAGCTGAGCCTCTTGATGAGCTCATGCCTCAGTCTGGGGTATGAGTCATTGTCAACAGGCAACATGATAATGTCCCTGACTTCATTGGCGACCTTCGTTGGGAGCACTCTGAGTACCATGTTGTACTGTTTTAAGGGTTCCACTATGTGGGACTCCATGAATATCGCCTCCGCCATAGCGAACCACATTTCAGGGTCAGCCACATTGAAGTCAGGCAAGCGTGGCACAGAGGACACAGTAATATTGTTGAGGGGCATAGCACCTTCTGCCATTGTCAGGCCACTTAATTAAGGGGTCCTGCACACGCACACAGCACAACACCCCGAACGACAAATGCACTCGCGCACACACAAAAAAATTACTAACTGAATGGGAAAAATGAAAAATTATAACAACAACAAAAAAAATTAATAGTTAAAAACAATAAGAACACACACAAAAAAAAAAAAAACTTAATGGTTGAGGGAAAAAAGAATCACACTGAAAATTAATAAAAAAAAAATTGTAGCATCAACATGGAGGCAATCCCGCTACTGTCGGTCACTCCACAATGCAATTAATGAAGAAGAATAGAGAAAAAAAATTTTGTTTTGCTGACGCGGTCATGATCCCGATACCATAGCACTATAACAAAACGTGCTAAACGAAATGCGGTAATACACAAAAAAAAAAAATAATAATTATACTTTTGCACGAGTGAAAAAAAACAAAATTATAACAGTAGGGATTGAACCCACGTCCTTGCGTCCACGATATATGCGATAGGCGTGTAAAGTGTGAGGAAAAAAATGAACAATAAAAAATAAAAGTATGGCCAGAGTTGAACTCGCGTCCGCGATGTGTGCGATTATGCGATATGCAGGCAAAACAACAAAGAAAAATGAACAAAAAAAAATACTAAAATATCGCCGGATATTTTAGTATTTTTTTTCTTCATTTTTTGTTTGTTTTTGTTCATCTTGCAGACGCGGAATGGAACCCAATTCCGCGAGATGCACGGGGAGCGGCGAGTTGCATTGGACACACCAGTTCTCGTCTGATCACTGAAGTTAAGCAATGCAAGCCCAGTTTGTACTGACATGGGTGGTCGCTTGGGAAAGCTGGGTACTGCTAATACCCAATAATCGTCGCATTAGTGTAGTGTCTGTGCAGATTATGCACTAGAACTATGCAGTGGACGGGTCTCTAATGACCTTGTAGTTGACAAGACCTTGAACACCAACAAACAAACCAAACCGCGAGATGCGCGGTTATGCGATAAGCAGGCGAAAGAAGAAAAAAAATAATGACCAAAAATAAAAAAAAATTATTTCGAGACTTACTGTAGGTTGCTGTCCAGATCACGTCCAGGTCACCAATATCGCATATCACACGGGTACGAATGACGCAGGACTAATCGGTAGTAAAGAGTAACCAAGAGTTGCAAGATGGTGGTTTGAGATCCCCGCTATGGTTTAATGCAAAAATTTGATATTTACAAAATATGATAGGTGAATACACAATCATATTTTGGAAATCGATTAATTCCAGATTGACTGTAAGAAAACGCTTGATGATTAAGATTCACTGTATCAAGATCGACTGTCTAAGATGACAAAAATAATTGTAGATTCGCTGTGGAAAAATGCATGAACCTAGACTCTGAGGATGAATGTCTGATCATTGAAGAGTGACTGTATATTAAAAAATTTAACAAACCCTTCAAACCCCCAAAAACGTGTCCTTCATGTGACATTACACCCGGAGGTTCTTGACTGTGTTTTGGGTCCCTGTGATCAAGGGGTACCCATGACTCACAGCCAAGGGACAACTCAGGATGTCCCCACAAAAGGTCTTACAATTTAATGTAGTGGTCCTATTGTTGCACACAGGATGCAACTACAATAGGACCTACAAGAACAATGATTTTTATATAAGTTATAGTAAGATTTGCAGGGGTGTGTGTTGGGGGGGGCAGAGGAGTGTGAGGGATCGTGTCCCTACAGATTATTCGAATAAATATCAATCCCTCAATATGGCCATTACATGTTCAATCTTTTATCAATCTGGATCACAGAATTGGATTAAACTGATACCAAATTGAATGGGTAAGGTTCATCATAGTATGAGCTTTGTCATTCTTGAATTCTTTGGTAATATGACATAGGCAACTGATCCCAAAATCTTTAGATGTTGTACAGATGGTCTTTGTCCAAACAACAATTCGTGAGTTTTTTTATTTGATCCTCACTGCATATATAATTCCTAACATGGCTAAAACAGTGTATAGCCTTACCTCAGTAGATGTCGGTTAGTCCTGAATCACATAGTAACGTTCGAGCACCATTAAAAAGTCTGGTTATACTGCTCTGCAGTCCCATTTTGTTGTGGAGTGTAAACGTTTGTTCTCTCGCATCTTATCCCTTCTTGTAGGTATCTTGAAAAATCTCTATTCACATATTCAAGACCATTGTCTGTACAAAGGTGTAATATACTTTTCCCAGTTACTCTTTCCATCTTTAATTTAAATCTTTTAAAACACTCAATGGCTTCAGATTTATCTTTCATTAAATAAACTTGTGCTCGATGAGAAAAATCATCTATGAATGTAATGAAGTATTTACATCTACTATGAGTTGCTGTGCCAATGGAACCACAAATGTTAGTGTATGTGTTCTAGAATTCTTCTGGAAGATGGTACTGTCAATCGTTTATGAGTTATTCTTCTTCCCTTTGAAACTTGACAGGAAGGACAAAAATAATCCCCCAATAAGAGAGGCATTTTTCTTTAAGACCTTTTTCTTTAATGTTTGGATATTAATATGTTCAAAGCGTCGATGCCAAAGTTCGTTGTCACTTTCTTATGGCTCTGCCTTTCTATCTTTCACTTCACGTTTTATTTTGTCACTTATGATTTCAACGTCTTCTAAAAACCTTAATATGGTAAGTTGTCCTTTCCTAATTTTGCAATGAAAACGTTTTCCGATTTAAAATTCACACTAAGTTTTCCCCTTTAGGCTTTATAAGAGTACCCATCCCTATCAAGAAGTGACCCTGCAATTATGTTGCATTTCATGTTTGGAACACACATAGCATTGCATAATGTAAGTCATTTCCTTGTCGTTTTGGCTTGTACAAAAAAACTCACATCTCCAGTTCTACAAACTTTCTGTGCTTTTCCTTCAGTAGGTAGGTTAAAGCTTATACTTGTAATTTTAATTATGGATGTAAAAAGTTCTTTTTCCCCCACAGAAATGTGCTGTTGCACCTGTGTCAAATATCCAGTCAATTGTTATTTTTTCTTCAATGTTGTATGCAATCCGGATCAAATTGGCACTTGTGGAATACTTTAATGAAGATCTTCTTTTTCCCTGTTCTCTTCTTTGCTTTCTGCAATTATAGGAAAAATGTCCTTCTTTCCCACAGGTATGGCAAAGGGATGTCGGTTTCTCTATCCTTCCCTCAGATCTGCTGCTGAGTTTGTTCGCTTGAATACTGTAGGCATCTCCTATTGCTGGGGAAATCCCCATGTCATTGGACATTTGCAACTGCTGTCCTTGTACCAATTCTATTTCCATATTGTCAAGGGTAAAATCTTCAGCAGGTGATCTATAAATGATCTGAGCTATCCCCTGGAACTGCTCTGGGAGCTGTATAATTATCTGGAAACCTTTATACATCTCTGAAATATCATGACCTACATCCTTCAGACGACTTAGGGCTAAACGTATTCCTGCAATGAATACACCTATAGTTTCTATTTTGTCCTTGAATTTTATATTCAAAAATTCATCCAGGAGAGCTATCCTCCTAGCTCTGGCATCAGGTTCAAAATGTTGTTTCAGGATTTCCCAGGCTTCTTTCCCATTTTTGGTTCTGACAATCAAGGGTCGATAGTTGTTGTCAACTGCACAGTAGATTGTGGAATATGCCCTGCCTTCTCTTAATTTGTAGTCATATTTCTCACATCTAGTCATTGACTCATCAACACTGGGTTCAGAACCATCAATGAATGACCAGCTACCATGATTCATAAGCAATACCTGAATATCATGTTTCCAGGTGTTCCAGTTTTCTTTTGTTAGGAGTGGTAAGGCTTATGGATCCATTTCAGTGATTAAAAAAACATATTTCTAAGTCACTAGTCTATAGGCAGTAAGTAAATTCCCTCATTACATGATCAATCACTATCACAGTCACACATTTTTTTCTTTTCTCATCACTATTAATACCAGTTGTGTCAGTAGTCTGGATGCTGGCCCATAACCCGTTTTGTTGTTAATCGAGGCCCATAACCTTCTTGTTGTGGAATTCAGACTCCAGTTGATATTTAACCGATAGATTGAGACTTACATGGCTGCTTGTGGTTTAATTTACACTGTGTTTACAGTTGACGTTTAAACAATAAGATTGACACTTACATAACTGTTCGTTCACTGGACTGATCAAAACCGACTCACTGACAGACTATGACTGACTGACTGACTCTTGAGTACAAGAGCTCTTCTTTTATGTGCATAATCATTGTGACATCACACGTACCTTTGTCACAATGATTATGCAACAATTTAAAGTATGCAATCACATGAATTAAAATATGCAAAAACGTAACACTTTGTCTGGGCAAAGATGTTACAAATACATGTTCCAGTGCCTATTGCACATGTTATTGTTTTTGACATATGATGGTAATATCTACTAGGCACCTTTACTGTTTTATTACTGTTTCCTCATACTTTCACTTCTTCTAAATGAAGATACTTGGGTTTCCTGAAACAAAATTTTGAAGAATGGTTGAAAACACATTAGAATCGGAGTTCAA
Source organism: Trigoniulus corallinus (assembly GCA_013389805.1). Lineage (NCBI taxonomy): Eukaryota > Metazoa > Arthropoda > Diplopoda > Spirobolida > Trigoniulidae > Trigoniulus > Trigoniulus corallinus. Next base: position 22,708,116 of record JAAFCE010001963.1, on the reverse strand, counting down.
AGATTGGTATCGAGATTCTCCACCTGATGCTGATAGAGAAGGTTATTTTGATACAGTTGTTGCAGTCATTGGTTTTCAAAAAGTAGGTAAAATTTGGATATTTTTCGGAGTTGTTTTTAATCTAGTTATTACTTACCATTTGAAAAACAATGACTTGAACAACTGTATCAAAATAGCCTTCACCATCAGCATCAGGTTTAGTATCTCGATACCAATTGTTGACTTCGGGCACCCCAGTGAGGAACACACAGGAATATTGGCTGGGTTTTCTGTGGGGGATGCCAGCCTACTCCCACTTGTTCCAACAACGCATTTTACAAACTTTGGCAGGTAAATTAATTCTTTGTTGGATATAATATTGCATAGGGTCTGACAATTTGCACAATGACAATAAGCATTCTATTGCACACACAAGTGGACAATAACATAGGTGATAATTGCAATTCACATAAATCATACTTCAATTAATAATTGTTGAAGATAATCACTGTTTTGAATTTTTAGATGTTTTTATCCTTGCTTTGCTAAGTCAAAAAATGGCTGTTATAGCTCACACTACAGAGCAATTTGTGCATGCATGAGTATTTGCCCAATTGCAGGCAAGTGAATTCATTGGGAGAAATGATGACATATAGTTTTGATTTTCTCATCCTCATGGTGTTCTAATTCTAATTCACTTCAAGCAGCCCCTATTAAAAATTTGGCAGTGAGACTCTCATTGCTACATAAGATACTGTAACGCTCCTAAAACCCTAAGTCAGTAGTGGCGAACCTGTGACCCATAGGTCTCAAGGTGATCCATCGTTGAATTTTAAGAGACCCGGGTGTGGATCATATCTAGTTTATCGTCTCATGAACAACACACGTGAGAGCAGGTTGTCCATAGGCAGACCTGACCCTACCATAGGCGGGATAAGGGAATTATGAGGACGATGGTCTGTTTGCTACTTTAATACACTTCCCAAGTTGCGTTGGACACACCAGTTTCCATGAGATCACTAAAGTGAAGCAGCACAATCCATCATCAATACCAACAAGGGTGTTTGGTAAAGAATGTTGGGTGCTGCAAATTTCCCCTCTCCTTCATCATCTTCACCTATCTCCTCATCTCCTGTGAGCAGCCTCCTAAGGGTTCGTCCTGGTTATGGCTGCTTGGCCTACTCCCCAACCCATGAAACTAATCCACTAATGCAGTATCCAGTTTATTCATTAGTAATAATATTTTATTGCCTGACTCATGGACAACTTTTTTTTTTTTTGTGTTATTGTGACACGTCTTCAAAAATGGTTCACCACACCTGCCCTAAGCTGTTGTTGTTTTGTCCCACTGCAGTTCTTACAATGGCGGCCACCACCTTATCCTCTCCACTTTATCCTCCCTAAGGGTATTAAATTGCCAAATCGTCCTTGGCACAAATGACAAATAGTATGAGTCTGACTGTGCCCTTATTTCCTTTAATTCATATGGACGATCTTTCCTCCTCTTGTACACAGCCAGGGACACACTTCCAACTACAGCAGTCTCATTAAAAGACCAATGCTGTGAGATACACGCCTTTGGCTTAGTGTGCCCCGCCATAATTCCCATGTCATCTCAGACACACTTTCCCTGCATGCAGTGGCATCGCTAGGGTTGGTGTCATCCCCCTCTCCCAAAAAAGCCGCTTCATTTGCTTTGGTGTCACCCAATTTGTCATGGTGCTAGTGGTGTCACCCGGTGTGGCTCTCACCCCCTAGTGACGCCACTGCCTGCAATAAAACCTGTGTAGTACAATTCTTGCTGTTGTTTGTTTGTTTGGGTTTTAGGGCCCATCGACAACAAAGGTCATTAGGGGGTGTAAATGGCCATCCCACCTTGATAACAATAAATAATAATGGCTAAAAACCCCTAACAATAATAAGAATAAAAAGGCAATAGCCTAATAAATATTGCGAAAAATAAATAAAGGCAAAAGCCAAAACAGACATAAAAATAAAAATAGAAACCAGATATAACAATAAAAGTTGCAAAAGCCAAAACAGAAATAAAAGTAAAAGCGGCAAAAGCCAAAACAGACATAACAATGCACATGGCAAAAGCCAAAACAGACACAGAAATAAGAAGGCAACAATTCTTGCTGCCCTCCGTTGGATCCTTTCAATTTCCAAAGATAGGTCCTGCCTAAAGGGAAACCAAATTGGACTACGATACTCTAAAACTGGTCACACCATTGAAAAATAAGCAGTTTCCTTTACCTCCTTTGTGCTGTCCTCAAATAATCTACTAACTCAATCTGTTCTACAGTATGTTACACTAACGGGTTGGGGAGTAAGCCAAGCAGTCATAACAGGCTGAACCCTTAGGAGGCTGCTCCTGGGAGATGAGGAGATAGGTACAGAGGATGTAGGCTAGTGGTGTAGCCAAGGGGGGGTGGGGGTTACCTCCCCCCTCCCTTGGGCCTCGAATATAACGAAGCGATATACACTCTATTGAGTTATATCCCCTCTCAGAAAATCCTGGGTCACCCTATCGATAGTCCCCCTTCAGAAAATCCTGGCTACGCCACTGATGTAGGCGACGGGAAATTTGCAGTACCCCACTTTCCCTATGACCACCCGTGTTGGTACTAAAGGGTTTGCATTGCTTAACTTAAATAATCTTGTGAGAACTGTGTCCTACACAACTTGGACACATTGGCCTTGTGTATGTTTTATATGGAGTCCATACTTTAAAATTTCTACTGTAGTCAGTGGCATAACCTGTACAGGAAAAGGGGTCAAATGAATTTGAATATGAAATGACAGATAATTCTGACAATGAAATTGAAATGTGAACGATTTTTATATTGCAACATCATATAAATAAGTACGTACTGTTTAAAGTCGTGTTGTTCAGTGAAATAAAATGTTCAGTATAGGAGATGTGGTTTTCATTGCAAACCATTGTTTCATTTATAGTCCACACTCGTATTGTCTGCGGAATGTAGGCGAGATTTTATGGTATATTGGACAGTGATTTTCCGTAGTCGGCTGCCGACGAAAGCTGCAACTCCTATGCTATATATTAGAGAGTTAGTGGTGAACGTCGACGATGACGATGCGAACGATATGAGGCCAAATGAGGCAAATGCGCAAGCTCAATTGATGGCCTGCTTTTCGTGAGCATGCACAGTTGCCTCATTTGACCTGGTATCGTTCGTATCGTCATCGTCGACGTTCACCACTAACTCTCTATTGTCATTCTACTGTTCGTTAGGGCAGTCCAATGATGCAAGGTATGAGCGCTACACTGGGGTGGTTTGCCCCGTCTACTCTTTGTATAGTAGATACCTGCCTCGGTGGCGCAGAGGGTAGAACGCTTGGTAACTGAGTCAGTAGTTCTAGGGTCGATACTGGTCCAAGGTGGATTGGCTTCCTTCTGGCGAGAGAGAGGCCCCGAGTGCACTTTCTTTCCGATAAGGAGTAAAACTGAGATCCGGTGTGGTGTACAATATTTGCACGTAAAAGAGCTCTCTCTAGTGTGCAATAGGTAGATGAGGCAAAATTTCCAGGTGTAGGAGCTCGCCCCCCCCCTGGTGTCGGAGGAATGTCCTAACGAATAGTAGACCGACGATAAATAAACATAGGGGTTGCAAACCGCTATGGTAGACATGTATTTCAACGGTCTAAATGATTTCGTCATCCTTAGCAGGTAAAATGTGGCGCTTTGGTCAGTATAACTTCGTAAAAATACTCGTTCCAAGACCTGCTGCACATGCTATTGTTTTGAAATCGTTTGCACCGCCTACGTAATGGAAGTGATTAGCGAGATATTAGGCAATGAACTTCATTAATTTATTTTCCAGTTCTCGTTATTTTCACTGGAAGCTTGGGATTTATGCAATGCTTTTCATGTTGATAGTGGTCCGCCCATTTTACATTGCGTATCAACGGATCGCCTAACACTGTATAACTAAGCCAGCAAGTTATGAATACTGAACAAATATTTTGGATTTGATATGGGAAACGGATCGCCTATATTCCAAAAGAAGTACATAAATCCAAGCCATGAAAAACAATGTTAACTGGCCGATGAATTTCGTTTTTACCAGTCGAATATTACTCAATGTAAAATACGCAATGTCAAAAGGGAGGACCACTATCAACATGAAAAGCATTGCATAAATCCCAAGCTTCCAGTGAAAATAACGAGAACTGGAAAATAAATTTATGAAGATCATTGGTGGGCCCTACCAAGTAAGTCCATCACCGCCCCCATTAAATTGAATGCAGTTCCAAATTGTCCGAGTTTGGGAACCTAAGGAGTCAGGACTATGAACGTTATAAATGACGGGTAGACTGCATGGTAGGGAAGTACCTCTGAAATGAGCCTCCCCTTTGAAATATGCAACCACCTACGTTTGTCTGTCCCATGAGCCGCCCGTGGGTCCAGCAACAATAAACATTTAGCATTAAATCGGGGGTATTGCATTTCAAATAAGAAAATTGATGTCGTGAAATTCCACAGAAAATAAATAGCGGTGCTGCCACCTTCAAATCAAATTCAAGTACAGTCTAACTCACATACAGTATAAGAGACTCAGATAAAAGAGAATCTCGGTTATAAGAGAGCCATTTTGAATTCCCATATGCATGTCCTATGCTTTTTGTGTTAATGTACATGGTTATAAGAGACTTGGATAAAAGAGAAACTTGCCTATATGAGAGAGAACATTTTGACAATTTTCATTTTTCACTTGCATATAAAAGAATAGTGACATTGACATTATGCAAGGCAGACAGATGACGTCCTGCACAGGTGCACATCCTTATTAGGAACGTTGCACATCCAAAGGATGTTGAGAATTTTGAGGCATTTTATGATGTGGAATATATGGTGGAAAGAGAAGCTTTAACCCTTAAGTAGGCGCGTGGGGTCACAGCCAATTAAAATGCAAAAAAAAAATGCATTATTTTTCAAACCTGCCATACCCAGTAGCTTCATATTTTTGATTACCATTTCTAATTCTGTGGGGGTTTAGCTGCTAAAACATGCAGAAATGCAGTTTTTAGTGATTTTGACCCATGTGCTCACTTATGTAACTTTCTATCTCTATGGGATTTTACATGTAATGCAGGATTTTCATCATTTTACATTTTATTTTTACATTGAATTTCCCAAACATGCACTTCAAAATTAGGTTTTTTTTCACTATTTTGATAATTTTGTAGTGAAATTTCATCTCTTCATTAAAATAGTAAACATTATGTATTATTATTTGCAGCTGTTATGTTTCAAAACTACTTGGTTAATTTAATATTCGTAATTAAATTTGGGTCTATATGACCCCATGCACCCAATTGTGGGATTTTCTCAGTGCACCAACTTAAGGGGTAAAGAAGCGGGTTCAATGCAAAATAACAAATTTCTTGAAATGACTTTTTTTAATATATAGTCATCACCATAATACTCTTATCCCACCTGTAGCTGGGTTGGGAGTATGGGTTCTCCACTTCCGTAGCTCTCCACTTTAGTCTATCTCCCACCGGGTCCCTGTCCACCCCATACACCACCATATCCCTAGAGTGGCTTATTGCATCAGACACACCAGTTCTCGTCTGATCACTGAAGTTAAGCAACACAAACCCAGCTAGTACTGACAAAGGTGACTGCTTTGGAAAGCTGGGTAGGAGAGACTGTTGTACCTAGGGCCACGTTTTTGAAAAATTAATGCTTCATACTGACGTTCAACTTTTGAAGAAGAAATAATGAATTTCTTGATGAAGATGAAAATGACTTTTTAGAGGAGAGTGAACATGATTCAGACTGAACAATTAGTGAGAGTGGTGACAAATTGAAAATTGAATCTCCTCAATCAAATTATTTTGTAAGCAAGGACAAAACTACAAAATGGAGAACAGATCCATACCCTGTGAGAGGGAGAACAAAAAATGCAATATTTTAACTCATCTTCCAGGTGTTCGTCATAATTTCAGGGACATAGAATCAGAGATGTCTGTCTTTCTTCTATTTTTTTTCAGACGTTGTTGATTTAATTGTGGAAAACATCAACATATTTATAACAAAAATTCAACCAAATTATTCACAACACGTTGCCAGGGAGACAGACAGGACTGAACTTCCGGCTTTTTTTTTGGCTTCATATACCTTTCTGGAGTCTACAAAGCACCTCACCTAAACTTGAAAGATTTGTGGGAGAAGGATGGTCCCACAATTTTTTTATTTGGTAATGGGTTACAACAGATTTCTTTTTTTATTAAGATGCATCAGGTTTGACAACATTTATGATAGAGAAGAGAGGAATATGGTGGATAAACTTGCACCAATTCGATAATTGCTTACCAAGCTTGAGAAAAAATTTATTGAAGTGTATTCTCCATTTGAATATGTTACCATTGATGAGCAGCTGATCCCTTTCAGAGGAAAATGTTCATTTCGACAATTTTTACCAAAGAAAACAAAAAAAATATGGAATTAAAGCTTTAGCTTTGGTGGACTCTGAAACCTTTTATTTTCTTAAATTGGAAATTTATTTTGGTGTTCAACCTGAAGGGCCATTCAAAGTTTCAAATGCTACTGAGAGTATTATTCACCATCTTGTTGAGCCAATAAGAAATTCTGTCAGAAATGTAACAACAGATAATTGGTACACAAGTATACAATTAGCTAATAGTCTTTTAGAATCTAAATTAACATTTATTGGTTGGTACCTTATGAAAAAATAAAGCAGAAATTCCATTAGAATTTTTACCATGCAGAAATTGAGAAATTAAAAGCAGTCTTTTTGGCTTCACTAAATATATTAGAATGGTATCTTAAGTACCCAAAAAGTCAAAAGCTGTTATACTTATTTCATCATTCCACAAAACCGATGAAATAGATCAATCAACAGGAACAGAGAGAAGGCCTGAAATAATCTTTTTATAACCTCACCAGAGGAGGAGTGTATTATAATGTTGGTCAGAAGATTAAATAATGGCCCCTTGCAATTTTCTTTCATTTATTAAACATAATAGGAATTAATTCTTATATTATTTACAAAACCAATTTGCAATCCAAAGGCAATGAATCGAATGTAATTAGACGAACATTTCTTAAAACACTTGGAAAGCAACATTGCAGAGAACAGCTAATTAGAAGCGTAAAAAAACCAACAATAGCAAAAACCCTCAAAATAAAATTAAACAGAATTTAAAGAAAATTAAAATTAACAGATGCCACATTTGTCCAAGCACAAGTCATAACAAGTATTCTGTTTTATGTGCTAAATGCAAAAATTGTATTTGAAAAAACCATTCAGTTGTTATATGCTCCAGGTGTAATGAAAATATATATTTATAGAGTAAAATATATTTATACATATTAAAATTATAGTCAAACTTCCAGTATTGTTATTTCTAATAATCTCTTAATTCTTACATGTTTTGAAATGTATTTTTTTTTTCTTATAACATTAAAGGGTGAAAATGTATTGCATTCTATTGATTTTCAATTAACTCTATCACCAACAGTGAATTAGAAATACCCCAGGTCATAATGACCCAATGTGTGTGGCTGCATTACTTTTAGCCACGTGCATGCTGAAGGGTTAAAGGGCGGAAATTTGTCTTTTTTTTTGTCTGGGGCAATGTAAGCACTAGAGCAGACCCTGTCACCCTTTTTCTCCACTGCTGTCATTTTTGTTTTAATTCCAAAATCTGAAGGACGTGAGATAAATATTGTCCCTCTTAATTTGTGCCATTAACAACTGGCTCATTGTACAAGATGCAATTGTGGCCCTAGGTACAAGGGTATGCACTTTTCAACAACAATGTCTACTGACACACTATTATATAAGATAATTGTTAGTTTATGCTCATTCCACTCACTAAATAATAGGATATTCAATAGTAACATTAAATGTAATCTGTGTAGATTAGCTGAATGAAAAATCACACTCAAATGGAAGAAAAATGTTTACTTTTTGTGCCCAAAAATTTCTTTTTGACATAGAACGTGTGGTTGGTTTGCAAGCATTCCAAAACTCATGAGTATAAACCAGTAGGCCCCTAAGAATGGCATATCTCCATAACAGCTGCCTAAATGGCAACATGTGCCAGATATTCAAAGTGGTTCTAGGTACACCATGGTCTAGGTACAACAGTCTCCCCTACTGGTAATACCCCAAAATCATCGCAGTGGTGTAGTGTCCGTGCAGTCTGAATAAGAACTATGCTGTGGACGGGGCTCCAATGACAATGTAGTTGAAGGGCCCTAAAACGCTAACCAACAAAACCAACCATATCCATATGGACAAATACACTGTATAGTTTTTAATCTGCATACAGTCTGGAATATCCCTGTTGCTCATTGTTATTGTGCAATAGGTCAGACGCCATGCATTATTATAACCAACAAAACATTAACTTAACTGCCAAAGTTTCAGTTTTGGTTCTATAATGTGATGCTTGAACAAGTTGGGTAGGTTGGCATCCCCCCACAGACACCCAACCAAATGCCTTCAGGCTCGAAACGCCTGCCGAGGGTGTAGCCCAGTCAGAGCATTTACATCGATACCCACACCTGACCCTGCCACAGGCGGGATAGGGGTATGATGATGTTAATACTCTATCGTTTTTAAATCTGGATTTTGAATCAGTTTTGGAATGTTATGAAGCATAATCAGCATTAAAATTCAGAATTTCAGTACTGCATTTAGAAATGTTGCAGTTAAGTTGCATTGACACACCAGTTCTCGTGAGATCACTGAAGTTAAGCAGTGCAAGCCCACGATAGTACCTTAATGGGTGGTTGGTAAAGAATGTTAGGTGCTGCAAATTTCTCCTCTCCAATGTCGTTTACCCCTACGTACTCATCTCCTGTGAGCAGCCTCCAAAGGGTTCGTCCTGTTATGGCTGCTTGGCTTACTCCCCAACTCATGAAATTAATCCAGCAATCCATACATACACATACCATATTGCAAAATATGGTCATTTTTACATGGCTCGGATATAAGGGAAACTCGGATTTAAGAGAATATTTTGGATTTCCCAAGGTGTCTCTTATATCTGAGTTTGACTGTATTGGGGGTCATCATAGCCCTTAACCCTAGATTACTATAGTACCCAATGAAAGACATAGTCACTAAGCATTAGTCTGCAAGACTACACAAGTTTGTTTTGGATAAAGAAAACGATATTGGATATAAAAATTTAGAAAAAATGTTTTAATATTCTGCAAACATTTAAAATGAGAATAGCAAAGAAATTCACACTATTCATTTTTTTTTTATATTAAAAAAATCCTTCCTCTGCACTCACCACCAATTGCTTTTGAACACACATGACAGTAAAACTTAGTCATTCTGTTTAGTTGAGAAGGACAGAATGCAAAAATTTTTATTTTTCCTGGCTGTCAAGGTGCAGATCGCTGTACAATAATTCTTTCATCCAAAATTTCAGAGAGCATTTGTTTGAGTGGCTGGGGCAAAGTTGCAATAGTCAAACGTGGTTTTTAACACTGGTTGCAATATGGTCTCAGTTGTAAAACTACAAAAATGCATACTGCAGCTAAGATAAATGCATACATATTGCAGCTAAGAAACTTGAATAGATAAATTATCAACTGTGATAACACCAAATAAAACGTCTGTCTTTGCTAAATGTGTAGATTGCTTATGAGAACTCCAATGGAAAAAGTCACATTAGGGAGTTTTATTGCAACGTTTTTTTCGTATTCTATGCAATGCAGACGAATATTCAACTGCAAAAACCCATGCTTGATGATGCTTGATGCTGAGTAAGAAATAAAAATAAAATGGGTAACAGTGGAGGAGGTCTCTCTGTTGGTGGCTCTCATATATGGGCTGTTGCAGAAACTCTGCTAAAAAATTTTTTTAAAAAAATTGTACACTAGTCACGTGGTCTGTGTATGATATTGTGTGTGTGCATTGAGGCTATAATAAAACTCCCTATTAGGCCTCTTTCACATGCAGCGTTAGCTAATGCATGGTTATGTAATGCACGTTGAGGAAGACACAGAGGTCAATACGTGCTTTTATATGGAAACGCGCGATTTTGGCCAATGCACATAGCAACGCGTGATTCGAGAGTTTGGCGATTTTCTAGCGGTTAGTGTGCACTTTGAAATAAAAGGAACAAAATTGATCTTTTCACATCAACGAGCGTTTTCACTGTAGGTTTTCATTTTTTGAAAGAGGCACCACGACAGAGAAGCCACCACGACGGTGGTCCACCTCCAAAATCGCTTGCATGTGAAAGGTTGTAATGCGGGGCTAAACGCACTGTTAATCGCTGCATGTGAAAGAGGCCTTAAGGTGCATACACACTATTCTGACGTGACGTGTTAACACGACACAACACGTGTTGTTAAAACATCCCTTACTTTATTTTGAATGGTAATGTGCCCATTGCTCTGATGACGCATGTTAAGGTGTGTTAATGTGTGAAGTGCTGTAACACGCATCAGATGAAGATCTAGATTTTTGGATTTTTGTCAGACTTGTTAAGGCATCAGATACTTTTTTTTCTGACCTGACTTGACCCTGACACTTTACAGTGGGCATCAGAGCAATGTATACATGGTATGTCATGTTGCATATGTTGTGTGATTATGCTATCTGACCTGACGTGTTAACACGTTGCATCAGAATAGTGTCTGGGCAGCTTTAGTCTAGATGACTACCCATGGTGTGATGCAAGGGTTGTAAAGAGGGCAAAAGCTAGAAACAAGGGGGAGGGGGAATGATTCAGTGTCTATTTTTGGAAGGTACTGAAAGATTTGTTAAAAAATTTAATCCTTTCACCTCTAAATTGAGAAATATAAAAGGAGTGTAGTTTGTGAGACTAATGTATAGTAATCTAGGGTTAAATGAAATAACAGCTGTTGAAATGAGTTTTTCTATAGAAAATCATTGTAGTATATCATACATAGAAAGCGTATAAACGTAAAATTATTTTAATTCGTGATGTGAGGTACATACTGTAGATAGCCGATATTAAATAAAGTGCAGTCTTCAAGGGGTGGGGGTTACTCATTCAGAGACGTTATCTCACATGACACAGAAATCGAAATGTAAGTCAGTCACAATATCTGATTGTGGCTGGCGGCAGGAAGTCAATAAAATGACTGTTTCCGCGACCTTGATCAATAGGAAATAACAGAGCTGTTGTTTCAAGGTTTGCAGACTTTGCTGGAATTCATTTTTGGTGGACTTTTCTTTGAACATTTGCATTTTTCAGCTTCTTTTTCCCCATCTACGGACCTAATGCCATCTATTCTTTGACTCAGTAACGGCGCCGATATCTTTCCTGAGGGTGATTTTGGCCACCTGCGTGAAGATTCTTCTGCCGTTTCTCCTTCCGATGCTTTGGCGGGCCGTTTACGGCTTGTGGCGGTCCCAGTTGTTGCCAGTTGGATCACCCATAACAAACTTTGCAAGATAAAGTATACCCATCCCAACATTGGGTGTCCTCATGCCGTCCTTTCACAAAGGGAGGAAGTTGTCCTAGCTGGGTTATGAATCGGTCACACCCTCCTCAATCCAATCTCGACTTACTGCAGGGTGAGGAGGAACCATGGTATGACCACTGCCTCTCACAGGGGTGCATACTGTATCTTCAATCGCTGTGACGGCTACTAACTGGGAGTCAGTCAAGAACTCCCTGTCTCCCTTGCGAACGACCCTCAGGGGGTTGAGCCCTCCCTTGTCTTCATGAAAGAGGCTGGTCTCTAACAAAGACAACTTGGCTTTTGCCTTTTTATATTTGTGTTCACTTTGGCTTTTCCTTTTTGTTTGATTCCATCTTGGCTTTTGCTTTTGTAATTATTTTTATTGGGCAATTACCCTTATTTATTGTCCCTGTGGTGGGACGCATTTTCCAAATCACCATGTTATGCCTGTCCTTCTAGACCCTAATAACCATTGTAGTTGAACGGCCCTAACACCACCAAACAACAACAACAAAGTGATTTTGCACCCAAATGAATAGACGTCTTCGAAGTAACAATTCATTTAAAAATTCATCAAAATCGCGTTATATAAAACCTCAAGCGACCGTGAAAAATACTTCAATATACTGTATATCCCAGACTCCATACAGTATATCCAAATCAGGAGATTATTTAAAGCCAAATTTACAGTATATAAGATGGGACCCCAGCTCCAAAGCTTTCATAAACTGTAACTGGGATTTCAATATAAGCAAGTTCTACTATAGTAGTAATGCTGTGTACAGATTGTATTATTATTTTTGGAGCGTTGCATTGGCAACATTGGACATATAATGATATAATGTAAATAAAAGCAACTCCTAACCCTTTTCCCGCCTATGGCCGGGTCGGGTACCCATCTTGTCCCTCTGAATGGACACAAGGGCGGTATACTGGTCAGGTGATTTTCTGCAGTGGGTTACCGGTCAAAGCTGCAACCGCTACGCTTATTTATCGTCGGTCTAGTGTTCGTTGGGGAATTCCACCTCCTACATCTGGAAATTTATCTCATCTGCCTGTTGCATAGTAGAGGGGGTTCTTTTATGTGGAAGTGACATCGTACACCAACACAGGACCTCCGTTCTACTTCTGATCCAAAAGAAGGCACACTGGCTGCCTCTCTCGCCTCAGAGAAGCCAACCCACCTCAGTCCAGTATCTAACCTAGACTACTGATGCAGTTGCCAAGGCCACCACTGCACCGGGTCCATATACTGTATACCAGGGGTGGCCAACAAGTCGATCGCGATCAACCGGTCGATCATGAAGCCAATTTTGGTCAATCACTCGTGATGTGTTGACTCAAGATCCACCTCAGTGATGTAGTGGATCAGTGTTTCTAGGTCTGCGTCAGTGGTTCTAGGTTCGATACTGGATCGAGGTGGATCTAGTATCGAACCTTCCCCTCCCATTTTGAATAAAGGCCTATGACAACAAGTCGATCACGACACTTTTTTAAGATAAAAAAAACGATCGCGACACATTTTTAAGATAAAAAATAGATCTTATGTACACGAAAGTTGGCCACCCCTGATGTATACCAGCTGATCAAATTTGACCCGGACTGGTTAATAAAAGTAACGTTTTTATGTGTTTTAATACAAATCTTTATTACCGCCTTCAAAATAGGCTCCTTTTGAGCCAATACAAGCATGCCAACGGTTAATCCAATTTTCCATACACTTCTTATAGTCCTCTGCCGGGATGACCCTTACTTCCATTGGCGATTTTTTAATGGCCTCAATCGACTCTTGGCGCGTTCCTCAGAGTGGATATTTGAGTTTTGGAAATAGGAAAAAGTCACAGGGAGACAAATCTGGCGAATATGGTGGTTGAGGTGTGATTTTAGGATGATTGACTTTTCATTCAATCATCTGTAATTCCATGGGAAATACAAAATTTCAACCAAACTCTCTGTTCAATTTTTTTCCATTGTAAAAAAAATCGCCAGACAAACTTTTTGCACCATAAACAAATGGCTGCCAAACACACACTAATTGATGAATCCTGCTCAAACTTCATATAAATGTCAAAGAAGGTTGTACTAACCTAGAAAAAAATTACCCATTCAGTTTACAAGGGGTGGTTTAAAAGGACCCGTTCGGGTCAAATTTGATCACATGGTATACCATGTGAAGCATATTTTATGCATGGGGCACGACACATCGGCAAAATGCAACAAATCATTTCAAAATATCTTCCTTTTCAAAATACAGTAAAACCTCTCTAAAACGGAACCTAGTCGTTCCCGTATTTTTTTCCGTTTCCATAGGTTTCCGTTTAACAAAGGGTTGGTTGTGTTTTAATAAAACCAAGTACTGTACAAAAAAAATGGTTACTTTTCATTAGGATGATGAAATTTAAAATAATAGTTTGTAAATTAAAAAGTTAATCTGACCCCCACACGGGTTGATCCAGAGGCTGATCAGGGAGAGCTCTTCAAAAAAAGCGTGCCCCAAATATTTTTAAATATTCAGAATCCCTTAGTATAAATCTAGCTAGCAATTACAATACGTCCTCCACTGCCCCTTAGACCAGCGATTTTCAGGGCGCTCACACAGCACAGACAGCACACTCACAATGACGCATTTTGGGGTACACAAACACTAACGAAAATATAGAAGTTGTTACCTAACCCTATGGAAAGACAAATACTGGACTGAGGTTGGTTGGTTTTTTTGGGGGAGATTGAAGCACTGAGTGCACCTGTTTTTGGATGAGAAGCAAAACAGAAACCCCATGTGGTGTACGATGGAATGTGCACGTGAAAGAACCCTCTATTATGACAGGGGTAGAGGAAGCAAAATTTCCAGGTGTAGGAGTTCGCCCCCTCCCTTGCTTCGGAGGAATGTTCCAACAAAGAGTAGACATACCATAAATAGCATAGGTGTTGCAGCTTTGGTTGGCGACTGGCTGGAAATCACTGTCACTGTCCAATATATCACTCTTGTGTCCATTGAGAGGGACAAGATGGGTACCCGACCCTTCCATAGGCAGGAAGAGGATTAGAAGTCACTGTACTTGTAACCTAGCACTATGCACACATTAAGTGGGTGACTAGTAGACTAAATTACTAAATAGCTTTGTTAGCCAGCAGTGAGAACTTGGTTCAGTTTGTCCCTCCTTGGAAGGCAGAACGAATTGAACTCCTTGCCTGACGTCACTCCTGCATGAGTATTCGAAGTGACAGCACATTTCATGAATCTCCCAGCACACTAAAGTGCTGTGGCACAGTGGTTGAGAATCGTTGCCTTAGACAATAGCTGGCTATACACATGTGCTCTTTTTAATTCTTTGGGCACATCAAGTGCCATAATGGACAGCTAACATGTGTATTAAGGGAGGTGTGCATACCACACTTTTAGAGTGAAAGTAGTAACCACATGTTTAGGTTGGCAAGTGTTTGGAGTGTGTGTTAGTAAGGAACGACAATTTCGGAGTGTGATTGTTTCCAAGACGTCATCCATCCCACTATGATCTGGGCTTGAATTACTTAACTTCAGTGATCAGCCAAGAACATGTGTAGAATGCAGTGCTACTACTCTGTAGACTTTGGAGTAATATGACTAAAATTTATCAAATTATCTAGCTACTTGGCCAGCTGCTTGGGCCCTAATGTATGGAATCTCTAAAAACTTATTTAGTAAATTCCAGGAGCTACATAACACCACTTGAGGGTGGAGGTAGTGGCTCTTACTGCAGTATCATCCTTTACATTTTTTGTATTACCTTGCAAACGCATTTTTTGTATTACCTTGCAAACGCAGTTTGAGTCCTCATGAGTTGAGGAAGGCCATCATCACATAAGGGCAATACTGTATGTCTAAAAATTAAATCACACTAATCTTATCGGTACAACATAATAGCTGGCCACACACATGCATTCTTTTTAACACTTTTGGCACCAAATGCTAAAAACGACAACTAACACATGTGTTAAGAGAGGAGTGCAAACCACATTTTTAGAGTGAGTGTTGTAACTACGTGTGTAGATTGGTGAGTGTTTGGAGTGTGTGTTTGTAAGGAACAAGAGTTTTGGAGTGTTATATTGTTGCAGAGAAAGTGAGTGACAGTAGATCATAGACAAAAGATTTCATGGTGGAATTTGTAGAGCTCTATCAGCAAAGCCATTAGCCAGCCACATGCACACATACACTTCCAGCATGCCGACTTGGAGTGGCACTCTCCAAGGATGCATGTTTGGAATGTGGCGTTCCAAACATTCATAAACCCACTAACACATGAAACTTGCCACATGCTTTAACTGCAGGTTAAGAATGTGAATGTGATTTTGCAGATGCCAAGAATGCATGCTTGGATTTCCATCTAGTTTGGAAAGTTTGGAGTGGCTTGTGAGTTTGTAACTTCACAAATGAATACCAGACAATAAAAAACGTGCTATTGCTATGCCTTATTACACTATTTATTTGTTTATTTCACTATCTACCTATGTATTTTCTTTGTCACAAAAGTTTTATCTGCTTCGGGTTTACTTTTTTAAAAAGTTCCACCAAACCATTATATGCTTTAATTTTTAAATTTTGGTTTGTATGGTCCTTGCTCTTAACCTTCCATAAGCAAGGGCTTTGCTGATAGAGCTCTACAAATTCCACCATGAACTATTTTGTCTATGATCTGCTGTCATTCATCTTCTCTGCAAAAATATAACACTGCAAAACTCTTGTTGATTACAAACACACACACCAAACACTCACCAATTCTACACATGTAGTTACAACTCTCACTCTAAAAATGTGGTATGCACTCCTCCCTTAACACACGTGTTAGTTGTCGTTTTTGGTATTTGGTGTGCCAAAAGTGTTAAAAGGAATGCATGTGGATGGAAGGTTAAGAGGAAGAACCATACAAACCAAAATTTAAAAATTAAAGCATGTAATGGTTTGGTGGAACTTTGTAAAAATGTAAACCCCAAAGCAGATAAAACTTTTGTTACAAAGAAAATACATATATAGATAGTGAAATAAACAAATAAATAGTGTAATAAAGCATAGTAATAGCACGTCCTATTTTTATTGGCTGGCGTTCATTTATGAAGTTACAAACTCACATGGCACTCCAAACTTTCCAAACTAGATGGAAATCCATGCATGCATTCTTGACATCTGCAAAACATACACTTTTACTCCGTTAACACTAATGCAAGCATTTCACATGCTTAACCTCAGTTTAAACATGTGGTAAGCTTCATGTGTTAGTGGATTTATAAATGTGTGGAACGCTACATTCCAAATATGCATCGTTGGAGTGTGCGACTCCAAGTCGGCATGCCTGAAGTGTGTGTATGGCTGGCTAAAGAAATCACTATAAAATTATTGAGTAAACACAGTGAGTATATTTTTAAACCATATAATAAAGAACTGAAATTCAAGTGCAAAATAATTTTTAATGAAAGATTTTTATATATTATTTTAATTAATAGTAATTATTTATTATTTAAATTTAGTAAGATCCTTGTACTTTATGCTTGCTACTGAGATGTCAGGTTCCAATTTAGTTAACTTCAGTCCAGGCTTGGCTCATGAGTTTCAGTCGCCCTAGTCAAGTTGGTTCACCACCACCCCTATTAAAAGAGCGTCCTGAGCGTCCCTCGTGCTCTTGGCATTTGTCGCCTTGCCAATGCATTGGTATATCTCTGTAACAATGTGCCTCAAGAAAGCCAACATTTAGAAAAGGCCTCAAAAAGCAGAGAAGTTTGGGACTCGAGGACTATTACAATCTTAAATTGCCAATAGACTGCATGGCAACGAAATACCTCTGAAATTAGCCACCCCCCCTTTGAAATTTCCGCCTAGGTTTTTCAGCTTGATTACCGGCTGCTATAGCAGCCCTGTGCTTCAGTCCCAAGTCTCTCCATCCTAAACTCTGGATGACTCCATTTCCGAACTGCCCCCTCCCCTTATCAATCGAATTGCCCCCTTGTGGGGCGTGGGGCCCACTTTGGGAATCACTGCTTTAAATGTTTCTTTTTGTTACTGTATTTGTATGTTTCCTCGTGTGTGAGCATTGGATAGCTTATTGTTATTGTGCAATAGGTCAAACACAAAGTGCGTTTCGGTTGTATAATGTGATGTTGGAACAAGTGGGATAGGCCGGCATCCCCCCACAGACAACTCGGGCAATATTCCTGCGGGTTACAGACGCCTGGCTGGGTTGCCCCCAGTCAGAGCATGTTCAGTGGGCCTGCAGACCCGACCCTGCCACAGTCGGGACTTTTTCGTGTCGTTTCTTTTGTGTTTTAGGGCTCTTCAACTACAATGTCCTTTGAGCCCCGTCCATCGTGTATATGTAGTGCAGAGCCTGCACTGACACTACATTAAAGCGACGATTATTGGGTATTACCAGTACCCACTGTTTGTTTATTGATGTTTTAGGGCCCTTCGACAACGAGGTCCTTAGAGCCCCGACCACAGCATAGTTGTTATGCAGAGACTGCACAGACACTACAAGGAACGTGTAGATCAGCAAAATCCCCATTCTTTTTGTTGGCGTTTTAGGGCCCTTCTTCTATAAGGTAATTAGAGCTCTTCCGCTGCATAGATCAAATGAAGAGACTGCACAGAAAACACTAATGCGACGATTTTTGGGTTTGAATCTTACCCAGTTTTTCACAAGAAGCGACCCATGTCAGTACTAGCTGGTGTTGCGCAGCTTAACTTCAGTTATCAAACGAGAACTGGTGTGTCTGACTCAATAAGTCGCTTCCCTTTTCGTCAGGGAAAAACTCCTTAAGCTGGGGAATTTGTTGGAAGCGGCTTGTTTTGTTGAGCACAATTATTCTCGTCTGATCACTGAAGTGAAGCAACGCAACCCCAGGTATTACTAACATGGGCAGCCTCTTGGGAAAACTGGGTACCACTAATACCCAAAAATCGTCGCATTAGTGTTGTCTGTGCAGTCTCTTCATTAGAAATACGCGGTGGAAGGGCTCTAATGACCTTATAGTAGAAGGGCCCTAAAACTGTCTTTCACACACATACCTCAAAGTATCATGGCGTACTTTCCAACAGACATGAGGGGCACCCTTGGGGTTTATGATGTATTCTCCTGCAGACAACCCCCGCGGCAACACGGTGAATTGAATTGTAAATCGTCTTCATTTAGTGAAAGTGTTTCCCATTCTAAGAGAATGATATTGCCGTTAGGCTGTATTGTCGGGTTATAAACATTGTAGTTTCACGATAGATAACTACGTGGGTAATGTTACTGTTAGCATTGCTCGTTCCAATTATCGAACCCTTATCACATGAGGGTCTCGATTTATAGGAAGTTGAAGCTAAGATGTAATTTGGATGAAGTCTTTAATAACCATGACACCTATCACTGCTTCGTAGTCCTGTAGTCTCTACTCAATTAACCCCATTCATTATCAGTTACTTCTCATCTCTCGTTGATTTCCTACTGACGCCATAAATTATCAAGGTTGTGATCTAAATGTGTGCGGCACGCTTTTGCACTCCAATGGCGGCTCTTTTCGCAAAGGAGTCCGGAATTTTGTAACGGAAACCGACGGCTCGTAGACGGTAGTGTGAAAGTGACAAGAATGCAGGTGAAAGAATGGTTAGAAAGGATGACAGGTGAAAGAATGGTTAG
>JAAFCE010001963.1:22558976-22689026 GCA_013389805.1 Trigoniulus corallinus | reverse complement strand
CAGGTGAAAGAATGGTTAGAAAGGATGACAGGTGAAAGAATGGTTAGAAAGGATGACAGGTGAAAGAATTGTTAGAAACACAGGATCAGAGCCGTAACGGGGGTTTGAAGCACCTGTGGCAAGTGTCTAACTTTCGCTTGCCCGTAACCCAATAATGACAAAAAACTTAAACATTTTGCGCCCCAAACCCAGTTGTGCCCGTGGCGGCTGCCTTCTTCGCCACGCCCTCGTTACGGCCCTGCACAGGATAGTAGGTTGTTGGTGTTTTAGGGCCATTCAAGTACAAGATCATTTGCAGATGCAAATGTTCAACACTTAAGAGAGTAAAGCATGTTTATTTCTTAATGTAGACTATTCTAGAAGGAATGTTTCTAATTAGAAGGTTCCAGAAACATTTGCACAAGAGTAACGTGTAGAAGATATAATCGTCACAATAGGAAGTTGGCCAAAATAATAAGTCATCAAATTAGAAAAGTACAGTAAAACTCGTTTAACACGAAAACAGACAGGACCGAAATATTTTTTCGTGTTAAAAGAATTTCGTGCTAAGCTGTTCATGCAGAAAACCCACCCTTGTTTTGTATGTCGTCATATTTTATTAATTGGATTTATTGCTAAAAGTTACACTTGTAATATAACCAACAAAGCATTAATTTACCTGCCAAAGTTCCTATTTTAGTTGTATAATGCAATGTTGGAACAAGTGGGGTAGGCCATCATCCCCCACAGACAACCCGGCCAATATTCCTGTAGGTTCCAGTTGCCTGGCTGGGGTGCCCCCAGTCCAGGGCATGTTCAGTGGGCCCACAGATCCGACCATGCTGCAGGTGGGATGAGGGTGGGATGATGTTGACTAAAAGTTACACTTGTGGGCATCATACTAGATTCAATATTTTCAATTTAAATAAAGATGTAGGCTACAAATGCATAATTTAAAAAAAAAAAAACCTAAAAGAATTATTGTTTTTGGGATATAATGTGCTTTGTTTTTCAGTGTCTTTTTGAGTATAAATTGTCAATAAAAAGGCCCCCTTCCCCATAGTTTGAAAGGTTTGTCAATGGCATGCCTCTACCATGCCGAACCAAGGCTGTAATCTAGCAACAGTGGCAACCATTGTTTATTTGTTTAGTTTAACGAAAACTCCGGTATATGCTGTATATCCAGTATTTTGTTAGCTGAGAAGAAAAATAATTTCGTGTTAACCGATTTTTGTTTCATGTTAAAAGAAAAAAAATGTATGGAATTACAGAGTATTTTGTCCAGACCGCCGTGTTGTTTCGTGTTAACCGTTATTTCATGTTAAGCATTTTCTTGTTAAACGGATTTCACTGTATTTTAAGAGTCCACAGTGACAATATTGTTTATTCATATAACATAGCAATTGTCAATCATTTTGCTGTGATATGGATCATAGTCCTCATTGTGCTGATGAAGAATGATGTTTAGTATGTGAATTAAAATGTCAACCCAAAACTTACAAAGCAATTTATAATCTTATTAAATGGCCTTTGTGTGTGGTTGCAAAGGTGTTGAAGGAATGCAGGATGCCACAGAAAAGAGAAGCCAGAGGATGCCCAAGAAAAACCAGTGATAAACTTGACAGGTGTGTCACATGTCAAGCTTTGAAGGATCCATCTGCATCCTCAACACCAATTGTAAGTAATGGTGGTCTTGGCATCAGTGTGAGGGCAGTTAGAAGACGTCCACAAGGGAGAGATTTGCATGGCCATATTGCCAGAGAAGTGCCATTGTTAAGTTTGAAGAATGTTAAAGGCAGATTGCAATTTGCAAGAAGCAACGTCAGTCGCCCTAATTGGAAGAATGTACTATTTAGTGATGAGACTAAAATAAATCTCTGTAGAAGTGATGGCAGAGTGTATGTAAGAATATCCGAAAAGCAGAACTGGCTCCTAGATACACAATTGAGACAATAAACATGGTGGAGGTAACATCAAGATTTGGGGACGCTTCTCATACCATTGTGTTGGTTCTATCTTTTGGATAAAACTAAACATGAACAAGGAAATCTATCTCGATATTATGGAGAACACAATCCAGCCTTATGCAGAAGAAAAAATGCCATTAATTTGGGTGTATCAACAAGATACTGCCAAGTTAGTAACAATTTGATTCAATAGCAGAAATATATTGAAATTGCCATGGCTGTCTCAATTACCAGATTTGTATCCAATTGAGAATCTGTGGAAAGATTTAAAAAGTCAAGTTTCTGTTACAAAAACCTCAAACAAAGAATTACTTTGGGAGGAAATCAAAAACGTGTGGTAGTCTATTCCTGTTCAAGTTTGTCAAAATCTTATCAACTCCATGCCAAGATGTGCAGCTGTCATTGATGCTAAAGGACAGGCAACAAAATAGTAATTGCTGGACTTGGTTTTTTAAATCATTTGGTATTATGTACAAGTAGTTTTGTGTCAACACTCTTATTTTTTTTTACAACTTCAATTTTCAAGCTGTTTTCTGATAGTTATTTATTCATTATGTTTGTCCCTTATTTCCTTTATTTGTGTATAAGAATAACTTCTTCATTTGGCCTGCTGCATTGATTGGTGTTTTCATTTATTGAGTATAACTCCACAATTTTCACTCCACTCTAATTATTTTGACTACCACAGTATATAAAGAAGTGATCTGGAGGGGCGAACTTGAATTTTACCTGCAGACAAAGTGGCCTGCAGCTAAAATGATGAACTGCAGTTCACTATTAACTTCGTTATCCATCACCACCGCTTACTTGCCTGTTGCAGTTAGGGTCTGTGGATTCTGGCCCTTTGCTGCTGCCTATCTCCATTCAGGCCCCATTCAGCTAACACACTATCATTTCCGTTCATACAACCCGGTCTTCCTCTCCCCAGGTGTTTCCAGCAACATGTGTCCTTGTAATAGACCTAACTATCTCCTCCCCTCGTTTCATAAGGTGTCCACACTACCTCAAATACAGACTTCATTATTCATAATCTAAAAGCGCAACAGCGGAAAAAACGCCTAGGAATTACAAAAATGTTCTTTGTTGGCACAGGCGCTTTTGGGGGATGAGAGAAGCAAAGAGAAACGCTTGAACTCTTCATATGTGTATGACATCGTCACTATACATAAATGAACCCTTTTAAGTGGTGCGAAACTTCTTTTTGCATAACTCTCTCCTACCCTTTCTGACACTCGTGGTAAGAAATGTCTCTTTGGTGTAAATTGAAACTAGGTTACACCTTTTCCACTGGCGGATGGTAGGCCACTGGGGAAGATGGAACAAAATTGAAATTTCGCCTAGGAAAAATGTTTACAGTGGCTGAAGCAATAAGTTGGAAGCCGGCTGTGTGAACTACCATCCAACAGTTAGCCCATGTAGTCCAGGTTTCTACTTGACAAGTGTTTATCAGGCCTCTGCCGCAGACAGAAGGGATTGCTATAGTTCAGCGGTCTTCGGAACCCCAGCGTTCGGCAATACATCTCTGGGGATTTTGCGAGTCAAAATGAAAATTCGTTAGCAGCGGCAAGGGTTCCGTAAGTTTGAAGACCACTGCTATAGTGTATAGAATGTAATGTAGTCAGACCTCGACATTCGCGAGTTCCGGAAGGTGCGAAACTCGTCGTGAATGTGGAGGATTCGTGGATGTCCTAGAGTCACTACAATGCTAATACAGTGGCAGGCTGGCAGCCGGATATTATAATCACCGGTAATGTTATCAATCGGCTATTTCGATCATAACTGTTGGTAGCACATATTGTTAATTTTTGACAAAAAACGTGTTGCTGCACAATTACATACAAAGTGACCAACATAAAATTGTGTTCAATACAGTAAGTCCTCGACTTACGCGATATCGGACTTACGCGATTTCTTTTAAACAAAAAAAATTTTTTAGGCTAGGCGCACACAGTATAGTCAAGACTGTCTGACTGCAAGACGTAGTTGTTAATCAGTTTTCACTATTAGCCGCTTTGCTACCCATTGTTTTTCATTGCCTGAGCTGAACACACTGACTGCCATCAGACAGTCTGGACTATAGTGAGCGCCTAGCCTTAGGTGTGACACTGTGGTGGTGGGGTAAATCAGTTGTGCGCTTTGCTTTCTGTAATGTCCACCACCCCAAAGGTACCTCTAATACAGTGGTTCTCAAAGCGTGTTCCGTGAAACAACTTCAAGTGTTCTGCAAAAAATTAATGAACAAATAAAGCAATGGAGAGACACTCTGATGGTACCCTGCAGAATCAATGGTGGAGGGGTGACTGAAGTGGAGACAGGCAAGCGGAGTCCTGTGTGATAGGAGAATCCCAATCTAGTTGAAAGCAGGAAGTTCTACAGAACAGTGGTTAGACCAGCTGTGCTATATGGATCAGAGTACTGGGCAGTGAGGAAGAGCTACGTAAATAGAATGCTTGTAGCCAAGATACGAATGCTATAGCACATGTGTGGCGTGCCGAGAGCTGATAGAATTAGGAATGGGCATATTAGAGGTAGACGGGGTGGTGGACATCGCAGAAGAAATAAGGGAGAATAGGCTGAGGTGGTATGGACATGTCATGAGAAGAGGGGAGGAGGAGTTCATTAAATCCTTGCCAGGAATGAAGGTGGTCTGTAGCACCCGGGGCAGGGGGAGACTGAAGCGGACGTGGGAACAGTTGTCCGTAAGGATATGACAGTGGGGTGGACGGGGAACAGGGGGAGAGATAGACGGGGTGGAGGGCTAGAACCCGCAGACCCGACCCTGCCACAGGCGGGATACGGGTATGATGATAATGTAGTAAGTACCAAGTGTAGAATGTGTACAACCTGCTTTAACATTTATGTTGAATTGTAAGTGTTCCGTGCTAGCAAAATGTCAGTTTAGTGTTCCATGACTTCAAAAAGATTGAGAACCACTGCTCTAATACACTCATTCCTAATTCTATCAGCCCTCGACACCCTACTCATATACCACAGAATTCTCATCTCGGCTACTTGCATTCTATTGACGTGGCACTGCCTCTGATCCGTATAGCACAGCTGGCCTAACCACTGCCCTGTAGAACGTCCTTTCAGCTTCATTGGGACCCTCCTATTGCACAGGACTAAAAGATAATTAACACTGGACCAATACTTGAAGTAGTTAATCTATAAACACAGTATGTATGCAGATTTTTATGTGCAATATGTCCAATAAATATGTGCAATAAATAATGTTTTCTTAGGTTATCTAGATAGAGCTATTTGACTTTCACCTCTAACGTCTAAAACTAAAATATTTTTTGTCAAAAATGCTAAATATAGTGCTTTCCTCGACTTACGCGAAAACCTCCGGAACCAATTAATCGCATAAGTTGAGGACTTACTGTAATGTTTTTTCTTCTTTTGCCTAATGATATCAGCCGGTTATTGTTATCGAAAGTAACGGGTGCCCTTGTGATTATAGTAAGCGGCTTCCACTGTACACTTATTTCTATAATTTAACCCCAAAGTATGACCCCAGTCATGGCCCCATGCACTTTTTCACTTAAAAGTAAGCTTGGTATATTGCCCTTAAAAAGCAAATGTTTATTATTATTAGGAAATTTTGCATCCACTATAACAGGCTTCCCCTTAATAAGTGGATGGGACGAGGGTTAGGGGGAATGTAGAACAGGGCGGAATGGGGTAAAGGAGGCAGGCCTGGGTAAAATGGCTAATAAATAGAAATTTGGGTAAAACAAGATAACAAAGTTGGTCTGAGTGATAAAAATAAACATGAAGTTGAGAGATCCTAAATATCAACAATTACAATGGTTCTTGTAACATTCATTCAAAGAGGACTCTCTTTGGTTAAAAGTGCAACAAGCTTCCTCTTTAGGCAGCATTTGTAAATAGAAGGTCGTCAATTGAAAAAGCGAGTAAATTTAAATTACGTACTGCCCTAAAATTTGATTTCTAATGTCACATCCATAAACAAAAAAATTCTGGTTTCGGGAACATGCAGAGGCGTACCTAGGCTTGGTGTCACCCGGTGCAGCAAATCCTGGTGTCACCCCCACTGACCCCCCACATAAACACTATTATTCAATGTGCTCCACCTTAGTAGCCAAAATCTCAAATGTTTTTAGATTAATGTTTCAAGCACCGCCAGCAGCCATTGGGGATTTGCATGCAGGCCCCAGGCCGCCATCATCAGCAGTCGGCAAAGTCACAGGGGTTGGAAATTTGGTTCCTGTGGCAGATGGCGCGCCAAGCGTCCTCTGTGGGGTAGTCAAGCATCCTCCCCATGGCAAGCATCCCCCCATGGCAAGTGGCGTCAACATAAGGGCCCATCTTAGATTAGGAACGTCAAATGTGGGGACCGTTACTGGCAAAACAGGGGAATTATTTGATATCCTAAAGTGAAGGAGGATTCAGGTAGCTTTCCTCTAGGAAACTATGTGGAAGGGGAATAGATCAAGAGCTTTTGGTGAGGGATACAAGCTTATATATGCAGTGAGTGAATGGGGATAAAACGGGTTGGCTATAGTATTAGACAGGGAGGTGCAACAAGGGGTCACCCAGGTGAAGGGAATAAATTGCAGGCTACTGTTAGTTCTAGTAGTTTGGCGATGAGTAGTGCTGCACCTCATCAATGCCTACACCCCCAGGCAGGTCTGGATGAACCCACAAAAGTGGGTTTCTGAGCAGATTTTGAGGACTTTGTGCACTCACTAGAGGCTGAGATAGAGCAATGTCAAGAGAATGAGAACTTAGTTATTAGAACTTACTGGCTATTTAGGCAAAGATAACCAGAGTTATGGGGATGTCTATGAGGATGGAACAGTTAGCATAGAAGGACAGTGCATCCTCAACACAGGTGGTAAATACATGGTTTAGTAAGAGGGACAAGCACCACCTAATCAGTGGCATAGCCAGGTTTTAGAGCCAGGGGGAGCAGCAAGCATATTAAGAAGGCGCCATTTTTCAATCTTACAAAGGCGCCATTTTCTGAAAATTTGCTCAGGGGGAGCAGTCGCTCTCCCTGCACCCCCTAGCTATGCCTGCATGCCCCTGCCTGCACCTAATCACATTCCAGTCGCCAAAAGGGATATCAAAGATAGATTTTTTATGGTTAGAGGGTGGCATAGAGTAGGCCAAATCCTAGTGAAAGTGGCAGGCAAGACACAATCTTAGAAAGGAGAGCAGGCCATCAGGTGGCAGAAACTACCCACCAAAACAGAGGGATTTACCCACAAAGTGCACAGGTAGGTAAACTGGTATTGGGATGGGACAGTGGATGCAATGTAGGGCAGGGTCTCTAGAAAAATTAGAACCTGTGGGAAAGCCATTTTAGGGCAGGGTTAAGTAGGAGCCACAGTCCAGAGAAACAAGCAGACATGGTGGTGGATTGGGAAGGTAGAAGCAGCCATCAAGCAAAAGAAGGCTGCTTTCCGCAGTTGGCTGGAGACAGGGGACCAGGAATCTAAGACTCAATATAGGCAGGCTAAGACCAGCACTGGTAGGATCATTACCCTGCCCAAGCACCAGAAGTATGAGGCACTCTATGAGCAGTTATGGACATGAGAAGGGGAGGTTTTCAAACTGTCCAAGGCGAGAAATAGGGCAGCTAAAGATATACCCTCGGCTATAACAGTGAAGGATAGCAGAGGTAGGGTCCTACTCTCCCGAATGGAGGCAAAGAGCTGGTGGGAAGAGTACTTCCATAGCTTCTTGAATGCTGCAAGGAGAGACGGGGACCTTGCCACCTATCCTGCATTGCCAGGGCGCTTAGGAAAATGAGAGGTCGAAAAGCTGTAGGCCCAGGTGGAACACCTGATTCAAGTGTGGCATAGCCTCGGGAGGACAGGTATCAGGTGGCTAGGGAAACTTCTCAGGAGGATAGACAACAGAGATAGAATACCATTGGCATGGCATGAGAGTTGGATAGTACCACTCTTCAAGGGCAAAGGGATGTCCAAGGGTGTGGTAACTATAGAGATATAAAGCTGATGAGCCACTCCTTGAATCTCAGGGAGAGAGTGATGGAATGTCGCCTCTGGGATAGCATTAGTGTGAGTGGAAATCAGGTATCCCACCTTTGGCAGGGCCAGATCTGTGGGTTTCAGTCCTCCACTCCTGCCTATCTTCCACCAGATCCCCGTTCACCCCACACACTGCCATGCCCTTGTGGACAACTTGCTCCCACGTCTGCTTCAGTCTCCCTTGCCTCAGCGGTTTCCAACCATCTGAATTCCTGAAAAGGACCTAAGAAGCTCCTCCCCTCTTCTAATTACGTGTCCATACCACTTCAACCTATTCTCCCTCGCGCCTATGTGGAAACCCCTCATAGGAATGATCTCACTTCCTCAACCTATTCATAGCATAGCAGGTCTAACCACTGCCCTGTAAAACTTCCCTTTCAACATGAATGGGACCCTCTTATCACATATTATCATTATCTTATCACTTATCACATATTACCATTATCTTATCACTTATCACATATTATCATTATCTTATCACTTATCACATATTATCATTATCTTATCACTTATCACATATTATCATTATCTTATCACTTATCACATATTATCATTATCTTATCACTTATCACATATTACAGTGTGCTAATACCCCAACATAATTACATTAGTGTAGTGGCTGAGCAGTCTCTGCGTTAGAAATATGCAGTGGATGGGGCTCTAGTGACCTTGTAGTCAAAAAGCCCTAAAATACCAACGAACTAAACGGGTTTATGTGAATCCACTAGCTGGACTTTGTCTCATACAAAATTCGCATTCATTGAAACTAAAATTCAAATTGGTGTAGTGCTGTAGGAAAAGGTTGGATCTGAGACTTTGCAATAGTGTCACCCCCTGAAATAGTGTCACCCGGTGCGGTCTGCACCCATGCCCCCCCATTTGGTACGCCTCTGGGAACATGCACATTCAATGTCATCAGTAAATCAGGACAATCAATGAGGTTAGCCCAGAGGCGATGCACTCACATCTCTGTTACATATATGAAAAATTTTTCTAGGCGTAAAGCTTGGCTATGTCCCCCTACCACGTTATTACTACCTGAAAAGTTAGAATGCAGTATTGCCTTATAGTGCAATTTACCAGTTTGTCTAGGTGAGAATATCTACATATCGACCAGCATAATATGCCATAGGAAATTTGAGGCTTAATCAAACTTCTAAAGTGCTGGGAACTGGAAAATGCTATTGATATAACTAAGCACACTATAGGCTCTTCACCATCAGATAGAAATGATGGTGATGTGGTTGAAAGGTTAGCTTAGCATCTAAGAGTACTCCCAGGTCCTTCACTATGGAGCAACGAGGAACAAAGGTGCCATCCATGAATGTGTAAGGATAAAGAATAGGTGATTGAATCCAGTGGAATGAGATAATGTGACTTGTAATAGTTTAAAGATAAGTTATTCACCTTTAACCATTCAGATGCATTACACTTGAACAGGACCCTCTGTTGTGTATCAAGTAGCTAGGACCTTACCCATTGAGTAACCTTGCTATGTATCCCTAAGCTGGACATTTTAGAAAACAGTTATAATGGGTTACCATGACAAAAGCCCGTTCAAAGTCCAGGAATATAATATCAATCTGCTTTCTCTTATCTAAAGCCTTTTGAATATAATCCATCAGGCAAGCGATTTGGGTGTAACATGACCTCTCTTTCCTAAACTCATGCTGGTAATTACTGAGGATGCCATTCCTTTCCAGATACACCAGAATGAGATATGTTCAAAAATGTTGCATACAGCACTCATTAAAGAACACTCTATAGCACGTAGGGTCCATTGTGTCCCCATTTTCAGTCCCAGATCCCCATCATCCTCCTCTTGAAATTGTGATCACAGTTCCTACTTCTGGGTCCCAGGACGCCCCCACCCCTATTTAAATTGGAAAGGCAGAAACTACACTGGGCTTTATCACTACCTTGCAGCGCTTAACTGGGATTCTATCCTCATTGGTGATTCCCACATCACAGCTGTAGATAATTTCTATTCTTTTCTTGATTCTGGCATTCAGCAGTTCATTCCTGTGAAGCATCCTAAGCAGCGCAATCATCACCTTCCTTCCTGGTTCAGCCCTGAGCTGTCCCAGGCAATCAAAATGAAGCGAAAATTCTGTCACATGAATAAGAAAAGCCCATCTAGTTCTCGGTATAGGCGATTTTCTTATTACCAGGCCAAGATAAAGTCTCTTATTATGAGGGACCGCCATCATTTCCTAAAAGTTGGTAGCTGCAGTTAATACCCCTGGATCCTTTTGGAAAAATTATAAATGCTACAAAGGATCTGGCCCTCCATCCATTACAGTGAAGTCCAAGAACTTGTATGTGTCTAGCCCTGATGAAGTAGCTAGTGTCTTTTGCCAGCAATTCCGGATCCCAGATCCACCTCTATCCTCTAAATCGGTCACTTCTTCCTTCACTTCTTATCCCTATTATTTACCCAGTCATGCAGATTCTTTTGATATACACTCAGTGTCTACCTTTTAGGTCCTCCAAGGAATTAACAGACTGAAACCTGTGTTCTCAACTGGACCCGACTCAATACCTCCTATTCTTCTGAAAGCATTTCGTGATTTGCTAGCCCCCATCCTAGCATGCCTCTTCAGTTGGTGTTTATCATCAGCTGAAGTCCTATGTATTGGGAAGACTGCTTTTATTGCACAGATTTTCAAGTCAGGGTCAACCACTGATCCTTTAGACCTATTGCCATCATTTTTCCAAGTGGCCAAAGTCCTTGAACGAGTTATGCAGGTTAAGCTTTGGCATTGGGCAAAGTCTTTTCTTCATTCTTCCCAGCATGGCTTTATGCCTCATCGTTCAACCGAGTCTAACCTGCTTACACACGTTTTTAACATACGCTCTGCATTTTATGCGAGAGCTCAATATGCCTCAGTGTATGTAGACCTTTCAAAGGCGTTCGACCATGTGCCAATCCATTTGTTGATTGCAAAACTCACTGCATATGGTGCGGCACCTGGGTTGTGCTCCTTTTTGTTATCTTATCTGTCAGATCACTGTAATATTAGGCTGGGGAACTTTGTTAGTAGCCATTCATATTCTCAATCTGGCATCCTGGACTACTGGTGATGGCGGCCTTGGGCCCTCTCTGGCACCCCTGGCAGCCACTGGCACTGTGCCCTCTCTGGCACCCCTAACAGCCACTGGTACGGGGGTGTTATTTTCTTATAGCAAGGACTAATACATTACTAAGTAAAAGCATTACACAGCCAAATTAAATATTTAATTTTTGTCATGGGGGGTCCCCAGCCACAACGTGGTCGCTGACACAGCAGGCGACCATGCCAAGCTGAAGCATGATGGGATTGGAGGAAAGTGCCACGAGGTTAGTCTTAGGTCGCCAAACCTCGTAACAAGTTCCCTCACTGCTTAAAACGCTGCCAGCCCCCACAGCCCTACCGTGATTGGAACCTTGGTGTGTTAGTCTTGGAAAGGTGGTCTTTGTCCAGCAGATGTCTTGAAGATTTCACCAAGATTATTGCTAATATCAAAACATGAGGAAGCCAATGTATTGCAAGCCAGCGCCACCTAGTGGTCCAACCACCCCTCAGAATTGACACAAGGGTGATATATTTGACAGTGGTTATCCACTGTCCATGTCCTGGTTGCTGAAGAAACCTGCAACCCCTGTGCTTCTTTATCGTCGGTCTATTGTTTGTTGGGGCATCCTACACCTGGAAAATTTGCCTCATGTACTCGTTGCATAGAAGAGACGGTTCTTTTACATGTGCCAATGCTATTGTACACAACATGGGACCTCAGTTTTACTTGTCATATGAGGAAGGCGTACTTGGGGATCTCTTTTACACTGTACACTTACTGGACAACAATTACTTTAGCTAGACCACTCTCTTGCAGTAGATTTAATAGAGGGTGCACCAGCTAGAGAAAATCTAGTAAAAGAAATCGACAGTGTCCATGCACAACTCGAGTACCGTCTATTAGAGGGCACTTTTATTAATTTATTCACCTGGAAGGTGCACTATATAACGTTCAACGTCGTTGTCAACCTTGTCTTCAACTTGCCATGTTGAAGATGATGTTGATCGTCTGTGGGTAGGTGAAGGTTGAACCGTCAAGTTAAATCAAAACTTTAGATTTTTCATGGGAGGAGCCTATTGTTGTCAACCATGTTGCTTTTTCTGTGGCAATATTGTCACCATTAGTGCACATTAAGTCAACATTAGTGCACTTCAAAAATTTGTTGATTGAAGTTGGTGTGTGAATGGTGTACAGCAGGGGTTCCCAACCTTATGGGCTTAGCTCATAGACCCCCTTACATTTTTTTCTATAATTCACACCTGATATACAGTATACAACATTCCGCCTAGATGGCGCAGTGGGTAGCGTGCTCGGTAACTATGTCAGTAATTCTCGGTTCGATATTGGACTGAGGCGGGTTGGCTTCTTTTGGGCGAGAGAGAGAGAAGCCTCAAGTGCTCCTTTCTATCGATGAGAAGTAAAACTGAGGTTTCGTGTGGTGTACGATGGCATTGCATGTAAAAGAGCCCACTCCATTATGCAACTGGTAGATGAGATGAAATCCCCAGGTGTAGAAGTTCTACTGAGTGCCACAATAAACCATATGCTAACGCTATATAAGTATTTGGATTGTAGCTATGGTCGGCAACTGACTGGAGAGAACATAGGTGAGAGAAGGGTTGGGAGTTGCTTTTCGGTCCTCGAAGGAAGTCAGTGATGTTTGGATATCCACTCCTAATCGACCCCTTCATCATCATTGATCCCCTTTAAAATTCCATTTACCCCCAAGGGATCGGTACCGACCCCGTTGGCAAACCCAGCTCTACAGTATCTATATACAGTGTCTAAAATTATAAAAGGGGCATAATTCGTGCACAGGTTGAGAAGCTATGGCCCTGCCATGGTGACTCTGTAACTCCGTCAGTGGTTTTAGGTTAGATATTGGGCTGCGGTGGGTGAGCTACGTTTGGATAATAGACTAATAGAGATGCCTGGAGTGTACTTTCTTTTGTATGAGAAGTAAAACCAAGGTCCTGTGTGTTATATGATGGCATTTTGAAAGTAAAAGAACCCTCTATTAGGCAATGGGTAGATGAGTCAAATCCTTACGTGTAGGAGCCCCCTGGCGTCAGTTGAATTCTCCAATGAACAGGAGACCAATGAGAAATAAGCATAGGGGATCTGGCTGTGGAAAGGCACCATACAATAGGGAAGTTGAAAAATAGTTGTAATTAGCACTACGAATCACCAATACGAATGATGAACTCATTCGTATTTGTAATTGTGAAGGGGCGTTGAAATGCAATGTCCAAAGCGAATGTCGCCACCTAGGGAAAAGCATCTAACACTCATTGGAAAAGACTATGTGCTACAGTGCAGTGGGATTTTGCTAGCACGGTGTGCTAATCCCCTTGCACATTGTTGGGAGATCATTTTTTCATCCAATTTAAAAATTTTAATTGTTTCATAATTGTAATTTAATAATTTTACTTGTAAACTTTATTTTTACTCCCTTGAATTATTTCTGGATTTGGTATTAGTGATGATTTTCCCACGTGCAACATCGTTATAGACCAGACATCTTCGTTTTTAAAGATGGCCACCTCATGCTGATGTTGGAGCTTCATTGCACATGCGCGAGGGTGTGGCCTGTTCAGTGCCTTCCGAATCATAACTGGGGAAAAGTTACGATTCTGGAGGCTTCTAACCGTTGCCAAAGTCGGGGGGGGGGGGGGGGGTGAGTGGGAGGCACAACTATGCTCAACAGACTCGTATTTGTAGTCGGTACGTTCAATTCGTTCCTCATTTCAACATCCCTAATATTATCGCCCTTGTATCAATTCAGAGGGACAAGGTGGGTACCCATCCCTGCCATAGGCGGGAAAGGGGTTAGGAGTTGATTTGTATCAGATAAATATGAATTAAAACATTTATTTAAATATTTTGTGGATGGCGTCCCACCAAAACCAATGTAATGCTCTATTAGTGGTACATATACCATAGTTTGAGAACACTGTGCTGCACTTCTTCACTGTAAATATTTTGAAAAAGTGATGTTGATGACAAGGTTGTCAACTTGGTTGTTCAGTGTGTGGCAAACAAGTTGACAACCATGTTGACCGTCTGTGGGTCGCTTAAGGGTGGCAAATTTGGTCGGCAACCGGCTGCAGAAAAGCTGTCCAATATATCGTTGTTGTGTCCATTCAGCGGGACAAGATGGATACCCGACCTGGCATTTGGTGTGAAAAGGGTTAGGAGTTGCTTTTTTTTTGACATTCCTTTGCTTTAAGTAAATGTCAATTGAAAGAAATTTCTGGTACAAAATGAAAACATCATTATTAATATCAAATTGAAGTGTATACTGAATTATGTGTAGTGGCTTAGCTGTTGTATATTTATTTTAGAGTTGTTTGTGATAAATAACACGATTTATATAGTTGATTACATCTGAAATTTTGTATTCTTTTTCCCAAATGCTGCCCCCTCCCGAAAATGTTAGTTGGGAATCCATATGCCTTGTTGGAAGCAATAGGTCATAGTCAAGCATAGGGCCTGGAAGGATGATGACTAGTTTTGATATGTCATTTTAATAGCCATAGATCCTTTGTACGTAGGTGTTACTTTTAGTAATTTGTGTGTTAGCGAACTTTCGTGATTAAAAACAAAATTTTATTTGTGGTTGGCATTGAAATGTGTTCCCGATCGAGGCCCAGGGAATAAGTTATTAGGATATGAAATTAAGTTACCTTATTGAAACAATTTACCATATCTCTTAGTTCTTAATTCCAATTTATAGTAGTATTTGGTACACAGGTTTATTACATGAAGCACTAAAGCAATTTCATCCTCGCCTTTCTTAGAAATTGTCAATTATGCTTTTGCGCATTTTGGAATTGCTAGATAAAAGCTTTTTTATTAGCTTGCGTGGGAGACATCAGACAACTGTTGCTTCCAGTTTGGCGAAGGTGGTTCTTATCCCAGATGAGTTTTAATTGCATTAGTTCAAACAAACTGCCGAAAATAATTTGAAATTCAGCAGGTGTGGGTTCATAATGCACAGTCATTGTAAAGCTCGATTATAAAGCTAGGTCACCGCCTACTGTACACAAACCAAAGTTAGTCATTTACGAACGTTTGGATGCGATTTCAGATATTCGAGAGATTGAGTGATGTTAGGGAACAACGTACACTACCCTACAAAACATCATGGTACAACCCTTATTTGCATGAAAATGTGACATTCCTTTGCAATATCACTATTATGAGATGATACCTCCATGAATGCTGAAAGAAAAGAGCTTGTAGACTTCCAAAGAGATACCATCGGGTGCCATCTCACAGGCAAAACTGTTAGGGAGACGTCAGCCGGATGACGTCACAACGCCATCCGGGCCTGGAAAGAGAAAGGCACCACAAGTGATTCACCTAGGACTGGAAGACCCAAGATCATGTCAGCTAGAGACCAAAGAGCTCTTCATAAAATGGTCACTGCAAACCGTCACATATCGCTTGATGAACTGACAAGATCATTCATAGAGTCGACGGGAACAACTATGAGCACCCTGACTTCGCAGAGACCTGCATGCAATGGGGTTTTATGGCAGAGTGGCAGCCCGCAAGCCTCACATCAGTACCAGTAACGCAGCAATGAGATAACAGTGGTGCAAAGAGTGACGACACTGGACTCTGGATCAATGGTGAATGGTTGAATGGAGTGATGAGTCCCGCTACACCATCTGGCAATCGGGTGGACGGGTTTGGGTATGGCAAACGCCCGGCGAATGTTACCTGCCAGGCTGTGTTGTGCCCACAGTGAAGTTCGGCAAAGGGTCAGTGATGGTGTGGGGGTGCTCTCATAGTATGGGTTGGGTGCAATCGTTTCTGTGGACGGACATCCAAATGCAGAGCATTACCTGGACATTCTGGTCAATGCAGCACTCCCATCTTTCTGACAGCACTTTGGCAATGGCCCTTTTCTGTTTTGGCATGATAAGGCACCTTGCCATAAAGCACAGGCTGTAGGCACATGGTTTGATGAAATGTGGGTTTGAGAACTTGACTGGCCTGCGCCGAGTCCTGATCTGAACCCCATCGAACATCTGTGGGACGTGTTGTAACGTCGTTTGTGCACTTGTGCACAATTCCCAACATCTGTGACCGAACTGTCAAAGACGCTTATGGCAGAATGGCATAAATTACACAGGTCTGTGATGAAAAAAAATTGTCTTCAAAACAATTATTGTTTTTTACAGTTTTATGGATGCTGATTACTAGAAAAATAATTAAGATATTCTATGACATTTTCAGAAATTAATCATGCTATCATGTAATCATGAACTTATTAATGTTAGATGGTCTATATAGATACAATCCAAAAAATAGTATGCTATTATTTATGGTGGACTATTGTCTAAATGTCCCTTGGACAGGATAGTTTGACCCTTGAAATAGGTGGCTGATGGATGATAGGGTTGTTGGACACTCATAAGGGAAAGGGGCAGTTGTGGATCCAGCAACAGAGAAAGGGGGAGCACTTCAAAAAAGTGTACCCCAAATACATTATTTTTAAATATTCAGAATCCCTTACTATAAATCTAGCTAGCAATTACAATAGGTCATCTCCTGCCCCTTACACAATGCCCTATCTTCAGTGGTTTAGCCAATTACAGATTTGATTGCAACTGTTGGACTTGCAGTATAGAAATATGGATAGCAATATAAAATTGAGATGTAGCAATTGCTGCATTGCTCCTTCCTCTGGAAAGAGGCATTTGTCACTGTCTAGGCAGCTGGTGTTGGCAGACTTTCTAGACACTCCTTTCTTTCAGGCATCTTTGCCTTTTATTCTTGTTTTTTTGGCTTTTGCCCTTGTACGTTAGTGTCAGTTTAGGCTTTTGCCCATTTTTGCTGTGTCTGTTTTGGCTTTTGCCTTTTTTATTTGTGTCTGTTTAGGCTTCTGCCTGTTTAACTTTGTCTGTTTTGGCTTTTGCCTTTCTTTGGCTATTGCCTTTTACTTTTATTATTCTTAGTGGTCTTTTGCTCTTATTTATCATCATGGTGGGTTGGCCTTTTACACCCCCACCATGGTAATTGGCTTTCTGGGCCCTAATGACCTTCGTAGTCGATGGGCCCTAAAACACAAACATCACTGAAGTAAAGCAACGCAAGCCGAGTTATTACTGACATGGGTGGCCGCTTGGGAAAACTTGGTAGCACTACTATCCAAAAATCGTCCAGTCCAAGCACCTTGTAGTTGAAGGGTCCTAAAACACGAACAAACAATCAACAACCAAAGTGCCTCTAATTTACTGCACTCATTCCTAATGATCTAATGCTGCAACCCTTTGCTAAATTAATCATCTTGTATTTTCCTTTGTGGGCAGTAAGGTAGCGGGGGGCAGGGGGCGGCTGCCCTGGGTGCAAAATTTTAGGGGGTGCAACATTTTAAGGGTTGAAAAAACATTTCAAATGAAAAAATGAGAAATACAGTCCAACCCCGATAATAAAAACCCCGGATAATGAAATTTTCTGGTTAATGAAGACAGGTAGGTCCCAGCCAAAGGTATATGTCAATACATGTAACTGTACCTTGGATAATGAAGACTCGGATAATGCATAATGAAGACAACTTATACATTTTCTGTATATGTGCTACAATATAATTTCACTCTGGATAATGAAGACAGCCTTATAAAATTTCAAAAGGACATAGTCTGACTAGTTTTAAGAATTTATAAGAGGGTGGTTAGGGATTTTGTTGGAGCAGAAAGCTCTAACCTTCAACCCACTACTGAGAAGTAAAGGTTTTAGTAAAGGGTGTACAGCATTACATACCTGCCCTTGTAATTGGATAGCTAGTCACATTTGTAAAAGTCAAATCTTTTACATAAGTATACTCTCATTAATGGACAGCCATGGGGAATTGAAGTCTGTCCACTATTAGGTGTCCACTATTGAGAATAACGATTTACCACGTAAGTGAACTTTGGGACAAAATGTCATGTACCACTATAGAGAGGTATCCATTAAGGGAGGTTTCACTATATGCTGATGTTTTCATTAAATTTATCAATTTGCTTATTGTAATTTCGATTAGAAACCTTATGTTTCAAGTGAAAACAAACAAACACTAAGAAGCTATCATGAGCATGGATTAGACCTAAAATTGGAAATTCTGGATAATGAAGACACTCAGTTAATGAAGACACTTATGGTTGGTCCCTTAGGGGTCTTCATTATCAGGGTTGGACTGTATAAAATTTCCAAGCCATATCGTTCGCATTTTGCGATTTCCTATCCCCAATCCCAATCTCATTTTGAAAAGAGGTCAGTGCTTGTTGCATCCACAAATCACACATGGTTGACAAAAGTATCTTCTTAAAGCACAAAGTTACCTGTATTTTTCTAACCAAACAGAGCAGCTCATCTTCTCCTCCTCTTGTGAAGTGTCCATACCACCTCAGCCTATTCTCCCTCAATTATTCCACCACCCCAGACTACCTCTAATATAGGCATTCCTAATTCAATCAGCCTGCATCATGCCACTCATTTGCTTCTTGGCCTCTTCCTTACTGCCCAACACTCTGATCCATGCAGCACAGCTGGCCTAACCACTGCCCTGTAGAACTTCCCTTTCAGCTTGATTGGGACACTTCTATCACACAGGACTCCACTTGCCTGTCTCCACTTCAGCCACCCCCATTGATTCTATGGGTCACATCCAAGTCTATCTCCCCATTGCTTTGGAACGTTGATTCTAAGCACTTTACCTCTTGCACCCATTTCAACAGTTTTTCCCTTGAATGTACATCACTGTTATTTTCCTGTTCTTCCCAATTGAAATCTAAATGCTCTATCTTTGTCATCTTCATCACAGGGAGTGGTGGGTTAATATCATAGGGAGTGGCGATTTGCATCTGAATATTTGTATTTTAACTTTAAAACTTTTAGATAAATAAAAAATGCTAGTTAATGAAAGTTTAGTATTAAAATTTAAAAGTTTAACAGAACTGTTATAGCAAGAATGGAGGAGCTT
This sequence comes from Trigoniulus corallinus, assembly GCA_013389805.1. NCBI lineage: Eukaryota > Metazoa > Arthropoda > Diplopoda > Spirobolida > Trigoniulidae > Trigoniulus > Trigoniulus corallinus. Next base: position 22,670,025 of record JAAFCE010001963.1, on the reverse strand, counting down.
GGAAATACGCATCTTTTTGCTTTTGAATCTGAAGGTAGAACTTTTTTGTTAGTTAGTTTTAATTCTAAAATTTAAAAATTATTCTAAAGAATGAACAATTGTTATACCGGGGGTTGTACGCTCAGTCTGGCATCAGTTCAGTCCATGATCTTCATCAAGAATAGACTGATGCCTAACTGATGGATTGATGGATGACATTAAACCATCAGTCATACTGACCATCAGTCTCCTCAAAAACCCTGATTTCTCAAAAGAAACGATGGATTGCAATAAGGAAAAGGCTCGTATTGCAATTATAATAGGTTTAGCAACAAGTGGTAAAAGGCAACGTTGGACCAGGGGCGGATCCATATGGGGAGCAATGCAGCAATTACTCCGCCCTCAATGCCCCAACTGGGGTGAAGCCATTTTTAACAAAGCAAGATACATGCATGAAGAAGATACCTTGCTAGTGAGATTTTTCATGCTAGACCGAAAAGCCATGATCTTCACCAGCACCCAGGCAACACCTTTGCCTTTTTCACCCATTCCAGCTGCTCCACCCCAACACCCACCACCCGTGAACCTCTTCCAATGTGGTGGTTCCACAACCCTCCCCTGCAGTGATCCAGCACTGGACATGCCAGTATCACATGCCTGACGTCCTCCACTTGATCCCCACAGCCCTCCTCTCCACCTGTGATCTTTGCCATCCTCTGTTTCTTCTCCGGTGACCCAGCTTTTGCCCAAAACAGAAGGGAGCCCTCCCACAGATTGTTTCACATGTATTGCACTTGTATAAGTCTTTCTCTGGTTCTAACAGTTGTACAGGGATTGTTGCAGGCAGTGCCAGATTTAGCTATTGAGAGGCCCTAGGCTATTTCAATTTTCAGGCCTTTTTCAAGCCCGTTTTTTAAGTTTTGAAGTCCTTGACTGACACCAGGCTGATGAAAGGCGCTCACATGATCAATCTGACGTCAGTCACTTACAGACTGACGAAAATTATCAAAAAATTTAAAAATCCGTCAATCCATTCCATCACTCTGTCAGTCATTGTGTTATACAATCAGTCTGGCGTCATTCTGACCACAGTCATGGACTGAACTGATGCCAGACTGAGCGTGTAACCCCCCTCCACTTATCTCTTTTAAATATTCAAACTTTGGAACACAAAAGTTTCCAGATGAAGAATGATCATGACGTCACTCATCATGACTTCAGTTGCTATGGAAATAAAGAACAAGATAAAACAATGAATAAACTTGGCAATAAACTGTTATAAGTGGATGTGAAAACTCCACAATAGCATTGGGATCTTTTTGCTGTCCTATAGTTTTCTATCATCTGCCTTGGAATGAAGAGAGAGTGGCGAATTGTGTTGGACACACCAGTTCACGTCTGATCACTGAAGTTAGGCAACACAACTCCAGCTAGTACTGACGTGGATAATCGTTTGGGAAACTGGGTACCACTAATACCCAAAAATCGTCACATGTGTGTAGTGTCTGTGCAGTTTCTGCATAAGAACTATACTGTGGATGGGTCTCTAATGACCTTGTAGTGGAAGGGCCCTAAAATACCAACAAACAACAACAATCGCAATGAAGATTGGCTGCATTGTAGACCTACCTGGCCTAAACCCAAAGTGATTTCCATGGACACTAGTTCTGTCCTGGAGGTGGCGCTCCATTATTCTCTCCTAGAGCTTCATGGAGTGGCTCATTAGCTTATACCCCTATAGTTACCAGTCTTGGACATCTCCTTTGCCCTCGAAGGGTGATACTATCCAACTCTCATGCTATGCAGATGGCATTCTATCTCCACCAGCTAACCTACTGAAAAGTTTCCCTAGACACATGGTGCCTGTTCTTTCAAGGTATATTGTATCTTAGACTCCTGGTCCCATAACTCCCGCCACCTGTGGAAAGCAGCCTTCTTTTGCTTGATGGCTGCTTCTACCTCCTCATTCCATCTGCCCTAACCAGTCATTTCCAAAAATTAATTTTTATCAATAAATAAGCTCATTATTAAGTTAATAAATGTTGTTACTACCTAGATGGTTTAAGTTTAACAAATTAGGCTATCAAAAGAAATCCCAATCATGTATTGTTGATATTTTCTCTTTTGACTGATTAGTTTGTTGACCACTAGTCTAGAAGACCACTGGTCTGTCCATAAGTTAAGGGGCGCCATTTTTTGCCTTCCCCGGGCGCTTGCAACCCACACTACGCCACTGGTTGTGGGGACAGTTTTTTTCTCAGACATCGGGAGAGGGAGTTCCTGTACTACATTTTACCAATCTACAGATTTAACTAAGAGTGATGACATCATACATCCTCAAGAAAGCATCAGCGTTACTTCTCATCCAATGAAAGACTTTGATAAGGAAAGCATAAGTATACGTCAGGATGGGGGCCTGCCAACATCGGCTCACAAAGTTACTAGCCTTAACTACTGAGCCTGCAAGACAGACCTTTGAAATTACATTACTTAGGTTAGTTATTGTATGATGTTTGCCTTTTAGCAGACTTCATGTCTAGTTCGTTTTTTTTATTTCTGATCTACAATATTTCACAATTTTAGCTCAGTAACATTTATTGGGAAAGATGAAATGCTGCTGCTCTTAAAAGGGTGCCTATGTAACTAAGATGTAAGGCAATAGGGCGAGTATTTCATGTGCAAAGTATCAACTAAATTCATGAAGAAAACATTTGAACAGTGATCCACTGAATCATAATTTCAAATTCCTCTGCTGTTATGGATGAACTTCTCTAGAATTGTACCCTTTGGAATTTGATTTCAATTCAAATAATCAACAATAATAGTTTTAGTAATATTACTGCAGTCGAGAAACGCAATAACGTAGGAAAATTTGACTTTGAAATCTAGCTCTATATGCCGCAAATTCCTGACACTTTATGATGTTCTTGGCTCCTGTGTGCTAGTTTAGCAGCTCATTTTACTGAAGCAATAACAAAAACGTAGAATTGCATCAAAAACTATTGCGTTCATACACAAGATCTCTTGGTAGAAGGAACCCTCCGAGTCATCAGTAACTATTAAATGAATGGTTTGGGAATTTCGCTATTATCTCTCTAAACAAGGTAGTATGCCTCCGTTAGCAGCCCGGGGTCATGGTTGGGTTCCTTTGGTGTGAGAGTAGCCACCTCTAACTACGAGGGCTATTATTTTCAAGGTCTGATCCCTTGCAAAATGAAATCCCCAGTGGAAATCCGATGTGTTTTATTTAGAACACGTATGTACACATTCCAGCTATTTCTCTAGATCAGCTTTTCCCAACCTTTTTCGGCTAACGTACCACTTGGTAGTACATCATGCTAAATTGTACCACTTCATAAAAATGATTGTATTTCGTGAAATGTGGTTATTGTGTGTTATTTTCTAATTCTAATTGAATACACTGCAAGAAGTCCTGATAGGCCTAATTGTCAGTGGAGAGACCATTGATAACCCATTGAATAATAATTTATAACCCATTGAACCCCCAAGGAACCTGAAGCATAACATCTATTCTGCCAAATATTGCATACCTGCTATAATGGCACCTTCTTGAAGAAACTCCCTCACATTATCCTCACTGAGAGAATTCCATTGCCGAATGACCCTTGGAAGAAAGACCAGTAATACGAGTCTGTTCGTGCCCCAACCTCCTTCAGTTTGAAGGGATGATCCTTTCTCCCCTATAGTCTACCAGGGATAAGCTGCCACCCGGGATACACTCATATCCTAATTTCAGCAGTCTGTGAAAAAGCTTAATGCTGTCAGATACCTGCTTCTGATGTAGTGAGTCCCACCCTAATTCCGTTATCATGTTGGAGACACTCAACCTTTGAGAGAAGCGATGCAGCACAATTCTTGCAGCCCTCCTTTGTATCATTTCAATTTCCCAAGATAACCCCTGCCTAAAGGGAAACCAAAGTCGACTACAGTACTTCACTATTGGCCGTACCAGTGAAAAATAGTCTAATTTCATTTGCATTATAAATTTTATAGGGTGACCATATTTTTCAAAACTCAACATGGGACGCTCCACAAAAAATACACCCCCCCATTTATAAAAAGACGTGTTGCTCGTCCAAAACTTTTTCCTTCAATTATTAATATTGTTAAGGATGGTGAACAGTAAAGGATAGTGAAGGTAGGGTCCTACTCTCCCCACCAGAGGTAAAGAGGAGGTGGGAAGAGTACTTTCAAACTCTCTTGAATGCTACAGAGGAAGGTGAGGTCCCCACTACCCATCCAGCATCGAAAGGGGTGGTGGAGTGTGTAGCAGAGGAGGAAGTAGCCAGGGCACTAAGGAAGATGAAAGGTCGAAAAGCTGTAGGTCCAGATGGCATCCCCATCCAAGTGTGGCATAGCCTAGGGAGCACAGGTACCAGGTGGCTAGGGAAACTCTTCAGTAGGATAGTTAGAGGAGACAGAATGCCATCTGAATGGCATGAGAGTTGGATAGTATCACTCTACAAGGGAAAAGGGGATGTCTAGGATTGTGGTAACTACAGAGGTATAAAGCTAATGAACCACTCCATGAAGCTCTGAGAGAGAGTATTGGAATGTCGCCTCAGGGTTACGTAGACAGGCAAGTGGAGTCCTGTGTGATAGGAGGGTCCCAATCAAATTGAAAGGGAAGTTCTACAGGGCGGTGGGAAGGCCACATATGCTATATGTATCAGAGCGTTGGGCAGTGAGGAAGACCCACGTCAGTAGAATGCAAGTATCCAAGATGCGAATGCTGCGGTATATGAGTGGTGTATTGAGAGCAGATAGAATTAGAAATAAGTATATTAGGGGTAGCCTACAGGTGGTGGATATCGTCAAAAAGATGAAAGTAAGTTGAGGTGGTATGGGCACGTAATGAGAAGAGGGGACGAGGAGCTCGTCAGGGTCACATCATGATTGCAGGTGATAGGAAGGACCTGGGGCAGGGGGAGACTGAAGCTGACGTGGGAACAAGTTGTCCGTAAGGATATGGTGGTGTGTGAGGTGGATGGGGACCTGGTGGGCGACAGACGGGAGTGGAGGGCTAGAACTCGCAGATCTGTCCCTGCCTTAGGCAGGATAAGGGTATGATGATGATATTAATATTGTTAAAGAAATTGCCAATCAGTGACTATACATATTAACAACTTTACTGTATAATATTATTAAAATAATTTTTATGAATTATAGGAAAAAACGTGATCATATATCACATCCCACCCTTATCCTGCCTATGGCAGGGTCGGGTCTGCTGGGTCTAATCCTCCATTCCCGTCTATCCCCAACCTTCTCCCACATCTGCTTGGGTCTCCCGCTACTCCTGATGCCACCCACCACCTGCTGCTTCATAATGTACTGCATGAGCTCCTCCTCCCCCTTTGCATCACATGCCAATACCACCTCTACCTATTCTCTCTCATACTTTCTGCAATGTCTCCCACCCCCAAGCTGCCTCTAACATACTCGTTGCAGACTCCATCAGCATGCGACATTCCACTCATATAACGTAGCATTTGCATCTCTGCCCCTAGCATTCGCCTCTTATAGTGGGCCTAACTACAGTTTTCTAAACCTTACCTTTCAACTTTATTGGGACTCTGTGGTCACATAGCACACCACTTGCCTGTCTCCACTTTAGCCATCCTGCATTGATTCTGTGGGTAACGTTGGAGTCGATCTCCCCGTCGATCTGAATCACTGATCCAGATATCTAAACTCTTTCACTGCTGGTAGCACCTCATTTCCACAATGAACTACACCCCCTTGGTCCTGGTCGCTCCAACTGAAAGCTAAGTACTCTGTTTTCTGTGCCCCGTTTTGCCACTGCTGTTGTAATGTCCTGTAAGCCCTGTTGAACCTCTTATAACCTTCCTACGTCGTCAGCAAATAAAAAAACATTTCTGTGATATTGTCATGATTTATTTTTTTTAATGTCCGCCATTATTGATTATTTTTTGCGTACCACCAACCTGCAACTCACGTACCACCAGTGGTATGCATACCACAGGTTGGGAAACGCTGCTCTAGATAGCAACTTTCCTATACCCTCGTCATTGAAGGTAACCGCCAGTCCTTTCAGCCAACTCTGTACACTGGTCTGCAGCTCGTTTGAGTCAAACTTCTGCCCTTCTAGACAGCGTTTCATGTTAGGAAACAGATGGAAGTCAGAGGGAACAAAGGCCAGGCTGAATGGTGAGTGCTGAAACACTAGCTAGAAGGACAGAAGTTTGCTAACATGAAACGCTGGCTAGGAGGACATAAGTTTGACTCAGGTGAGCTGCAGACCAGCATACAAAGTTGGCGGCTACCTTCAATAACAAGGGTATAGGAAAGTTGCTACCACGCTAGGACAAATGTCTCAGTCAGTGAGGTGACTATCTAGGGAAGTAGCTGGAATGTGTACCTACATGTTTCAAATAAAATATCGTAATTATTCTAATAAACGGCGCACTGTTTATTTTTTTTCAGAGGCCTGTTTGTCGCGCCATTTAATAATTTTAACTTTACCACGGAATAATTTTAAATAACCACGGTACCTGGAAGGATCATATAAATAAATTAGTTGGGAGGGCTGGTCAATTCCTCCGTCTGATTAGTAGGGTCCTTCGCGACAGCACAAGGGAGGTGAGGAAAACAGCATATATTTCAATGGTGTGACCAGTTATGGAGTATGGTAGTGTGGAGTTGAAAAATAAAATCCAAACACAGAGTGTGGAGTTCAAAAACTAAGAAATTAGCTGTAGAGATGGCATAGGTGGCAGTTCCAGGCTAGGTGAAGCGGGCGAGTCTCAGCTCATCAAGCTTGCCAAGCAAGCATCACAGAACGGCCAAAGAGTTCTTCTAGGCACTTTACCGTTGACACACAGCACACACTGGCTCGTCTAGTCCAGTGTTGGTGCTAAATCAACTGAAGAAATACACCTCACTATCATTACCACACACATTGGCTCGTCTATTCCAATGTGTGCGACTGTATAAGACTATTAAACTATAAAATGTAGAGTAAATGCTAGAGTTCTTTGTTTGGGTGCTTGCCCGCCGTTAAACGCAGCTTCACACTGCACAGCTAAGAGAGAGACTGCCTTTTCCCGCCTTTTCCGTTGTTTTTATAGGACGCGTCCCATTTCCCGCCTAAAACTAACTAAAGCAGACTGCACGCCACCAAGCGGGAGCGTCAGCCTACTAACTGGGTAGTTTGCCCAGTACGTGGTGCCATCTACTGTTAAATAGGGAAAGTGGCCTGAGTGTGGCTGCACAGTGACGCCACCTGGTGGGGGCGTCGGTACATCGCAACCCTACAGTAGTCCAATTTAATTTCCCTTCAGGCAGGAATTATCTTGGGAGATTGAAAGGATACAGAGGAGGGCAGCAAGAATTGTATTCCACAGGTTTTCTCACACGGATAGTGTGTCTGACATGATCAGGGAATTAGGTTGGGAAACACTAAGCCAGTGGCGAACATCTCACAGCATAAGTCTGTTTATCAGACTGCTGCTGCTGGGGTGTGATGGACCTCTGGTGGAATGTGTGTCCCCTGCTAAGTACAAAGGGAGAAAGGATCATTTGTATAAATTGAAGGAGATTAGGGCACAGGCAGACACATATTACTGGTCTTTCTTACCAAGGACCACTCGACAAAGGAATAGCCTTGGAAAGGATAAGGTGGAGTGCCTAATAAAAAGCCACCCTACCATTACTAGTGTTGTAGAGGGATCACAGGAATTTAAGCCTAGGGTTTTGGGAGCTTTTTAGTAATATATGTAATAATGAGAGTTGGTCTCTCCACTGCCATATTGGCCAAATAAGGCTGCTTGCAGTGTCATGAATTAGAATTAGTTTATTGAAGGGCGCCGTTTATAATTTTTTTTAATTTATAAATGGAAACTTTTCAGCTGGACAAGTTGATTTCATTAATTTTGATTTTTGCTGACGCCACTCTCGAATCTGAATTTATTGGCAAAATGAAACTGAGAAACATAATCAGTGGTTCATTTACAATTTAAATCCTTACCCTAGATTTAGATAACTGTAGAGGTTTAGCCACAGGACAATTACCATCATTCTCAGCTGCAGATATTCCCAAAAATTTAAATGCTAAAGAATACTTTCTCTTTGAAACTTTTCTTTCAACAATATCTACACTGAAGCTTAGTTTACATGAGCAAACAACTTGCACAAGTACTACTGATGGTAACTTGTGCAAGCAATTACATGAGTAGCGAAAATGTGTGCAAGTAGTGTCTGAGAGCACTTGCCAACAAATTATGGCACTGATGTTTACACCATATAGTGGATAGTGTGATTGCTTGCTTGCAATGATCACAAACAGAAAAATATCATTATAAACAATTTTAACAATTTTAATGCGGTGGTTAAAGCAAATGAATGTTTTGCTCTTTATGCACTGCATATGGCATTTCTCGCACTTCGTATGGCCATTTCAACTTTACACAGTTACTACACAGGGGTACAGGAGTACGCCATTCATACTTATTCGAATAATGAAAAGCAATTAACAACCCATCTGTGCCTTATTAGGAAGTTCATCCTATCATGTGAAAATACTGTGAATCACATTGTGCCAGGGTAACCCACAGAACAGAGAGGAGGAAGAAAAACCCTGGGGTACACCAGTACCTCTGTTCGGGCATGAGCCTGATTCCTTATTGCATTATAGTTATTGTGCAAAAGGTCAAACACCATGCAATATTAAAACTGACAAAACATTAATTTACTGGCCAAAATTTATATTTTGGTTGTAAAATGTGGTGTTGGAACAGTGGGGTAGGCCGGCTTCCCCCCAGAGACAACCAGCAAATATTTTGCAGGTTCCATACGCCTGGCTGGGGTGTTCCCAGTCATAGCATGTTCAATGGACCCACGGACCCAACCCTGCCACAGGCTAGATAAGGGTGTGATGATTGTGATACCAGTAGCCCTGTGTAGCATTAAAGGGTTAATCATTAAAACAATTCAAGTTAACTTGCACGATCACTTCCAGACAGTTTTGAAATAAACGGCGCGCCGTTTATTAGAGGGCGCCGTTTATTATTTTTTTTCAGCTGAAAGGTGCGCCGGTTATTGGGGGGGGGGCGCCGTTTATTAGGATAATTATGGTACTTTGAATTTTCACTGTGGTTTCCATTTTACAGCTGAATGGACCTTGAAGAAAATAGCCCCCGTATGTTTTAATAAATAAAGCCAGTGCCCCCTGCTGTGTTTAACAGGCTTTGTGTATACAAAATGCCATCTGCATGTAGAACACTTCAACTTCCCCACTACTGGTGAGGGCAATTTGCCGTCGTCCAGGAAATTTTTCGATTTACATGTGCATTTCATTCCATAGAGGAAGGGTTCATGATATGCAGGTGACATCATACACACTGCATGAGACCATGGCTCTACTTCTCATCCTACTGAAGGCACCCTTGGAAGCCATGTTTTTTTGCCCCTTAAGATTGCAAAGGGACCATAACTAAGCGCGCGCAATGTAAGCGCTACCAACTACTCCAAAGACCCCCATACATTGACAGTTTCATCATCAATTCTACAAAATCGTACATGTACTGTTAACAATCAACAAGTAGCATATGGCAAGGAGACTTGTTTCTTCTCGCCTCAAGTTCTTTCAAATGGAATTGCAGGATGGTTGCCTCAATGGAATTGCAACTTAAGCTTAAGCCTGGTTGAGTGGAATTTGACCCTGGTATGAATAGCACTCAAGCAGACTGCAAAATCATGACGCCAAACACATGTGCTAAGAGAAATTGCACCTGTTCCATGGAAGGAGGGAAATTGCGCTGGGTTTCAATGTTTTTAAAAAATGTGAGGTGGCGCACACAACACAAAATTTCCTACGTCACCAGTTTATGCGAAATTTAGCCTGCTCGTGCACGATTCTTGCCAGTGTTGCATGCCATGGGACCAGCATGGGACCAGGTGTATTTCCTGCAGTGCAGTGGACATTCTATATACCGAAGCGAATTTAACATTTTTTTGTTGACAATTGTTGGTTTGATTTTAAACATAGTTGGCGCCTTTTCAGAATTTCCTTGTGACCATGGGCAATAATTTCCCCTTTGCAAATTGATTGCTGATGCCTAAGTTGACTTTTTGTCCCATTTCAAGTTTGTAACTTCAGATGTAACACATTCAGATGAACTGTCTGTAAAACATTTAGATGAACTGAGTTCATTTTTTGAGTTGAAGCGATTTCTGTTTTAAAATTCTCATACCCATCGTCAATGGGTATGAGAAACTGTTTACTATATTAATTTTCTACTAGGTCTACACTGATTCCAGAGAAAGTAAAATGAACAATTCCACTCATTAGTTTCTATTAAAGTGCTCAGCCACTTGTTCTGTTTAAAATCGGCCACTATACTCCACTGCTACTGGCATGTAGGCCAGGGGGGAGCAGCATATGGCGTTGGACACACCAGTTCTCATCTGTTCACTGAAATTAAGCAACTCAACCCCGTCTCAGTACTAACGCGGGTGGCCGCTTGGGAAATCTTGGTACTGCTAAAACCTAAATCACGTTTTATTGGAGTAGTGTCTTTGCAGTCTCTACATTAGCACTACGCAGTAGATAGGGCTCTAATGGCCTTGTTGTTCAAGGGCCCTAAAACACCATCAAAACAAATAAAACTACTGGATCGAGATGGGTTGGCTTCTTTTGCGCAAGCGAGTGAAAGAGAAGTAAATGAGAAGTAAAACCGAGATTCCGTGTGGTGTATAATGCTATTGGAACGCAAAATTTCCAGGTGTAGGAGCTCGCCCACTGTTCGTTGGTGGAGTACACCAACTAACATTTTTTTTGATTTGTTGGTGTTTTAAGGCACTTCAGCTATAAGATCCAGTGCGTAGTTCTAATGTACAGGCTGCACAGACACTGAACTAAAGCAACGATTTTTGGGTATTAAGCAGTACCCAGTTTTCCCAAGCAGCCACTCATGTCAGTACTAACTGGAGTTCCATTGCTTAACTTCTGGAATCAGACGAGCGCTGGTGCATCCAACACAATACAATCGCTACCCGCCGTATAATTTAGGTAACCCTCCTCGACCTTGCCACCAATGTAAGGCTCCAAAAATAATGCGATCTATATTGGGAAATCATCATCATCTCACCCCTATCCTGCTTGTAGCAGCTTCCGGTCTATGAGTTCCTATCCTCCACTACCGTCTATCCTCCACCTCGATCGTCTCCATGTGCCGTTGTTCCACTTGCCCCCACGTCCGTTTTGGTATTCCACTACTCCTCGTGCCACCAATAACCTGCAGTCCGATAATGGGTAGCTTCGGGATGGAAAACATCAGAGAAAAGATGAGAGAAAATAGGATTTATTATGTTACGCCAATGGGTTTCGGAGTCGGCCAAACAGCATAACGGGAGGTTGCTCGTGGTTGAGGGGAGGTAGGATTAGGGGACGTAGGAGAGGGGAAATTAGCAGCACCCAATGTTCCCAACCAACAACCCATATCATTATTAACTTGGGTAGCATTGCTTAACTTTCAGTGATCTGATTAGAACTTGGTGTGTTCAGCACTATTCAGCCACTCCAGGCGCTCCATGCTATTCAGCCATGGCTGAGGGTGGTAATCGTTTCAGATGCTGTTGGCTTGTAACAGTCCACTTTCATTCTCCTTTCATGGTTTTACATGACTGCCCAAAACTCTAAGCCATGCCAGATAGCTGGCCTAACTACAGTTCTATAAACTTTGCCTTTCAATTTATTGTTACCTGGCTTGGCGGTCGCACAGGACTCCACTTGACGAATCAATAAACAAATTGTTAATTCCGGGACGCGTATCCTTGGCGGGATGCACAGCTGAAATCCGGGACGAATGGTCACCCTAAACTAGACTGACACAAATCATGTGGCTACACAGCTCAAACTTTCACTCAAACTTTTGCCCACACTTTTGGTCAGTTGTTCTGAAATCATTGCAGAGGAAATACTGCTACTGACAATAATTGCACTCATCATCATCATCTCACCCTTCTCCCGCCTGAGGCAGGGTCGGGTCTGCAGGTTCTAATCCTCCACTCCCACCTATCCCCCACCAGGTCCCCCTCCACCTCTCACGCCTTCATGTCCCTTTGCACCACCTGCTCCCACGTCCGTTGGGAATGGCGAATTGCATTGGACACACCAGTTCTCGTCTGATCACTGAAGCCAAGCAGCACAACCCCAGCTAGTGTAAACATGGGTGGCCACTTAGGAAAGCTGGGTACCGCTAGTATCCAAAAATCGTCGCATTAGTGCAGTGTCTGTGCAGATTCTGCATCAGAACTACACAGTGGACGGGGCTCTAATGACCTTGTAGTTGAAGGACCCTAAAACACCAACGAATAAACAAACAATCCCACGTCCGTGTTGGTCTTCTCTACCTCTGGTGTCCCCAACTACCTGCAGTCCCACAATGTACTTAAGCTCCTCCTCTCTCCTCATCACATGGGCATACCACCTCAGCTGGTTCCCTCTAATCTTTTCTGCAATGTCTCCCATCCCTAAGATACCTCTAACGCAGTGGCGTAGCTAGGGGGGTGCAGGGGGAGCGGCCACTCCCCCTGAGCAAATTTTCAGAAAATGGTACCTACTTAATATGCTTGCTGCTCCCCCTGGCGCTAAAACCTGGCTATGCCACTGCTCTAAAGTACTCATTTCTGATTCTGTCAGATCGGGACACCCCGTAGCACAGCATTCGGATCTCTGCCACTTGCATGTGCCCTTCATTGTTCTTCCTACTTGCCCAGCACTCTGAGCCATACAGCAAGCTGGACCTAACGACGGTTTTGTAAACTTTACCCTTCAATTACTGACAATAACTACACTATGTGCCCAAAAATTAAATCTGTACGTCGCTCATGGTGGTTCTGGGATTGGTTACTGAAGAGAGATATTCTCTGACGAAAGTTCTCCAAGAACTACACCCAGAACAGTAGATTGGTGCAATAGTTTGCATATTGATCTAGACACGGACTCGTTAACGCTTTTAACCCAAAAGAAAGAGGCGCAAGGCACTGCCATGAGGCTGACTGTCAGCCCCAGGAGTGTATGCCTGATTTTTCTTCTCTGTTGCAGTAAAAATTCTTTGATTTTACTTGCCGGCGGCAAGATATGCTTTGGTAAAGGTACATGAACACAGTGAGATCAGTGCCTCATGTATGTCTCCATTTTCTTTCATCCCTAAACTCAATAGCAATATCATTTGTAACCTACAATGTTGCCAAAAGCATACGACAGGGAAACAAAGCTTGACCATCTTGCATGTACACGAAGCTCTAGCACAGGGGTTCCCAACCTTTTTCTTAGATCGACCCCTTTTAAAAGCATGGCACGTTCATAGACCGCCCCTCCTTACATTTTTCTCTATAATTTGCACCTGGGTTTCGATACTGGATCTAGGTGGCTTGGGTTTTTTGGGCGAGGGAGGTGCCACAAGTTGTCCTTCTTTGGATAAGAAGTAAAACTGAGGTCCCACATGGTTTATGATAGCATTTGTATAGAATCGATCCCTCTCTATTATGCAATGGGTAGATTAGACAAAATACCGAGGTGTAGGAGTTCGACTAAGTGTTCCAACAAACCAAAGGCCAATGCTATAAAAGTATTGGGGTTGCTGCTGTGGTTGGCAACTGACTGGGGAAAACACAGTCAAGCATATCACCCTGTCAGTGTCCATTGAGAGGGACAAGATAGGTGCTCAATGCTGGCATAGGTGGGAAAAGGGATAGGAGTTACTTGTTGGTCCTCGAAATATGTAACGAATAATGCATTCAAATAAATGTTTAGATTTTGACCGCAAATCGACCCCTTGATCATCATTGATCCCCTTTAAAATTCCATTGACCCCCAGGGGGTTGATACTGACCCCATTGGGCTAGGGTCTAGCCCATCAATCTTTTGAGAGGTTTGTCCAACCTCTTCAGTTCATGCAAGACGTCCAACTTGCTGTCTACACATAACGTTCTGTTTGACAAATCTAGCATGATCATGTAACACGAACGAGAAAACCTTAGGTGTATACCATGCTTTAGGTAGGAGTTGGTTTTGTTAAGTGGCCCACAGATGTTCAACTTTGTTGTCAACCTTGTCGTCAACTTGCCATGTTGAAGACAATGTTGATCGTCTGTGGGTAGGCTGAAGGTTGAAATTTCAAGTTGATGCAGTGGTTGAACTAAAATCAAAAAGTTTAGATTTTTTGTGGTAGGAGCCTCTTGTTGTCAACCAAGTTGTTTCATCTATGGGAGCATTTCCAATTTTGTTGTAAACATTAGTGCACTTCAAAAATTTGTTCAGTGAAGTTAGTGTGAAATGCTCTGCAGTTTGTATAGGGTGTCTGAACATGGGCATAATTTGTGCACAGTATGAGAAGCTAGGGTCCTACCATGGTGAAAGGTCAAAGGATTGGGCAAAGGTCCCAATATAGGAATGGTCAATTTGCAATATAAAAGACCCATGTAGCAATGATGATTAGACACATTTTCTTTTTTCTTTTAGTTTGTAGTGTTATGTAGAAAAAATTGGTTGAAATTGGTGAAAACATTGTGATATTTTGGTGTGATAGTGAAAAGAATTGGTTGAAAGATTTGGTGTGATAGGGAAAAGATTTGGTTGGTCTCAAGGACATATAATGAAGTGTGGTTTAATTTTGCAAAATATAGTTTACAGTATATGGCTACCATAGGAAATAATGAAGCATGGAGGGAGGTTTTTGAAGCCTATAGAGACTTGCCTGAATTATGGCAAATAAAGTCAGATATTTTTTAAAGACAGGAATAAGAAGAGAATTGCATGGGCCAAATTGCTAAACATATATAAGCAAAGTGGATAATCTAAAAAAGAGGATGACCAATATTAGGAGTTGCTTCTGTAGGGAACGTAAAAAGGGGAGCAGAGCTTGAAGTCAGGAGCTAATGACAAAGCTTTTTATATCCCAAATTTGTGGTATTTTGAAAACTTGGAGTTTCTTTGTGACCAGGAAGCTCCAATTACAAGATTGTCCACCCTGGACATGGATGAAGTAGAGCTGTTAGATTAAGCAGAGGTAAGCAATTATATCAAAAATTTAAGGGGCAGTGAACCCACAGTGCTGGGGATTAGGACCCCAGCACAGGTAGCTGATAGGGATTCACTAGTTGGCCTTGGGCCACAGTCAGCAGTAGCTTGCAGTGCCATGGGGGTTGGGACCTCGGACACCATGGCAGATCGCGCGCCGAGTGTCCTCTGTGGGGTAGGCCGGCATCCCCCCACTGCAAGCAGTGCCAACATTCCTGTGGGTTCAAGACGCCCGGCTGGGGTGACCCCAGTCGGAGCATGCTCACAAACCATAGGGGCAAAACTGAGATTAGGAACTTGGAATGTGGGTACCCTTACAGGCAAAGCAGGGGAGCTAGTAAATACCCTAAAGCAACGAAGGATCCAGGTAGCTTTCCTCCAAGAAACATGGTGGAGGGGAAATAGATCAAGGGCCCTTGGTGAGGGGTATAAGCTTATCTACACTGCCAGTGAAGGGGGCAGAATGGAGTGGGAATAGCATTGGATAGGGAGCTACAGCAAGGTGTCACCCAGGTGAAGCGACTCAATAGCAGGCTTCTGTTGGTGACAGTGGTCTGGAGAGGAGTTGTGCTTCACCTCATTAGCACATATGCCCCCCAGGTTGGTCTGGATGAACCCACAAAGGATGGCTTCCGGACAGAGTTTGAGGACTTGGTGCACTCACTGGAGTCTCAGGTAGGGCAATGTCAGGGGAATGAGCGCTTAGTTATTGGGGGAGACTTTAATGGTCATGTAGGGAAAAATAACCAGGGCTATGAGGAGGTTCATGGGGGATGGGGGTATGGAACAGGTAGCATAGATGGGCTACGAATCCTTGACACAGCTAATGCACTTGGCCTTGCATTGACAAATACATGGTTTAGAAAGAGGGACAAGCACCTAATCACATACCAGTCACCGCAAGGGTTCTCACTAATAGATTTCTTCATGGTTAGAGGGCAGCATAGACCAGAGGTCTGTGATTGCTGGGCACGCCCCAGTGAAAATTTTCAAAAAGAATCTAGCCATAGGCTACTAATTTTAGAACTAGTAGTGAAAGTGGCAGGCAAGGCACACTCTTGGAAAGGAGAGCAGGTTATCAGGTGGTGGAGACTACCCACCAAAATAGATGAATTTATACAAGAAGTGCACAGGCAGATAGACTGGGATTGAGAAGGGACAGCAGACGCCATGTGGGACAGGGTTGCCTGAAAAATTAGAACCTGTGGGAAAGCCATCCTGGGGCAGGGCAGAGTGGGAGGCACAGTCTTGGCTAATAGGCAAACATGGTGGTGGAATGAGGAGGTAGAAGCAGCCATCAAACAAAAGAAGGCTGCTTTCCACAGGTGGCAGGAGATCAGAGATCAGGAGTCCAAGACTCAGTACAGGCTGGCCAAGACCACTGCTAGGAGAAAGATTGCCCTGGCCAAGCACCAGCAGTATGAGGCTCTCTATGAGCAGTTAGGGACAAAGGAAGGGGAGAGAGAAGTTTTTAAACTGGCCAAGGCTAGAGATAGGGCCACAAAAGACTTACCCCGAGCCATAACAGTGAAAGATGGCATTGGTAGGGTTCTGCTCACTCCTATGAAGGTAAAGAGGAGGTGGGAGGAGTACTTCCAAAACCTCTTGAATGAAGTGGGGGGAGATGAGGACATTGCCACCAGGAGGAGGAAGTAGCCAGGGCACTTAGGAAGATGAAAGGTCAAGAAGCTGTAGGCCCTGATCAAATACCTGCTCAAGTGTGGCAGAGCCTAGGGAGGACAGGTACCAAGTGGCTAGTGAAACTTTTCAATAAGATAGCTAGTGGAGATAGAATGCCATCTGCATGGCGTGAGAGTTTGATAGTGCCACTCTACAAGGGTATAGGGGATGTCAAAGACTGTGGCAACTATAGAGGTATTAAGTTAATGAGCCATTCCATGAAGCTCTGGGAGAGAGTAATGGAACGTCGCCTCTGGGATAAAACTAGTGTCCGTGGAAATCAGTTTGGGTTTATGCCAGTTAGGTCCACAATGGAGCCAATCTTCATCCTGAGGCAGATGATAGAAAAGTATAGGGCAGCAAAGAAGGACCTCCATGCCATCTTTATCGACCTGGAGAAGGCCTTTGACAGTGTTCAATGACAGGTAGTCTGGGAAGTATTACGGAAAACGGGGGTGGAAGAAGGGTTTATTAGAATAATTCAGGATTTGTATGATGGCTCCATAGACAGGGTACAGACACCTTGGGGAAACACCAGGGACTTTCCAGTGAGAGTAGGGGTGCACCAAGGTTCAGCACTTAGTCCATATCTTTTCATCCTGGTTATGGATGAACTGCTGACAGGTGTAGGAGAATGGGCCCCTCAGTGCCTGGCATTTGCCGCTGATTTAGGGACGATTAGTGACTGCAGAGAACAGATAGAGAAGGGAGATAGATAAGAGGAGCAATGGAAAAGGGAGGGCTAAAGATTAACATGACGAAGACAGAGTATCTAGCTTTCAATTGGGATGGTCAGGAAAACAATGGGGACATACACTCGAGGGGTGAACTGGTAAAAAAGGTGCAGGAGGTAAAGTACTTAGGATCAACGTTCCACAGCAATGGGGAGATAGACTCAGATGTAACCCGTAAAATCAAGGGGGGGTGGTTGAAATGGAAACAGCCAAGTGGAATTCTGTGTGATAGGAGGGTCCCAATGAAGTTGAAAGGGAAGTTTTACAGGACAGTGGTTAGGCCAGCTATGTTATATTGATCAGAGTGTTGGGGAGTGAAGAACAGCCACGTAAATAGAATGCAAGTAGCCGAGATGCGAATGCTGCGGTACACGTGTGGCATGTCAAGAGCAGATAGAATTAGGAATGCGTACATTAGAGGTAGCCTGGGGATGGTGGACATCGCCGAAAAGATGAGGGAGAATAGGCTGAGGTGGTATGGACACGTTATGAGGAGAGGGGAAGAGGAACTCGTTCGGTGCATCTTAGGCATGCAGGTGGTCAGCAGCACCCGGGGTAGGGGGAGACCAAAGCAGACGTGGGAACAGGTTGTCCGGAGAGACATGGCGGTGTGTAGGGTGGACGGGGACCTGGTGGGAGACAGACGGGAGTGGAGGGCTAGAACCCGCAGACCCGACCCTGCCACAGGCAGGACAAGGGTATGATGATGATGAAGCAATTATATCAAAAGTGACATATTATCTCATGTATAATATGCAACTATTTCTTCCCCCCCCCCCCCCAAAAAAAAAAAAAAAAGAATTGGATGAAAGTCTGAATGCATATTATACATAGGAGTAAAATTTCAGCCATTTTCAGAGGAACACTAAGCAAACATATAGAATACTGGATCATCCATTGAAAGCAATAAAAGAGACGTTTGCTTATTAACCTCATTTAAATTCTATTAGATGCTCTTTTGAGTTATTTTTAAAGATAGCATATTTAACTATAAATTTGATGTAACATTCTTTCTGACCATTTAAGAAATAGAAGGATAAGCACTTTATTTACCTTTTATATCATGGATATGTAAATTAATACAAGCATAACCATGGATATAATAATACTAGTGTACTACTAAAAGAATTAAGAAGTGCTGTAATATAAATCAGTATGTCCAGTTATGTCCAACAAAACCAATATTAAAACCCTAAAAATTCTTCAGAATCATCATCTGAAATAACTGGCAAACTTAGCATGCCTATTATACATTGGTATTGAGATTTTTACATTAACGTAAATCTTGAAGCTTGGGGTGTGTATTATATGTGAGATAATACAGTATAATACAGATTAATACTTTGAATTATTTTAGGAACCATTTGAGCCTGTAGGGCTGACTATTTCAATTAAATTTATATATTCCTTTATAACTTCAGTTATAGCAGAATACATCTCAATTATTATTATTCATGGACTTTGTGATGATATTGTAGTAAGTCTTGAAAAGTCTGTCTGCTAACTAACAATCAGAGAGTTGCTGATAGCCATTCATTTGCAGAAATTGCACCCCACATAATGGTGTCCTTCTCTAATAATGGTCATAGTTTCTCTAGTAATTCACAATACATTTAACTGTCCATTTTTAAAATGTTTTTAAACTCAGTAGGTGTACCAATGTGTAGTTCATTCATTAAATTTGAGTGTAAAAATTTCTTCTGATTTTTATGCTAATTCCTTGACCAAATTGTTTGCCTCTTTATGTCATTTATTTCCTCTGCTTCACATAATTCACCAATGATTACATTTAATAACAATAATTCAGCGTTCATATGGCTAATTTGGGCTTCACAAATCATGCACAATGTGTAGTACACCTCTTCATGGTAAACTTTTGGAAAAAGTTTGATCAGTCTGTGGTGAACAAGTTTGACAGTCTGTGGTGAACAAGTTTGATCAGTCTGTGGTGAACAAGTTTGATAACCTGC
Source organism: Trigoniulus corallinus (assembly GCA_013389805.1). Taxonomy (NCBI): domain Eukaryota; kingdom Metazoa; phylum Arthropoda; class Diplopoda; order Spirobolida; family Trigoniulidae; genus Trigoniulus; species Trigoniulus corallinus. Next base: position 22,650,595 of record JAAFCE010001963.1, on the reverse strand, counting down.
TATCTAGAGGACCCTCATAACCTATTTTCAACAGTCTGCTAAACAGCTTAATGCTATCAGATGCCCGCCTCTGACCGAGTGAGTCCCACTCTAACTCTCTGATCATGCCTGACACACTCAATCTGTGAGAGAACTGACTTAGCACAACTCTTGCTGCCCTCTTTGGTCCATTTAAATTTCCCAAGATAGGTCTTGCCTAAACAGAAACCAAATTGGACTACAGTATTCCACAAATGGCCATACCAGTGAAAAGTAAGCTATTTCTTTTACTTCCTTTGTGCTGTCCCCCAGCACCCTGCAAACCAACCAGAGAGCACACCCAGCCTTCCCAATCAATTTGTCAGTGTGCTCCTTCCAGGTGCCCCAAGTGTTTAAGACAACTCCAAGGTGCTTGTGGGTATCAACCCTTACACCACCTATGCTATAAGAAAAATCAACCTGCTATTTGGACCTGCTTATTCTAAGAAAGCTACATTTGTGCAGGTTCAATGGCAACTCCCACTTTCTACTCCAATCACATATCTTGTTTAGGTCTTGCTGTAGTTCTGTGCAGGAAGACAACCCTTCTTCCACCACCCTTGCCATGCATGTGTCATCTGCAAACAACTCAAGGAAGGATTTTATATCAAGCCCTATATCATTAACATAAAGTGTATAGAGTAATGGTCCTAATACACTTCCCTGGGTTCCCCTGATGAAGCAGGTGTTCATTTTGATGCTACCCCATCAACAATTACTCTCTGCTGCCTGCCTTGCAGGTAGGCCTTTACCTATTGAATAACCTTACTATGGATCCCTAACTTGGACATTTTTGAAACAAGCTTGTCATGGGGTGCCATGACAAAGGCCTGTTCAAAATCCAGGAATATAACATCAACCTGCTTACCCTTGTGTAGAGCATTTTGAATGTATTCAATTAGACAAGGCAGTTGAGTGTCACATGATTTCCCTTTCCTAATCCCATGCCAATTATCACTAAGGATGCCATTTTCCTCCAAATATCCCATAATATGTGAGAATAATATATGCTCAAAAGTCTTACATACCACACTTGTTAAAGAAACTGGCCTGTAGCACTTAGGATCTGCAGTATCAACTGATTTTAAGACTGACACAACGTTTGCCAGCCTCCAGCTAGATGGAAGAATGGCACTGTCTAATGATTTTCTAAAACTTTCCACCAAATTGTAGCTTACAATCCCTGAGAGCCATTGTAGAATAAATGGAGAAATGCTATCTGGACCTGCTATCTTATGGACCACTAATTTATTCAAAAGTTTCTCAATCCCCTCTCTTGTAATAACAACCTCCTCCATTTGCCCTTGATAGTCATTTCCTGACATTCATGAATAATCATCTCTACTATTTGCAAATGTTTTTGAAAATGATTCATTAAAAATATTTGCAGCTATAAGGCTATCACTAACTAGGTTTCCTGACCTGTCCTTAATAGCTGGACCTTATAAACCCCCTTTCTACACTTTTTGAGGTACCCCCAGAAAGCTTTTGGATTGTTCTTGAGCCTTTCCCCCAAAACATCCCTATGGAATTTCTTGTAGGCCTTTTTAATAACTGCTTTTGCCCTTCCCCTGGCTTCTTTATGGGCGACCTCACTATCTGAATCCTGCTGCCTTCTAAATATATTTCTGACTCTTCCCTGCCTATGGAAAGCTGCCTTCACTTCCTGGGTATACCATTCTGGAAAACCACTGTCTGTCTTCCTCTTAATAGGGACAGCCTGTCTTGTACCTTCATCTAGAAGTGCTAAGAATCTTTGCCAAGACTCTTCAACACTGCAAGCATTTGCAGTGATCTGAAAATCATTCAACTAGGCTTCTAAATAAAATCCAAACAACTCCCAATCAGCCCTGTGAAATCGATAAGTTTCCCTACTTACTGTGCAATACCTTGGTAGCCTTCTCACTATCTCAACTCTAACTGCAGCATGATCACTAATTCCCTTAATGGCACCTCACATCCTTGATGGAGCTAGGCACATTAGTAAAAACTAGTTCTAAAATCCCTCCCCTCTCATGAGTTGGCTTCGTCACAACCTGCTCTAACCCAGTACAACACTGCTGCTCTAAGAAGGAATTAAGTGCCTCTCAAAGAGCAAAATTTCCAACTGATTGTATGCTGTCCCACTTCACCCCTGGAAGATTGAAGTCCCCATCTAGAGTAACTGTTGGGACCATCTTTCTGTGATTGAGGATCAGCAAAGAATGTGCCAATCTCAACAATTGATTTGGATCAGATCCTGGTGGACTATAGAAGTCAATGACATAAGTTGCCCTTGCTGACCCAGAAACACTACAACACAGCATCTCACAGTCTCCCTCAAACCCTGCTTCCCTAGTACTTTTCAATGATTTGTCTATAGCTATGAACACCCCACCCCCTCTACCTGCTTCCCTGTCTCTTGTATACACTATGTACATATCAGGAAAAATCTCAGTTGATTGTATATCCTCCTTTAACGATGATTCCGTGCCAATAACAATATCAGCATCCCATGTAGCAGCAAGGGCATTAAACTCGGCCACGTTTTTGACTATGCTCCTACAATTGATAACAAGCAAAGTCAATTGATCAGTTACTGCTAATCTCCTGCTCATCTCTGCATTATTGTTGTCTATTGGTCCCTTGCTATGTATGTTGCAACTTAACCTGGAGCACCATGACCCTCTCTCTTCCCTAAAAAATCAACTATAAACTCCTTAATTTTTCTCCCAACCCTAGTGGCAGCCCTCTTATTGAAATGCAATCTATCCCTTGTAAACCTGTTGTGAAGATCTCTGAGACATGCCCTATATTTGAGGAGCTTCACTCCAATCAATTGTCCTTCATGAAACATCCTGTCATTTACCCATTGGGCCTTAGCTGTGGCTACTCCACCTCTGTCCTTTCTTTCAAGCATTACCTTTGCCTTTGTTCTGATACTTCTGACTTTCTTGGCAATTTCCACTATTCCTTCCAGAACTGCTGCTGCAGGTTTATTGTGAGTTATATCATTAGACCCTATCTGCAAAATATCCGAGCATTCCTCTCTTTCACCTTTCATAATACTGGAAATCCTGCCCTTTATGTCCAGTGGTCTAGATCTGGAAGACAAGCAACAGTAACACAGTCTCTATCCAGGCCATCTCATAGTGCCCATCTATCTATACCCCATAAATCTGTCTCCCCAGTTATGATCACTGATTTACAGGGTATTTGGTTCTGTACATATTTTACACCCCTGTTACTTACCTTAGCATTGTTCTCACTCTGGTCCATCTGTAGATCCCCACTACTCATAGTACAATCCTGTGAATTTGTGCAAGGATTTTTCCCAACCCCAGAATCAATTTCACCAATATTTCCTTCACCTTTGGGAGTCCTTGGTGGACTAACTATTGGGACTGTTATTCCTGTCTCCTTCACAGCATCTACCTGTACTCTCATACCTTTTCTTCCATTTCTCTCTACCACTTTAGAAGTATTCCCTTGCATGCTGGGTGTCCCTGGTGGAGACGTCATTGGAGACTCTTCATTACCCTTTTTCACCCTGTGTATAGAGGGGCTAGAGACGGAAATGGCAGCTTTTAGCTTTTAACCTTTTTATTATCTCACCAGCTGCTGATTTGATGGCAAATCGTTAATAGGACGTCTAGTCAACTTTTGAGAAATGTAAGAGGGCATAAAGCAATGACTGCCCTAGCAAACATGAAAGCAGTCTTGTATGCCCGTCATGGCGTTTAAAATAGGCTACCAATACAGGTTTGAAGCCTTTTTTTTATGTGTTTTATGGCAAAAATTGGAGCTATTCAATGAAAGAAAGCTGTAAGAATGAAACTATATTGGTAAGGAAGGGGTGAAACAATAAATAACTTGTTGGTTACAAGATAAAAAAATATGACATGTAACTTGAATTACCCTTAGAATGAAACCTGGACCATTAGTTTTCTCTTTCTCCTATCTGCAGTTGTTGTTGTTGGGCTATATCACCCTAATTTGTAATATGTTTACAGAAATCAAATACTTGGTGCAGAATAATTCGGTTATTTTGTTTCAATTCATTTTACTTATGCATGGATTGGGGTGACACCATATAGAGGATGATTTCAGCCAACCAAAATATTAATATGCACTAATTAAAATATTTTAGGGAGACCACTTGGTGGCGCTTGTTACTGTGCACATGCTAGCTTTGTGAGCTGCAAATTTTGGTTTTTTTTGGAAAAGTTCACCCAGAACATTTCAAAGTTAAACCACCTTTTTTTCAAGGCAGACACCCACACCTTAAAAGTAGAGGTAGGGCTGTGGCTTTGGGGGGAGGATAGAAACAAGCAGGAAGTGAGGTTGGCAATTAGACCTAAACCTCATGCTGTATCTGCCAGTCCCACCTTCCTTCAGTGCAGTGCAGGTGGCGTCTGCATTAACAGATGACTCACTGTGTTGGAGCTTGGTGACAACTGCAGACAGCTGAAATTTAAGTTAATTATTAATCTATTAGTTTATTAGATAGCTGTAAGTGAATTAGTCTGTGATTAATTACTAATTATAAGTATCAGTGATTAGTTACTAGTGATCAGTTAGTGACTGTTTGGAAGCAGCAAATTGCACTGGGCACACCAGTTCTCATCTGATCACATCTGGTTATAACGAACCAGGAAAATGTACTAAAAACGATTTGTTATATCCAAAGTTCACTATAATGGGTGAAAGATTTGAATGGGGAAACTTTCATTGTTGAAATACAGTACGTTATTACCAAGATTTCATTATTAATGGGTTCACTATAGCCAAACTCTACTGTATTTTGGTTACACCACCAGTGTCTTGTAATGACTTTGTTCACAAAAATCTTGGCAACAGTTTCAGCCTTCTGGTCCAGACTTGTGAAAGCTTCGACATATTTGGTCAAGTAGTCAGGGAACATTACAACTTATACATTTCCTTTTAGGGTATGAGGCAGTGGGTCTTAAATATCTAATTTTCTTTTTTCTTGGTGTTTAAGGTCCCATCAACTACAAGGTCATTAGAGACCCATCCATTGCATAGTTCTAATGTATAGACTGCACAGACACTACACTAATGCAATGATTATTGGGTATTAGCAGTACCCAGCTTTCCCAAGCGACCACCCATGTCAGTACTACGCTGCTTAACTTCAGTGATCGGACGAGAACTGGTGTGTCCAACGCAATTCGCCGCTCCCTATTTAATTCATGATCTGGGCCCTGATGGGAATAGTCTTCCTGGAATGCTCTTCCAGGATGGCCGGCCCAGCGTGCCGGTGCCACAGCGACGTCGCAACAATCCAATGCACACACATTCAGTGAAATATCGCCAGTACACATTTGGCAACTGTGAAGAAAAAAAGCAACTCCTAACCCTATTCCCGCCTATGGCAGGATCAGTTACCCATCTTGTCCGTCTGAATGGACATAGGGTTATATATTTATCATAGTCAGTTGCCGGTCAAAGCGGCACCCCAACCGTTATCTGTCGTTACTCTAGTTCATTGAGGAATTCTACTGACGCCAGGGGGCGAGCTCCTACACCTAAGTTTGCCTCATCTACCCGTTGCGTAGTAGACAGGGTTCTTTTACGCTCGTTCACCCACACGGGACCTTGGTTTTACTTCTCATCTGATAGAAAGCACACTAGAGGCCACTCTCTCGCCGAAAGAAGCTGACGCACCTCAATCCAGTATCGAACGTAGAACTTCTGACGCAGTTGCCGATTGTGCTAACCACTACACCATCGCGGCGGGTTAATTGGCAATTGTGAATAATGGATGCTAATTACAGAAGACGTGTATATTTTGCTTATGAAACAAAGAAACTGCACTTACGATATCAACTGTTGTGTTCAGCACTCAATAGGCGAAGAGGTACTACGCGATCAGATGTGCTCGTGTGGTGCCGCTACGGCTCCGTAAGGATCTGTGGGCATTTTCAGATGGAACTCTCGGATATACGGAGATGTAGTGGCTTGTGTGCACTTCCCCATATCAACTAATGTATCGCTTACTGTAATTACGATTACACAGTATCGCCGAACAAATAAAAAAGAGATGTACAGTATGCACTAGGCCTTCTTTAGTAGAGTTCTGGCTCAAACCTGGCTCGCAATTTTTAACATTTCAATATGGCAATCATTACCACTAAACTTACATATTTTCAACCCAGAGTTTGAGAATGATCAAAAAATAGAGATATATGTACTGAAGAAAGTGATATCAAATGTCGGTGCAGTGCAAAAATACTAGAAACCTGGCCTGCTCTAATACTGCTCCTATGGCATACCCACTGACATCTGTGGTCAAAAAACTATGTTTTTTTTTCAGTCCACTAATTGAAGTACTAGATAGCTAGTGAGTTTGTTTTTAATTCTTCAATGGCTTGTTGGTATGCTAGTATCCACATTAACTTGGCATCTTTTCTAGTCAACTCTAAGATTGACTTTGCTATTTTGGCATAGTCTTGTATATTGTAGTGTCATGCCATTCTGAGAAAGGATTGGATTTGCTTCATTGGTTTTTGGAATTGGGAATTTCATTACTGCTCCTATCTTGTTTTGCTGAATACAAACAGTGCCTTTTGAAATAACATGGCCTAAATAATTTATTTCAGCCATTATGAGGTGACACTTGGAGGGTTTCACTTTTAAACTAGCATTTTGCATTTGTTGATGGACAATTTTGAGGTGGTTCAGAACTTCTTCCAGAAGTTCTTCTATAATTTTTCTGGGATAGGTTGATGGGCTCCAGGCACTTGGTAAGGCCATTTATATATTGGAGTATTGTCAGTCAGATTTATGGAATGAATAAGAGTAGGAGTTGATGGAAATTCCTTGAGGGATAAAGCAAAATGGTTGTGGTATTTCAGAACAATGGTGATTTCAGAACTTAGGTTAATTTTGTTAGGTTAAGCACCCTTGTGGTGATGGATGGGTATGGGAATAACTAATTCTTGAAGTTTTTGTTGATATTTGGGATTCAGATGATAAATTTGCAAAGAGTTCAATATGTTCTTATGTTCTTCTTGCTGAGGATCTCTGTCATCATCAGAATAGGTTTGCAGACAAGAGCTGCTTCCACATCAACATCATCACAATCATAAGGCCATCTCACCACTTAGCTTCAACAAAGTAGGTAGTGGATTTTCTGTGCTCTCCACTATGAAGTGTTTGGCAAGAGATTTTTGGGTTATTTTCTTTGCTTTTTTGTCATTAACCTAAATTTTAAAATCACAACTGGGCTCTTTTTGAATTTGTAGTATTTATTCTCTTAAACTTATAGTTTTTGAATACTTTGTAAAGAAACACAGGAGGGTCGTGGTACCAGCCATCATCTGCTGCTCTCACCAAAAGGGAGACTAGTCGATTTAGTTGGTTAGCTATGAGTATTTCTCCCAAGCAAATTGTTTTTTATCATCACCCATTAATGGTGGATTGCTTAAGTCCATTTTTATAGTATTTCAAATACTCCTCGAGGTTTTAATATATTTGACTACTTACATTCTTTGAAGTATAAGAAGAGACCATTGTTTCCCGGTCTGCCTGAACGTCTAATTTGGATAACCCAAAATTTTCATTCTCTCCCTTCTAATGGCGCTTGTAAGTTTTAATTACATTTTTGCATTAAACCAAGACTGATACTGTTTCCCAAAACAATGGCCCCACTAGGCCTTTGTTGAATATGTAGGAAAGAGGTGGTTCCCCATTCATCTTCTGTTAAATGCATGTTATGTCTTCGCTGCTCTCATATGGACCGCCTTCAGGTGGGTCTAGCAGAATTACCTCTTCTGATCCCTACTTTCATATGCAGCTTGTGTCGTCAATAGAAAGGAAGATTCCCCTCTAAAAGCTAGTCCCTCTTCAACTGCAGAATCTGTTGTACCTCCCATTGTTGAAAAGGTCCCACAAGACCCTTTGCTTGCCACCTACCCTTCACAGTCACATTCACAGGGACACTTTTTATCATACCTGTCTTCACTTATTTTATAGCTGATTGACAAGTAGTAGAAACTATGAAGCTATTATGTGAATTTCAATTGACTGCTGAAAATGTATCACAGGATATTGCTGACTTGAAGGGGAAGGTCATATATATGACTTGAAGGGGAAGGTCATATATATATATATATATATATATATATCACAAGAAGATATGGCTGAACTGAAAGAAGATGTAAAATCCCTGGTTGCTACTAGAATTGAGGTAAATTCGTTAACTGCATTAGTACCATCCTCAGTAAAGGAACAGGAAGAGCAGATAACCCAAGCCGTGAATGATATTAAAGAGCAGATGCAGAAGTCATGTAAAGATTTCACTGTGCAATTTCAATCTGAAATTTCTGAAGTTAATGCTAATACTAAGTCATTAAAGACTCATCAAAGTGCAGAACCAATAAGGGATATTTCATATTCACCAGTTGCAAAGCCTACTTATGCAAGAGTTGCAGGCAAGCTACCTAACACTTGGCAGTGACTCTGTCAAGCTGTTTATACTGATGCAGTGGGGCTCATTGCCAACCACTGGAGAGGTCATTAATACCTGTCAATTCAGCAAAATCTGGCCCAAACTCAGGACTTATGGCAGCTAATGATTCACCATCAGATATCCTACCTAGACAAGTAGAACAATTAATTACTTCCCAGTCTGAGAGGTGCACTACAGTTGGGTCACAGCCTCGTCTTCTCTGTAAAGCCAGAGTTGTGCTCTCAGCTGTACTAGATGCCACCCCCCAGGTAGAAACCTTTTGGCTATTCCTCACTTGTTTGAAGCCTAATGTGGGTTGCTAAAGTATATCTCAACAATTGGTAGCTAACTTGTTTTGGGATCACTTACAATTCACAAGCTGAAAATGAAAAAGGACTCGTATTCCTCATTTCTAGTGCAGGTAGATCAGAATTTTAAATCCATCATTTGTGACCTTGACTTTTGGCCTTAAGGGGTGTTTATTAAACCATTCAGGGGAACTGTGTTTGACTCTCAACATTTTGACACCTGGATAGCCCCAAGTGAACAAGACCCCCTAAACGTTAGAGAGGAACGTTCATACACATCCACCAATTAGTCACATGGACATTCCAGTGAGCATCTATTATCAGAATGCAAGTGGCCTATGATCTAAATCCCAAGATTTTCTAGCTGGTGTCTTACTTTCAAACTATGAAATTGTGGTAATCTCTGAATCATGGCTTTCATCAGAAGTGGACTCTGCAAGTTACTTTCCTAGTGAGTACTCTGTTTTTCAAGCTGATAAGCCTTATCAATGCCATTGAGGAGGTCTTCTGGATGCCTTTAATATGCAGCTGTTATCATGTACTATTCTGCCAATTAAAGATTTTATCTCATCCGAACATATACCGTAAAAACTCTCACGTAGTGCCCGCAGATTATACACGAAACATAGGGTCATTTAGTTTACACTGTATGCGAGGGTGGACTATATATGGGTGCGGACTATAAATGAAACCCAGGGCTCTCAATGAAAACTGCTCTTTATTTTCTGAACATTTTTTTACACTTAACAACACGATTTTACACAGTACGTTCTTATTTATATGATAATGCAATATAAAATCTTTCACATTTCAATTTCATCGTCAGGGCAATCTGACATTTCATGTTCAAATTCATTTGATCCCATTCCCCCTACAAGTTGCGCCACTGGCTATAGCAGGAATTTTAAAGTGCGAACTATACATGAGTGCAGACAATATTTGAAACATACCCATCGCTAATGCGGACTATATTTGAGGTGTGGACTTTACGTGAGATTTTATGGTAATAGCTTTTTAACTTTCAGTCCCGAAGATGGTGGAGTCCTTGTTATTGGTTATCTGTTACTTCCCCCCATCTCTTCCATCCATGCTATATGTCCAGCTAATGCACCAATTGATTGATCACCTGACACAAGTCACACAGGTGATAGTAATTGGTGACATTAATATACCCCTTATTGACTGGGGTAGATATCCTCCAGTCTATCATTGTAGTACCAATCCCTCCAACACTCAAACAGTGATAGAGTTGGTCACTACTTTTAAGTTTGTTCAAACTAATCACTGGATGAATGCCTCTTAACGGCTGTTGGATCTATGTTTTACAAACTTAAATTGCATGGTCAAGGTAGCAACACCATTGGTTCAACCCTACTCACATCATCCCTCCTTAAGAATCCAGATTAATCTACCGGGTAAGTCCTTTTCTATTACTTTACCAACTATGGCTCTTGATTAGAGTAAGGGTGACTACATTGGTCTTTATTTCTTCCAGACCATGAAAATGTTTTGAGAGAAAACCTTACGTGATAGAAAAAAATGAATTGCGTTTTTGGAATCAGCACACTTAATAACATTAAAATCAGTTATCAAAAGTAAAACAATTTTTAAAAAGTATTTTTTTTTGCAAGCCTGTGTTATCGGCCCATTTCATTATTGCCTCGTTTGGCAAAGGTATTGGAACGTATCCTCCATTGTAAACTTTGGAACTGGAGTCTGGTGTTTCTTTCACCATGCCAACATGTTTTCATTCCTCAGTGCTCTACACAGACAAATTTGTTAACACGTGCAATCAATTCAGGGAGCATTAGGACAGAGAGCCCAATATGACATGATTTATCTCGATTTGTCAAGGGCATTTGACAGTGTGCCAGTACCTCTGCTTACCAGTAAACTATCCCAGTATGGACTAGATCTAGCATTATGTGATTTGTTCACTAACTATTTAACCCATTGGGTAAATTTTGTAAAACGAGGTGGCCAGAAAAGTTCTTGTTCCTTTAATCAATTGGTAGGTGTGCCTAAGGCAGTATATTAAGCACTTTACTTTTTGCCATCTACATTAATGATTTATTCTCTATAGTACTGTCCACTGTGCAGATGTTAGCTTGTGCTGATGATCTCAAATTATCAAAAAAAAAAACAACAACAGCTGGCTGACATTATGACACTGCAACACAGTCTTATGGAGACAGAATCTTGGTTGAGAGCAAATGACAGGATTCAGTCTGGTTAATGCTCATATCAGGTAACGTTTTCATGGAAATGCCAATGGACTATCAATATCATTTTCATTCCCATATTCCCATATCCCCATATGTATAATGTTTTCACATTTATGACCGCTCTTAATATTAAAAAAAAATAACATACAGTACTAGACATACTGGGTTTCTCTTATATCAAGATGTACAAAATGCAAATATTTTTTTGAAATACTGTGAATGCATTTAATTTTTCTAGAAATTGAGCCAGAACTTCAAATTTATCACCTTTCAAAAAATATATACAGTATGTCAACTGATGCACTTATACAGCTCTCTGCAGTGCGTTTTCTGGAACCTGGCCCAACGCACGGGCCTTATGGAAATGTATCAAAATGTAAAATGTTTTTCGCTACAGAAGGCACTGCAAAACATTTTTGAACATGGCCCCCAAAAGTTCACCCTGACATCTCCTAACAGGTAGCTCAATCTCCTTGTCTTTGTTGTATCAAAATGTTTCAAACGATTTTTTTATGCTGAAAGACCAGTATGATGAGGAGGACAAAAGGTGGGAAATTGGCACTTGCACGTAAAAGAACCCTCTCTACTACGCAACGGGTAGATGTGGCAAAATTTCCAGGTGTAGGAGGTCGCCCCCTGGCGTTGGTAGCATTCCCCAACGAACACAAACAAACAAACAAACCCAACGAACACTAGACCGACGGTAAATAACCATAGGGGTGCAGCTTTGGCCGGCAACCAGCTGTAGAAAAATATATGACCAATATTGTATATCGCCCTGTGTCCATTCAGAGGGACAAAAGGGTACCCGACCCTGCCATAGACGGGAAAAGGGTTAGGAGGTGCCTTTTTTCTTTTTCAGGAGAACACTAAGCATGCATAAAGAATACTGGACCATCTATCGAAAGCCAGAAAAGAGACACGTTTGCTTATTAACTTTTATTAGATGCTCTTTTGAATGAATGAACAATGTTGAACTATTATATAGTCTATCCTGAATTATTTGAATAAACCCTTCTTCAATCCCCCCCCCCCCGGTTTTTTCAATGCCTCCAAACCTACCTGTCGTGGAACTGGGTCAGCTGCCCTGAATGAAGATTGGCTTCTGGATTGTTTCTAAAAGTACAGCACTTTTTCACCTGAGATGAAATTGTGAATCACTTCATGTTTCAATGATTTCAAAAATATAAAAATGAGGATTGGTTCAAAATCAAATCGCTGGTCTCCAGCTTCGTCCAACAGCTACCACAGTAGCAATCTTGTATCACGTTGCTAACACCGCCGTCACCGCCGCTTTAGGTGCACTGTTCCACACTCTGCCCCTAACTGTAGGAACCCGGCGCACATAGCCACCCACCCGGAAGTTACGCTTGGATCACATGGAAGTTTTGCCACCCCGCAATCCCAGCTATTACTGACATGGGTGGTCGCTTGGGAAAACTGGGTACTGCAAATATCCAAAAAATCGTTGCATTAGTGTAGTGTGTGTGCATTCTCTGCATAAGAACTATGCTGTTGGACGGGTCTCTAATGACCTTGTAGTTGAAGGGACCTAAAACACGAGCAAACAAGAAAGGGATCTAATCGTAAGGCGGAAGTATTTGCGCGTAGCCAGACTACTGACTCTTCGCCAAAGTAAGATGCTTATGAAAGTAAAGGAGGGGATGGATCATTCGTACATAATCGTACGACTGCCGCGATTAAAAGTGGCACGTAGTCGGCTACAGTGTGAGACTAGCATAAAACCACAAATCTGTTGCAAGCATGAAGCTTAATTCTTTCAGAACCCCAGCATAAATAGTTGTGAAGGGTCTCATATTTTGTTATTCCGCAGGCGTACAGTCTTAAAGAAGTGGGATTTCGATTTTCACATGTGGAGTTTCACTGAGTTGATGAGTTTAAAAGAGATTTATTGGTCATCCAGAAAAAGATTTTATTGTTTAAACCCCCCAGTTTTGTAGGTGTGAAAAGCTCTTTGATATGTTTTTAAAAAGTCAAGAGTGTATTATTTGGTGGATTGTGTGGTATCTTTTGTCTGACTATGGAATGGGCAACCACTTAATAGTTATTCATGCAGCTTCAACACACAAAGAAGACGTGTAACAACATATTATCCTAGATATATGTATGGACGAAATGGGTGCTAAGCAACACCTTAAAACTTGAATAGATCTTGGTGAAGACAGAAGGCTAAAGTACTCTATCTGGGGAATTGCAATTGGTGCCCCTGGCTTAGAGCGGTGTGCAGAATGTTATCAGGGCTTGGGCGAGACCTTTCAAGACTACAATAGACAATTTTCTTACCTATGGCGCACAGTGGGGCAGGATACACCAAAAGCTGGCATCAAATCAGGGGTGAATGGAAATGGGGTGAAATGTGAATATTTTGCAGCATTACATTAAAGAAAAGTATAATCAATGTTCTTTTTACAAATATACTGTTGAATAGCACTGCAAAGACACTTGCAAGCATGGAAGTGCAAAGCAAAATTGCCTTTAACTTGCATATTATGCCATTTAAAGAAATTGACTAAAAATAAATGGACAGTTGTGTGAATTAGCAATACAAACGAATATTTATGATATGTATCAGTCAGAATTATTTACCACGCAATCATTTTTTCAAGTATTTTACAAACTATAGCATTTCAACTAGAAACAAAATTGACATATTTTTGACATACAAGTGAAATATCATTTGTTACAATATAAGAACTGTTATTAACAGTGCCTAAAGTAGGCTAATCACTTTAGTTACCATCATCAATATCAACCAAATTTGCAGTATCACCTCTTTCATCATTAGTGTTTCCAGCATTATGGATTTAAACTACAGTTGGTAATAATAATAGATTTACTGCTTCTTTATGCAGATGAATGATCTTTTCTTCAATATCTTGTTGAGGCTGGTCAAAGATTCTGCCAAAGGACTTTTCCATTACGTGCTATGAAGATTTCTGCTTCATCAGCATCTCTACCATTAAAGGCATGTTTGTAGTATATAAGTCCTGAGCTACCATCAAAGCCACACATGTTGGCCAAATCATGTTCTAATCACACCATATTTTTTGTTATAAAGTTAAGCACTCCAAAGTTAGATTTCATAAGCTTTGGAAATCAACATGAATAGAAGTTTGTGTTACATTTAAATCCTCATGGTTTGGAAAGCATTTCTATTTAGCTATTTGAAGGATTTTGTATGAAGGAAATATACTTGGAGCTTTCATCCTTGTGATATTATATTGGTGTCAAGACAGATCTGCATCCACAACAACCCCTATAGCATCTTCTTCTACCAAGGCATTAGTAGTTTGTGAATCCTTGTAAACTTTTTGGCACTTGGTGGCTCAACTTGGGCTTGATAACATTTCCTTCATTAATTTAGAGGCATGCAATTGTCCTGATTTTCTGGCGTTCATTTTGGTTCTTTAGGAAAGACTAATTGCTGAGTAGGTGTTGACTTCCTTAAGTTTTCAGTTTTGCATTCTTTTTGCACTTTCTTGAACACCTATCTTCTGGCGACAATGTGTATGCATGGGCTCTACTGCCAGTGGACTAGGGAATGAAATTGATGTCTAATGAATATTTACAATTTTGAAGAAATCTCTCTTCATCGTGGGTTGCTGCAGTCCATCACACCTTGAACTTAGACCTAAATAGGCCTAAATTTAGATACATGACTTTAGACAATGTTATCAAAATGATGGTCTTGTGAGCTATTTATTATGTCCAAAGGTTGGACACAATAGAAATAGGGTACTTGAACCCAGACCTAAATATTATCAGATGAAATGAATCACTAAGAGACAGACCCCATGACACCATGCACTTGAAAACTCAATGTTGAGAAAAGGGGGGCAGATTGCAGCAGAGTTTGTAAGTTTGCCCCAAAGCTACAATATATACACAATATAAACATTAAACAATCACAGTGGCATCACATGGATAACACAACTAAAACCTTCAACCTAATGAAAAAATGTGTATTTTAACACTGTAATCTCTGTTTTGCATAAATAAATGGAAGTAGGAAATAAATAATACCTGAGCAAGATAGCTCCATGGTACTTAAATTTATCCCAATGCAAAATTCGCATGTAAACCACTTTAACCCTAGGAAGGTAATGGGTAGTCTGACCGTCTACCGTCATCTGACAAAAATCACAGATCATTTGTTTCTAAGCATGCGATGTCCCTGAAATCTTCAGTACCTTCATTTTTTTCTGATTAATGAGGATCCAAGCAATAATTTTCTCATAAATTAATTCCAATCTATATTTTTTTGGTAGCTGGTAGTCTCACAGACTACCTTTACCATCCACGTTTGTGAAACTTCTTGTAGCTGTGCAGCTCTGCATGACACCTGTGTAGCCCGTTGCAGCATGACTATAGGGGCAGTCTAATAATAGGAGCAGCTCTGCATGACAACTGTGCAGCGCGGTGCAATATGACTAAGGAGCAGCCTAGCAATTGTTAGCCATACCCGTATGCCGCCTATGGCAGGGTAAGGTCTGCGGGTTTTAGCCCTCAACTCACGTCTATCTCCTACCAGGTCCCCGTCCACCCCACACACTATCACATTTTTGTGGACTGCTTGCTCCCACATTAAGTAAGTTTTAGGAATGCAGGTGGTCAGAAGCACCCTGGGCAGGGGGAGACCAAAGCGTCCCCTCACAACCAAAAGTTTAGCTTTTGAGTGTGGAAACACATCGGCTACTTGAAATCGTAGAATTTTTTCCTTCTGCCCTTCAGAAATTAAATGCGTGATGCAATATTCATGCCACTGGTGCTCCAGAGCAATCTGTGGTAATCTTCGTGGGCAAATTTGCATTTAATGTGAAAATCGAGTTTTAAAGTTATAGCACGGCATTCCAATAAAATATTTCAATTTACTTTGGTAGTCTCAAAGACTACCCTTTACCTTAAATGCAACAGCAGAAGTAGCATTACCTCTCTAGGGTTAACTTCAACACAAGGTGGAGAAATGTTTTTAAGAAAAATCCAAAACACCTACAAGACATGAATGCATTGCAAAGGTTAAAGAATATATTGACAATTGGTCCCCACCGTTTTATACCCTAGACATCTAGGAATCAAAAAATGAAAACAGCAAAGGTGAAAGCTAAACTTCAATTTTTGAGTTTTGGCCAACTTTTGGAGCATCTTGCCCCACTGCGTGGCATGCCGCTATGCCATTGATAACTTCAAAGCATTTCCAGATACAGTAATAATCGGTGATGAAGTTGAGCAGCGATAGAATGGTCTACAACAGCAATGGTGAATCCAGGTTCAAACAAATGGAACGTGAAGAACCAGTACCTCCTATATATGAAGGCCTACACATAAGAAGGTAGCAATCGTATGACGTCACTCTAAGTAGTCCACTGCAACATAGTCCACGTAGATCATTCCAACATGAAATGTGCTTCATTGATTGTACCCTACATGATTTAGTGCAATTAAAATAATCAAAGTTTATTTTATAATTAACCAAATATGATTATGATGCATTTAATAACTGGTCAAGGATTAGATTTTGTGTTCAGCATCATATTTGGATTAGTTTGTTTGGCATTGGATTTGGATTTTGTGTTTAGCATCAAGGTAATTATAATGTCGGAATAATTAAAAAAATGGACCCACAGTAAGTGTTCTTAACTATCAATCTGATTCAGACCTAAACAAGAAATGGATAAAAGGAATTAACAGAGATTATTTTAACTAATTTAACAGAAACCTCCAGGGTATGTATTTATGTATATGTGAATTTTATTTTTAAAGTGGGGGTGAATGATTAGGCTCCCGGGCCGTCGTCATCAGGCGTCTGCAATATCACATGGGAGGGGGCCTTGGATCCCATGGCAGGTCATCAGTTGGTTGAAATTGTACACCTAAACAGAGGAATTTGAATAAGTACAAGGCAGGTAGACTGGGATTGGGAAGGGACAGCTGATGCCATGTAGGACAGGGTCGTCAGAAAAATTAGAAAGTGTGAAAAAAACATTCTAGGCCAGGCTAGCATTGAAGGTACATTACAGAGCAGGCTGACATGGTCATGGAATGATGAGGCAGAAGCCATAACAGGTAAAAGAATGTTAGTAGCCAAGATGTAAATGCTGCAGTATACTGTACGAGTGGGGTGTCAAAAGCCATCCATATAGCCTAGGGGTGATGGACATCACCAAAAAATTAGGAAGAATTTGTTGAGGTGGTATGTGCACGTAATGAGAAGAGGGGAGAAGGAGCTTGACAGGTCCTTGTCAGGAATGCAGGTGGTCGGTAGCACCCGGGGCAAGGGGAGACCAAAGCAGACGGCAAACAGGTTGTCCATAAGGACAGGAGTGTGTGGAGTGGATGGGGACCTGGTGGGAGATAGATGGGCTTGTTGTTGTTGGTTGGTGTTTAAGGGCCCTTCAACTACAAGGTTATTAGAGCCCTGTCCACTGTATAGTTCTGATGCAGAGACTGTACAGACACTACACTAATGCAACGATTTTGGATACTAGTGGTTACCCAGTTTTCCCAAGTGGCTACCATGCTGATACTAACTGAGGTTGCGTTGCTTTACTTCAGTGATCAGACAAGAACTGGTGTACCCAACACAATTTGCCGCTCCCATGAGATAGACGGGAGTGGAGGGCTGCAACCCGAAGACCCGACCCTGCCACAGGCGGGGCAAGGGTAATGATTATAGTATAGATCCACTCAAATTAAACACTGGTATGAAAAAAGTATTATTATAGTCTAGTGGTGGTGAACCTGTGACTCACTCTGAAATTTTAGGTGGCCCGAGCATGAATTATATCTAGTTTTCCATCTTCTAAACAACAGCAAATTTCACACTGATGTATTATATAAAATGAATGTTTTGTTTTCAATATTATTTTGTTTTCTATTTCCTACTTCACCAAAGCAAACTTTGTAAGCAGTGTGTGATGGTAGTGTGTGGTAGTGTTTGGGGTGGACCGAAACTGGGACCCGGACCTGGACCAGGACTGGGCCTGAGGCAGGGTCAGGTCTGTGGGTTCTAATCCTCCACTCCCGCCTATCCCCCACGAAGTCCCCCTCTACTGTCTTAAGGTCTTGTAGGCCTTTTTGTCCATTGTCTTTGGATTCCTCCACCCTTCCTACATCATTTGCAAACATGAGGCAGTGAGGAGCCATTCCTCCACTCCCATCAGCAGGTCATCCATTACTAGAGTAAATAGATATGGGCTAAGTACTGACCCTTGATGTGCACCAACCTGCACGTTGAAACCTGCAATGATTCACCTTGCTGTCCTAACTCTCATGATGGAACCCTCATACATATTCTGCACTATCCTAATATAGCCCTCATCAACCCCATTCTTTCTTAAAAAGCTCCACAGTACCTCTCTAGGGACACTATCATAGGCCTTCTCCAGGTCAACAAAGACTGCATGGAGGTCCTTCTTTGCTGCTCTATGCTTCTCTATCACCTGTCGTACAATATAGATTGGTTCCATGGTGGACCTACCAGGCATAAACCCAAATCGGTTTCCTCTTTATGCCTCTAAAGTTTCCACAGTCCTATGCATCACCTTTGTCTTTGAACAACAGAACTATCCAACTCTCTCCATGCAGATGGCATCCTATCATCTTTTGCTAACTTATTAAAAAGCTTCCCTAGCCATGTAATTCCTGTGGTCCCCAACGTGTTCCGAACATCGATGGGGATCTTATCTGGGCTTAGTGCTTTGTGACCTTTCATTCTTCGATGAGCTTGACAATTTCAGCCTCACTCACCCTATCCACTGCCTGAGAAGTGATTGGGTTGCCTTAGGTGGCAGTTGCACAGGTGGCAGCATTTAAGAGGCTGTGGTAGTACTCCTCCCACCTTTTGAATACCTCTGCTAGCTGGAACAGGACCCTACCATTGGTTTCCTTGACCATTATAGCCCTGGTAACATCCATACTCAGCCAGTCTAAAACCTGCTTTCTCTCCTTCCCTTGTCCCCAACATTTCATACATGGCCTCATACTTCTGGTACTTGGCCAGGGGCAATGGTCCTCCTGGCATTTTTCTTTGCCTGTAATAGTTGTCATTGTATCCATTGCAATTTAAGTACGTAAGGATTTTTAACACTACAGTACTCACACATTACTATTGTAATCCATTAGTGATTTTTTTAAATGTTTCATACTAGGTCACTTGTATTTATCAGCTCTTCAGTACCTTCTCAGTAGTGTTTAGTGCAAATATCCTACAAGTTTGGTAACAGTACTGTTTGTATTTTTTTTTGTTTCAGCATTTTTCCCACCGCTGGATTACCATTGTACATAATGCGACTATTTAAACAATGATTTATTTAAGACCTGAACTCAAGCCATTGGTCTAATATATTTGCATAAGGAACTGTAATATAATTCCATATACTCTTTATGCATGTTACACTGGAATTTGATTGCCCTATTTATCTGATTACAAATATATTAATCCATAAAAATACCTATAAATGAATTTGGTTTCTGGTAAGGAAACTGGACACTTGGAAAGATTCACAAGACTAAACCTTTCAACTGATAATTTTCTTGGCATACTGAAAGGTATTTTTATTAACCTTCAAGTGCTCGCATTATTTTGACAGACATTCAAGCTTGCAAGGTGGCAAACTGGCCGCCTCATTTTTCTTTGCATATGGCAGTTTACTAGATGTTTATAGAAGGCATCATGACAAATCTAGTTAATTAAACAGATATAAACGAAATTAAATGAGAAACTAAACTAGATGTGACCTAGTGTGACCCTGATTCTGGTACCTTGATACTGGGACCATGATATCTTAACCCTGATACTCAGGCCCTGACACTGTGGCCCTGATACTTGGACTCTGATCCTAGGACTATGATAGTGGGACCATGATAGTAGGACCCTGATAGTGGGACCCTGATTCTGAGACCCTAATCCTGGGACCCTGATACTGGCACCTTGATACCTTCACTCTGATACTGAGAAAATGATACTGGGACCATGATAGTCGGACCCTGATACTTGGGCCCTGATACTGGGACCATGATAGTCGGACCCTGATACTTGGGCCCTGATACTGGGACCATGATAGTCGGACCCCGATACTTGGGCACTGATACTGGGACTCTGGTAGTGGGCCCCTGCTAGTTGGACCACAATGGTCAAACCCCAATAGTGGGACCCTGATAGTCGGACCATGGATCTGCAGTGCTTTGTCCCATGGAGCCCCAAAAATCCTGCTATAGGGAACCACTTTCCTATGAACTTGCAAGGCAGCAGAATGGCCGTTTGGGTAATCCTCCACAACCCCAGCTACTTTGAAAATGAAATGCTCCAAAATGACATGAGTTGGAAAAAAAATTTTAATTGCAAGTTGTGACCAAATATACAACTTGAGAATACTAGGTGGTCCCAATCATTTATTCAGTCCTGCTACAGTGGCACAAAATTTTATTTAATTTGGCGGCCAATTTGCCGCCCATGCGAGCGCTTGAAGGTTTACCCTCGAGTGGGCACATTTAAGACAGTTACACCACCGGGCATGTGGTGAATTCTGTTCACCAATTGATATACAGGGCGTTTCCTTTAAATTAACCAATGCTTTTTTAAAAAAAATCTATTGGATATGGGATAAAATGGTTAGGAAAGAGTTATAGTTGATGGAGGGGGACATTCACTTACTAAAACAGTTCAGAAATTTTGGCAGTAGATTTTCAGGACAATGCAAAGTTACATTTTTTCAATAGATAGGGGCGCCCTTGTGCACGAATGACCCAGGGCTACAGAATGTTGTCTCAGGTATGGAGCTCCGCAAATTGTTGCTATTAACCGCTAATACAAGTTAGACCGTTTTAATGAGGTATGTCATAAGAGTATGCAGCTCAGCAAATTATCGCTCTTAGCTGCTCCAACTAGCTAACGTAGAACACAAGCCAAGGTGTCATGATCCACGTTAGCTGAATGCTAGCTAGTTGGAGTGGCTAAGAGTGACAATTTGCAGAGCTCTATACCCGAGACATCATTCTGTAGCCCTGGGCCATTGGTGCAAACTCATTAATGCAGTTTTGAGGGTGTATTTTTATATCAAAATTTCACATTTTTAGAGCTATGCGATGCAATAGTTAAAATTACCCATATCTATTGAAATAATGTAACTTTGCATTGTCCTGAAAAAAAAAACTACTACCAAAATTTCTGAACTGTTTTGGGAAGTGAATGTCCCCCTCCATCAACTATAACTTTTTCCTAACCATTTTATCCCATATCTCATAGGTTTTTTTAAAAAATGGCATTGGATACTTTAAAGGAAACACCCTGTATAGCATGTTATACTTCCATTCCAGTCACACACCAGAATTGCTTCAAAATGACACTTTTTGGTACATAAATGTTTGACAAGTATTGAAACGGCATTATAATGTGGAAATGATGCTAAATACTGTATATGAGTACAGAACAGAATTATTGATGTTGAAATATGTAATTTTTGTGCTACTCTGATTGTTCTTCACCACATACATTGATGAACGTCATTCACAATCTAAAACCAGATTGATTTTGAACCCCAAAAACAAAAAGATGGCTGAAGGAAAAACTTGAAATTAAACTGGGATCTAGACAATGAATCTATTTAAAGGTACCTAGAAGGACACTAGATTTGGTCTGGGTTTAATAGGTTTATTTATTGAAATTTAGTGCATGGTGAACTAAGTTCACCAACGCGCCTGCTCGAGGGTTAAAAGCATGTCAAGAAGTACCACAACATCTTTAATTTAATCATTTTTAATTATTATTATGAAACATAAAGAAACTTTGTCCAAATTTCAATGGAATTCAAATTTCTACTGGTGTTACATTTCCTTGTGCGAGTACTGTAGTGTTAAAAGCATATACAGTATTCAGATGGGTCTAAGGTGCCTGAGGCGGTCAAAAGACTGATATGAGCCTGTCTCTGCCCACCACGATTAATAAGATTATTTATCATTCCGCTTGAAATGCTGTTAGACTAAAAATAGCATAAGTTAATCCTTCAGGCTCTGGAATGGCCTAGAGACCTGTCTTCCTTTGAGTGAGTAATTAACAAAATGGGCGCTCTTTTTGAGGCTTTTATTAGTAAAGTTGTCCTCTTAACCCCTTTCATGCTGCGCCAGAATAATCTTTACAATTAAAAATAATAAGTCACAATCATACTTGTAACGTGACTTTGGTGGTCTTTGCTCTTCCTTGCATTGTGAAACAAATTAAAGCATTTGGTAATATTTAATTAGACAATCGTTAACTGCTCAACGGCGGAGGATACGTTTCTATGGATGTGTTAATGCATTAAAATTAGCCTCTTGGCACGGAAAAGCATTCTGTGTGCCAGTTGCACCAACTGCTAACAGGCAGCTTTGGTTTTAATGACTGGCGCTTTAAAAAGAGCATAGTGGGGTGATGTTAATTTCTATTGACAATGTAAAAGAGAAGAACGACAAACATTTGAGGTAGATTGTCCGTGAAAATAGTCAGACGTGGCCTGCGAAACTAGTTGTAGAGGGGGAACTATGGTAATTGATGTTAATTGGGGTGACTCATCACAGCTGAATTGAAGGTTAAGTACAATATGCTCGTGTTGTTGCTATAGTCTCACTCAATGCTCTGTGCAATTGAACTGCAGTGAAAGTGTTCTAAGGCCTGTTTTGCTGCTAATTAAGTTAAAATTACCAGTGGTAAAATTGTTCTATATAATACTGGATACATTGTCTTGAATCTGAAAGCTGAAAATAGCTCCTGAACTTCAAATTTTAGAAGGTAAGAACATTGACATTTCTGTCTAGGCAAGGCAACTAGAAATGCCCCTTGTGCTGGCTTAAGCCAGGTTTACATGGTTCACTTTTAATGATCATCCTGGATGATCCTCCTGTGTAAACTGGAAATCATCCAAAGTGAGCGTCCAGGATGATGAATGAACAAAGTTGGATGATGGTCAACTTTTTGATCACCTGGGATGATTCATTGGGGTGAATTCTTACACATGAGCGTGAATTCTCACGAATGTCCCACTCTCCCTATAGCTGTTATTTTGAGATCTAAAGTGCAGTGTACACTTGGCGTTTTTGGCCCTTTTCATGCATAGCATAAGCCTTGCTGTCATACATGTCATGACTAAATGATGTAGGGCAGATCTGATATAGGGCCTGCAGCACTTGCTATGCCCCATGCCATTGGATGCAGGCACTCCTACACTTATGCTGAAAAACCATTCCTAGTGTACATGGTTAATTACACTGAACAACAAATTTTTACTTCGGAAAAAATCCGTTTCTCACTTAGTGCTAGGTTTATTGGATAAGTTATGCTGATTATTGATCTGTTCTCTATTTTGCCCTTGGACGCCAGGTTCTCTGGTAATTCTCAGGGCTGCAGTTCAATTAAAACATTAATTATGAATGAACATCATACATCAGATATCATACTCTATATAATTTATGTTAATAATATAGGACTTGACATGATATAGGGCATTTATGTTAATGACATAGGACTATCTGCAGATGACACCTGCATTGCAAGGGTGGTGGATGAAGGGTTATCTTCCTGCACAGAATTGCAACAGGACCTAAACAAGATGTATACCTGGAGCATAAAGTGGGAGTCATTGCCATTAAACGTGCACAAATGTAGCTTTCTTATGATAGGCAGGTTATGAGGGTTGAGATCCATAAGTTCCTTGAATTATTCTAAATATTATGGTCCCCTGGAGGGAGCACAGTGACATATTGATTGGGAATACTGGGCATATCCTCCATTTGGTTAGTAGAGTCCTAGGGAACAGCACAAAGGAAAGTTTTTCACTGGTATGGCCAATTGTAGAGTATTGTAGTCCTTTTAGGCAGGGTTTATCTTGGGAAATTGAAATGATTAAAAGGAGGGCAGCAAGAATTGTGTTACATCACTTCTCTTGAAGATTGAGTGTCTCACACATGATCACAGAAAGTCTTTGGCAGCTTATCCCTTGCAGTATGGAGGGAGAAATTATCATCCATTGAAATTGAAGGGGATCAGGGCACAAACAGACTTGTATTACTGGTCTTTTTCCCAAGGTCATTTGGCAATGGAATGCTCTTGGTGAGGATAATGTGGTGAACTTTCTGCAAGAAAGTGCCATTGCAGTAGGTAGACAATGCATTACAATAGCTGCAGGTGGGTTACAAATTAGGAATGAGAGTCATTCTCTTCACTGCCAATTTGACCTATTAGGGCTGCTTGCAGTGTATTCAATTAAATTAGAACGCAATCATGTTCCCAGTGGCTCACTAATTTGTCAGGGAAACAAAACTATACTATCAAATGGTCCCTAGCTGTATCCTATTAGGCCTACCTAGGACTAATAGCTGGCCAGTTACAATATGTAGGCTAAAGTACAGCCAGATTTCTATCATACTGTATGTCATTTACTGCTTTATTGACAACTGTCATTAATATTTTAAAAAAGGGAATTACAAAAAATTTGAGGGTCGCACAGTACAACGAAAGTCATTTTCGTGAACAGCATACAAAAATACATAAAATAGCTCTATTGGCGTTTCCTAATTTTTTTTTTTTTTTTTTTTCTGTTCTACAGTGTTATTAGTATAAGGGCATAATTGTTGCAGTTCATTATCATTTGCAATTAAACTGTCATGGTCAGCAAATTAGCACACCTACGATTGAATTTAGAATTCACTTAGCATCTTAAAAATGTTATCATAAACTTAATATATTTTTCCACACGCAGAAGTAGCAAATTTGAATACTGCATCAACATTTTAATGCTTAGTAATGCAACGATTTTCTTGGGTGTTAGCAGAAAATCGTTGCTTCCTCAATCTACGTTTTCCAAAGTACTCACCTTTCATCAGATGAACTGGTGGTTTTCTAAAAGCCTTCCCCCTCATATCCCCCTCCTCCAATTCAACCTCATTTTGGGATTCTCCTACTCAGTCACCGTCATACCTTTTAGAGTTCTACTTCATATTATTTAACTTTTGTTCCTTGTCCCTTCAGGGAAACGAACTACAGTGAAACCTCTCTATCAGTCTACCTCTGAAATCGGTCCACTCCCCACAATGGTCCACTTTATAAACAACGGAAAATTCCCTATTACACAGTACCGTAATGGGGGTGTGAAGCTCCTCAGCAAGTGTTTAACTTTTGCTTGCCCATAACCCAATAATGACAAAACACTTAAACATTTTGTGCCCCAAACCCAGTTGCGCCCATGGCGGCCGCCTTCTTCGCCACGCCCTCATTATGGCCCTGCTAGTATATGCACTGTATTTTGGGGTGGACCAATTAGGGAAGTTTTACTGGACGGTATGCTGTACTACAGACCTCTAACAGCACAATGTAGAATAAAGTGTAAAATCTTCAGTTTCCACTAGGCGCCTAGAGCTAATGAAAATGTTTTCTTCTCCTGTGACATCTTTGGCGCCTTTAATATCCTGGCGCCTGTGTGCAAAGCACACATTGCACACTATGACGGAACGCCAGTGGGTGGGATACAGGTGACATGATGATGATGTTCCTGGTATAAGAGTGCCAAAGTTTGGAATGATGGTGTTGATTCAAGTATTGCCATTGAAAGTTTTTGTTGTAAATGTACAGTTTTCGGCATGCTACACATTGATGCTCTAAGCATCTAATGATACTGTCTCTCAAAAGATGCAACATACATTTGAAATTAACGCTCCAAATGATGTTACCTGGAACAAAGCTGTTGCCAAACAACATACGTTTTTTTTATCTTTTGTTGATTTCTTAGTATTGCAATTAACAGTCTTATCTTTGTTGTTTAATAGTAGCAAAAACTAATTATAGAATAACTAATAATGTGTTTTTGCATTATTGAGATGTTTCATAATAGCTTTAAAGAACAGTATAAAGGGCACATAGGATATTACATCATCATACCCTTATCCAGCCTATGCCAATGTCAGGTCTGTGAGTTCTGGTCCTCCACTCCCGCCCATCTCCAATTAGGTACCATCCAATCCAGAAATTACCATATTCTTGTGCACTGCCTGCTCCACGTCTCTTGTGTTCTTCCCTGTCCCGGGTGCTTTCAACCACCTGCATTCCCGTAATGGACCTCACGAGCTCCTACCCCCTACCCCCGAGCTCCTGTCCCCTACCCCCCAAACTACCTGTAACATACTCATTCTCTAATTCTATCAGCATTTAGGGTTACCGCAGAGATTTAAATCAAGGTTGCAGTAAGTCACCCCTTTGGTCCATTCTCAGTGCTACTCAGAGCAGGTGACTTGCTGCAGCATAATATAGGAATGTCGATAACATGCAAAAAGAATAATTCGTTTGTAATGATTTATTAAAATATTTGACGAGATATATCCCAGCCTTGGGTGAAAGGAGACTCAAGTGCACCTTCTGTCGCACGGCGAGTAAGGGATGCAAGCTGACGGTAAAGGATGCCAGCTGACGGTAAAGGATGCAGCTGACTGCGTTAACCCTTGTGTTACTACCCAAAATTTTCCACACAAGTTACTACCCGGGTACATGTGTACCCCATTGCAAAATGGCATTACTCTGACCCTGAAGATGTATTAGTAGCGACATCTATTGCTTTGTTTATTGAAGAGGGGGTGGGGAGTAGCCAGCAGCAATATCAGGATGACCTTAGGTACCCTCAGGGATACCTTTTCTTCTGTGAAGGCTGCATAGGTAATTTGGTAGAATTGCCAAATGAGAGCATGCTAATGCAGGCAAACTCTTGCATACAAACTGCATGCATTTCTGCATTGACTACACCAGCAACTACTATTACTACTGCTCAACGTGCAGGAGTGGATCCATAGGGGATCAATGCAGCAATTGCTCCCCCTACCCTCAGTGCCTCAATGGGACACATATTTCAACCCATTCAACTTTGCAACTGATGAGGTATTTTAGTGTTTGCTATTCCACATCTACAGTATACTGCTAGTCCAATCTGCAGTTGGCTAAACCACTGAGCATATCAAAAAAGGTGTGCCCCAAATATTTTTAAATATTCAGAATCCTTTTATTATAAATCTAGCTAGCAATTCCAATAGGTCCTCTCCTGCCCCTTAAATAATGTCCTATCTTCAGTGGTTTAACCAACTACAAATTGGACTGCAAGTGTTGGACTGGCAGTATAGAAATGATGATCACAATGCAAAGATGCACCATCAGTTGTGCTCCATTGAGGCACTGAGGTGGAGCAATTGCTGAATGGCTCCCCCTCTGACAATGTCCCAGGGGCAGACCCAGAGGGGCAGTAGAAGACCTATTATCATTGCTAGATGGATTTATACTAAGGGATCTTAAATATTTGAAAATAGTTGGGGCGCACTTTTTTGAAGTGCTCCCCCTGATCCGCCTCTGGATCCAGCCCTGTCAACGTGATATACGTGGACATATAATCGTTGTTGGTTCATCATGCAGCAACTAATAAATAGAAAAGAAAGACTTGAAAATCCGGTGTAAAATGTCAGAGACCTATTTTTGAAATGAACATTCTTTGCAATTCTGTTTGTAAAAATTGTCCACAATCTTAAGTAACATGGTATCCTTTGACATATTTTTAAGGATAAAATAACCTGCTACAATTAAAACATAGCATTATCTTGTTTCATCCATTTAATGAATTTGTACCATCTGTAATATTACTATGGGTACACGTGTACCCAGGTAGTAACAAAAGGGGTATATCAGTTAAGTGTCATATCAATTAATATTCTTTTGTTAAAAACAAATATAAATACACAAATTCACTCTGAAACTTCCCAAATAATGGGGATCTGGTTGGACAAAATGATCCTTCTCAGAGAAATTATTAGGCATCAATGCAAAGTCGAAAATGGGTACATGTGTACCCGGGTAGTAACACAAGGGTTAAAATACTACCCTATAGATCTGCAAGGCAGCGGCTTATTGCGTATGATACACCAGTTCTCGTCTCATCACTGAAGTCTCATCTCTCTCACACAAAAGAAGCCAAACCACCTCGGTCCAGTATCCAAACAATGACTCCTGACGTAGTTACTGAGGAAGCTATCCACTGCCTTCACCGAGGCGGGATTCTTTCCCGAAGCATCAAAGCATTAAAAGTTTCATGTTACTTTTATGTTTGTGAAGGCGGCCAGCCGCCCACGTTCTTTGTACACTTTGAACCTATGGACGGATCGGCACTGCTTATAGATGAAGGGCCCTAAAATATTGCTTAACTTCAGTGAACAGACGAGAACTGGTGTGTCCAACGCAATTCGCCGCTCCCGATGTCAGGTGGGAGAGTGTCGCCAAAAATATTAGAAAATGCTGGAAACCCATTCTAGGCCAGGCTAGAATAAGAGGATAATTCCGGTACAGCCAGACATGGTGGTGTAATGAGTAGATAGAGGCAGCCATCAAACAAAAAAAAAGCTACATTGCACCGGTTGATTGAGATAGGAGACCAGGAGTCTAAAACACAAAATAAACAGGGAGGACCAACGCCTTGGCCAAATACCAGAAGCATCCGTCCCTGCATGATCAGTTAGAGACAAAGGAAGGAAAGAGGGAAGTTTTAAAACTGGCGATGGCTAGAAATAGGGGAACTCAAGATATACCGTGAGCCATGACAGTGAAGGATTGCAAAGGTAGGGTCCTGTTTCACCCTGCTGAAAAAAAGAAGAGGTAGGAAGAGTAATTTCACAGCCACTTGAATGCTGCAGGGGAGAGGACGACATTGACACCAATCCTACTACTTTTAGGGTGGTGGACAGGGTAGTAGAGGAGGAAGTAGTCGGGGCCCTAAAGAAGATGGAAGGTCAAAAATGCCATAGGTGCAGACGGGGTCCTCATTGAAGTGTGGCATAGCCACGCTGCTAGGGAAACTTTTAAGCTAGTGGAGTGGGAGTGGAGTTATAGCTGGTGGAGTTGGAATGCCTTCTACGTGGAGTAAGAGGACATGACTGTGGTAACTATAGAGGTATCAGTCATTCAAAAACACTGTCGCCATGAGGGATGGTTTGGGAGGCATTACGCAAATAGGGGTGGAACAATGGTTTATTCCAATAGCTCAGGATATGTATGATGGCTCAATAACCAGGGTGAGGACACATTGGGGAGATACTCTGTGCTTCCCAGTGATAGTTGGGGTAAACCAAGCTTCAGCACAAAGTCCGTACCTTTTCGTTCTAGTTATCGACGAGCTACTCATGGCAGTAGGAGAATTTGCCTCTCAGTGCATGGCATTCGCACACGATGTTGGGAAAGTTAGTGACCAGAGAACAAGTAGAGAAGGGCCAAAGTGGTATTGGAGAAGCGATAGAAGGGGGGATAGAGGTGAAGTACTTAGGATCAACGTTCAAAGGCAAATGGGAGATACAATCCTATGTGACTTTGTTTGTTTGAGTTTAAGGTCCCATCAACTATGAGGTCATTAGAGACCCGTCCACTGTAGTTTTAATGCATATACTGCACAGACACTACACTAATGCGACGAATATTGGGTATTAGCAGTACCCAGCTTTCCCAAGCGACCATCCATGTCAGTACTAACTGGGCGTGCGTTGCTTAACTTCAGTGATCAGACGAGAAAGTTGAAAGGGAAGTTTTACTGGGCAGTGTTTAGGCCAGCTGTGCTGTATATATTAGAGTGTTGAGCAGTAAGCAAGAGCCACTTAAATAGAATGAAATTAGCTGAGATGTGAATGGTGCAGTACGTGAGTGGGGTGTTGAGAGCTGGTAGAATTAGGAATGAGTATATTAGAAGTAGTTTGGGGTGGGGGACATTGCAGAAAAATGAGGGGAATAGATTGAGATGGTATGGACAGGTAATAAAAAGAGGAGAGGAGGAGCTTGTTAGGTCCATTACAGGAAAGCAGGTACATAGTTGGAAGCACCCAGAGCAGGGGAAGACAAAAACAGACGTTGGAGGGGGTTGTCTGTAAGGATAAGGTATTGTGTGGAGTGACCGGGACCTCGTTGGAGAAGGACGACTTTGGAGAGCCAGAACCTGGAGACCCGACCCTGCCACAAGGTCAGTATGTCATACTACTGCAAAAAAATCAATCTGTTACTGTAAATTCTATTAAGTGTATATCATTAGGAACTTTGAAGTTGAAATAAACATTTCAAATGGGATAATAGACTCATCAAGCTGGATGGAGAACTGGGATGTTTTTAAATACCGTAAAATCTCACGTAGTGCCCGTGGATTATACACGAAACATAGGGTCATTTAGTGCGGACTGTATGCGAGGGCGGACTATATATGGGTGCGGACTATAAATGAAACCCAGGGTTCTCAATGAAAACTGCTCTTTATTACACTTAACAACACGATTTTACACAGTACGTTCTTATTTATATGATAATGCAATATAAAATCTTTCACATTTCAATTTCATCGTCAGGGCAATCTGACATTTCATGTTCAAATTCATTTGATCCCATTCCCCCTACAAGTTGCGCCACTGGCTATAGCAGGAATTTTAAAGTGCGGACTATACATGAGCGCGGACAATATTTGAAACATACCCATCGCTAATGCAGACTATAGACGTGTGCGGACTATAGACGTGTGCAGACTATATTTGAGGTGCAGACTTTACGTGAGATTTTATGGTAATCACACAATAAGTCTTCAACATCTTGAGCCATTTCATCAATTCTTCTTTGCACTGTATTATTGCTTAAAGATATTTTATTCATAATCCCAGATGCTGGCATGTGCAGAACAGTGTGTATTACCTCACTTATTACTGGTAGAATTAGTTCTTCACCAATAGTATATGATTTTCTCATTTTTGCAATCAGCAGTGAAATATCATAAGAAGCACACAACCCATCATCAATTTGTTTGGATGCCGTTGAAAAATGTTTTAACAATTTGGGTTAATTAAAACGTATTTCTTTGAGATCTCAAAAATCAGGATGAACTCTTGTCAAGTGTTCATGTAGTCGTAAGTCTTCATAGCTTCATTTTAAAAAAAAAACTTTCTCACAAATCAGACACATTGGGAATATAATATTTGTAGGGGACTGAATAAATCCATAGATCGAATATTCAATTTTATATTGCTTGCATTTTTTCTTACATTCAGCCATAATATTACCTGTAGTACTATTGCTAACTGCTTGCCACAAAGTGAAAAATGATCTAAGCTAGATTTCACCTTTGATGCACATTTATAGTACAGCTGGGTCTTGTTTTATGTGATTTCAAAGCTGTGTGGTTTGAATTTGATTAAAAGAAGTTTGGCCAAAATGCATACGTTTAGCTTGTACAGGAAGTATAATCAGTCTAAGGCCCATGACACTGATAAAATCCACTGACCATTGTATTAGCCAGTCAAAGAAGTCTTAGTCTGTCAGAAATTAGCATACACAATATGGGATTCTGCACTTGTGCGTGACCCTTAACAATCATACCATTATCATCACACCCTTATCTGAACTATGGCAGATTCAGGTCTGCAATTCCACTGAACATGCTCTGAAATTAAAACTTATTTTGGAGGTGATTTTAACATTTTTAACCATGGTGATCTAGAAGAACTGCTGATGGATGATGTCTTAAATGATGATGATATTATTAAACGAACTTTATGTGCAGGCTGGTGTAATACCTCAAAGTGTCTTTATGTACCTTAGTGTCCCTGGACACATTGAGGTGATTTATCACATATCGTCAGTGTCCACTTTCATTTCAAGGTGTCTCGGCCATTTCTCATTACCTAGTTAGGTTATTGTGATAGAAATTGCATGTTTATTCATGTTACATATGTGCTCTGCAGAAAAGGGACAAATTCGGGCATCTGCATTCAGACCTAGATGGTGGGCACTTTGAGGTACTCAAAAATTGTCACAAAGTGTCCCACCAGTCACTTTCAAGTGGACCCTGGACACTTTGACATGACATCAGCATCCCCCACAGACAACTCAGCCAATATCACTGCATGTTCCAGACTCCTGACTGGAGTGTCCCCAATCAGATCATGTTCAGGGAACCTGCAGACCCAACCCTGCTACAAGTGGGATATGGGTATAATGATCATGATGACGGTGATTATCAAAACAAAAGTCTGCAGAGTGAGAAATAAATATGTTTGTGAAAATTTAGAACCTATACCGAAAGAGATCTATTGCATAGACAGTTATTTCTGGTGATGAAAGTGATTTACAAACAGTTTGCAGAAGGTGTGTACCCTTACCAGATAGACAATTGAATTGAAATACAATTTTATTTAAGGGTTATATAAATCTTTTTGAGCTTCACAAAGAAATTTATTAAGATGCCTATCTTCCTTAACATCAACAAACTTTGTTTATGCAGTTATACATTAATTTTAATTCTTTATTTTGGACTTATGCAAATTTTAAAAAATTGGAACATATCCCTAATTTTTCCATAGACTTATAGTCTCCTTTTATTCAAATTCTTTTAATGCAATTTTCTGAGGAACCTATCTTCTGCATAAAAAGAGACGTGATTGTATTGTATGTATACTGGACTTTGACACAAAGCACACCAGACTTGCTTACCAATGCTTTGTTTTTAAGACCTATTGATGGAATTGACAACCAATCAGTATTAGGTTGCATTTTATACTTTTTCCTTGAAAATCACTTTACCCTATATTACACAAAAGAGGTGTATGAATAGGTTTCTTTAATTTCACCTCCTTTTCCTTAATTGTAAAATGGGAATCACTAGGTGGCACTGGTCCCTTGTGTTTCTGTTTTCTGTGTGGCTGGTGATTTTTTTCACAAATTTTTTTTTTGAATTTCAAGAAATGTTCCAGAGTTCCTGTTTTGCGGTAGGGCTGTGGATGGTGTGGTGTTTTTTAACGGGTGGGTAACTTGTGATGTTTAGCAGATAAGCCCAACCTCGTGAGATTTTCTCCCATTCCCATTGTGTTGCTTCACAGCATGCATCGTCCGCATTGTCAGTGATCATGCTGCATCTCACAGCTGCATACCAACCCCTATAGCAAAAAATTTCTCTTATTTCTTATTATTATTTATTTAATTATTTAGTTGAGTTATTGTCATTGTTGACTTATTGTTATTGTTTTGTTTGCATCTCTACAGTGTAGGGCATGAGGGGTGCATGTGAGTATGGGACCTCTGCTCAAATGACAAAGTTGGAAAAAATCATCGAGTGTCTCCTGTGGGGAAGGACGGCACCCCCACAGATAACCCTGTCACTGTTGCTGCAGGTTCTAGGCGTTTGACCAGGGAGCCCCCAGTCAGAGCTGTCCCACTAATTAAGGGGGCTAGGCTGCAGTTAGGAAAATGGAATGTGGGGACCCTTAAAGGAAAAACAGAGGAATTAGTAAACACCCTGAAGCATAGAAGGGTTAGTTTCGCCTTCCTCCAAGAAACAAAGTGGAAGGGGACTGATGTACTGAGTAGGGAATTGCAGCAGGGGATCACAGCTGTCCATAGAAAAACCAGCAGGATTATGTTAGTTACTGTAGTATGGCAGGGTATTGGGCTTCACTTCATCAGTGCATATGCTCCCCAAGCAGGCTGTGATGAGGCCACCAAAGGGGATTTTTGGTGGGATTTTGATGAGGTGGTATAGTCAGTAGATAACAGAATTAGTTGGGGAAATGGATATGATCATCTTTAATGGCGATGTGGGCAAGGAGGGACAAGGTTATGGGGCCATCCATGGCAGATGAGGGTATGGCCAACTCTCTGCAGAGGGACAAAAAGTCCTTGATGTAGCACAAGCACATGACCTTGCATTGGCCAATACATGGTTCCAGAAGAGACAAAGCACCTCATCACCTTTCAGTCACCCCACAGGAGGTCTCAGATTGATTTCTTTATGGTCAAGATGCAGCATAGGCCTCAGATTTGTGATTGCTGGGTGCTCCCTAGTGAGGATTTCCAGAAGGAAAGTGGGCATAAGTTACTCATGATGGAAATGCTTGTGAGGGGCACAGCTAGGAACCACCCATGGAAAGGTGATCCAGTCATTACATGGTGGAATTTACCACTAAATTCACAGGAATTCCAGCAGGAGATTATTAGCCAGGTTGACTGGGATTGGGAAGGGTCAGCTGATGCCATGTGGAACAGGGTGGCCAGGAAGATTACACAATGTGAGTGGGAAGTTTTCCAACTAGCCAAGACCCAAGATAGAAGTAGTAAGGATGTCACAAGGGCCATACCAATCAAGGATAGGAATGGTGGGGTTCTATTTCAGCCAGAAGAGGTAATGAAGAGGTGGGAGGGATATTACAACAATCTCTGAAACACAGATACTTGTAAAATGGTCAAGAACAACACCCCTGCCATCTCAGTAGCTGTGAACTTGGCGAGTGGGGCCCAAATAGTCAAGGCCCTCCACAGCATGAAAGGTCACAAAGCCATAGGCCCTGATAAGATTCAGATTGATGTTTGGCATAGCTTGGGGACCGCAGGAATTACATGGGTGGGGAAGCCTTTCAATAAAATAGTCAGTGGTGGCCAAATGCCATCTGCATGGTGGGAGAGTTGGATTGTCCCACTGTTCAAGGGAAAGGTGACGTCCAGGACTGTGGGAACTATAGAGGTATTAAGCTAATGAGCCATTCTATGAAGCTGTGGGAGTGTGTCATAGAATGTCGCCTTAGAAATCGAACTAGTGTCCGAGGAAACCAGTTTGGGTTTTGTGCCCAGTAGGTCAACAATGGAAGCAATCTTTATTCTCAGACAGATGGTTGAGAACCTGCATGCAACTTTGTAGACCTAGAAAAGGCCTATGATAGTGTCCCTCGACAGGTGGTATGGGATGTTCTAAGGAAACGGAGAGTAGATGAAGGGCATATCAGGATAATACAGGATATGTTTGATGGTTCCATCACTAGGGTGAGGACGGCATGGGGGAATATCGGTGGCCTCAATGCCTACCAATGCTTTATTTTAAAGACCTTTTGATGGAATTGACCGCCAATCAATATTAGATTGCATTTTGGACTTTTTCCTGGAAAATCACCTTAACCTATGTTACACAAAGAGATGTATGAGTAGGTTTTACTGATTTCAACTTCTTGTGATCTTTGTAAAACGCCCCCTACTTTTATAAATCGCCCCCAAATGCACCACAAGCTACTGTCGCCCCTTTTGATTGAGCCACTGCCCCCAAGGCGGCGATATCGCCCATTTTGGGAAACGCTGTTCTAGACGAACTTGAGGCCCACGATTACCCCTTCAGCATCACGGAGGCGATCATTATTATGGTGGAGGTGTCATGGTGTCAGCATGATATTTGGGATGCACTTGAGAGAGAAATTTTAATTTGCCAACCACCTCCCACAACCACCCAGCAGTGAAGACAGGGGTTCCTAAACTTCTTGTGATTGGAGGCGCCTTTTCTGCATGTCAACTTGCTCACGATCACCAGTTTGGCTTGCTCAAGACCTGATCCGTTATCTCTGTATTCATGATATCAGTGGCAGATCCAGCATTTTCGCCGGGAGGGGGGGTTGAGCCATTACAGGGGGAGGTTTGAGCTGAAGGTCGTATATATTATGCGAATAAGTTTATGTGTGCATGGTGGGGTTGCAACCCCAAAAACCCCATCCTGGATCTGCACGTGCATGGTATAGTCCTATTGTCGCGGCGCCCCTATATGGAAGCCGCTCAATTATGAAACCCATTACTACAGGCTTCCAACTAAAAGTTGTAGAGCACAAAGGTTCAGCACTACTTCATACCTTTCTTTCTGGTTATGAACGAGGTGCCGGCCCCCAATGCTCATTTTTCGAATATTTCACAGTGCCTTTGTAAAGGAAGTTGTGGCTCACACTTAGGGAACCCCTGGGCTATCAGAATAACTTCGGTGCTGAAGTGGATGCAGTTCCCTTAGGAATTCATCTGCTTCATAAAGAGTATGATGACTTGCTGTGCGACCCATACCTATTAGTCCTTTTTTTTCGATGCCAATGTCATTTTCAGACATCCCTGCTGTTGTGTGAATTATCTATGATTTTGCAATAATAGTTTCCCTGTTGGTTGTTGTTGTTGTTTGTTGGTGTTTAAGGTCCAATCAACTACATGGTCATTAGAGACCCGTCCACTGTATAGTTCAAATGCATATACTGCACAGACACTACACTAATGCGACGATTATTGGGTATTAGCAGTACCCAGCTTTCCCGAGCGACCACCCATGTCAGTACTAACTGGGCTTGCGTTGCTTAACTTCAGTGATCAGACGAGAACTGGTGTGTCCAACGCAACTCGCCGCTCCCTCCCTGTTGGTGTATGGCATACATTGTTCTTATATATTACTTTATCTATACCAATTATTACTAAATGCTCTCCAACAGTCTTTCAGACATTTCAATAAAAGTATGGCTAATTTATTCACCTAATTTGGAATATGAGTAGGGTGACTACAAACCTCTAACAGAATGGAATGTAGAATAAAGTGGAAAACCTGCAGAGCATCTGATAGACGTCTAGAACTAATGAAATTACCATAAAATCTCACGTAGTGTCAGTGGAGTTTAGGCAAAACATAGGGTCATTTAGTGTGGACTATATGCTAGGGCGAACTCTATATTAAACCAAGGGACAGGGCCCACTCTGTTTGCGTGCTAGCGCTGTTCTGCTCAGAGCAGTATAATATGCATGTTCAGACAAGTATTTTTCAGTTCAGAATTTTTCACACAAAGAAATAAGTATTTTTCTCACACTTACGGCCAAAATGGCGCCCCAGACAAATGTCCTGGTGGCGCCCTCCTAAAGCGGGCCCTGCAAGGGTTCTCGGTGAAAACTGCTCCTCATATTCGGGACATTTCATTACACTGAACAACACTAGTTTACACAGTACGTTCTTCTTTATATGATATTGCAATATAAGATCGTTCACATTTCAATTTCATCGTCACAATAATGTGACATTTCATGTTCAAATTGATTTGACCCCATTCCCCTACAAGTTGTGCCACTGGCTACAGTGAAATTTTAAAGTGCATACTATACATGAGTGTAGACTATATATGAAACATACCCATCGCTAATGCATAGGCCTAATATACACGAGTGAAGACTATATTTGAGATGTGGACTCCACGTGAGATTTCATGGTATTTTATTCTCAAGTGACATCTTTGGCGCCTTTAACATCTTGGCGCCTGTGTGCGCGCACACATTGCACACCATGCAGGCACGCCAGTGAGTACCATATCAACCCATTGGCAATGGATCATCTGCAAAGGGCATGAGGAGAAAGCTTAGAGGGGCACTCCTTGCGTTCTTGTCATCGCTTTTGAAACAAGAAACTGTGGGATGTTCAACTGGTTACAGATGCATGCGATTGTAACAAACACATGCAATTGATTGAAGGCCCTACCCTATCACTGTTGTAAATATTGTGCAGGGGAGTGTTGGCCTATGGGTGCAATGCTAGATATTTGCCCACGGCTGCAGTATCGATCCTGAGCAACAGATAATTTCTTTTGAGGGAGAGGAAGCCACAATGTTGTTGCTGCAGTGTGTTGTTGAATCGGAAATAATGTTGAGGCCCCTTGTAATGGGTCTACATCAGTTTTGCATACGTCTGAACCAGGTTTTTGTAATAAGGTTTACCTACTAAATTTAATTTGAAAAAAGTATGCATCTCATTTGTGGCCTTAGGAAGGATTCCGGGATCTTCTAACAGAAGATTGGGGGAGTGGTGAGTTGCATTGGACACACCAGTTCTCGTCTGATCACTGAAGTTAAGCAACGCAAGCCCAGTTAGTACTGACATGGGTGGTCACTTGGGAAAGCTGGGTACTGCTAATACCCAATAATCGTCGCATTAGTGTAGTGTCTGTGCAGTCTATGCATTAGAACTATACAGTGGACGGATCTCTAATGACCATGTAGTTGATGGGACCTTAAACACCAACAAACCAACCAACAGAAGATTGGTTTTTAATGTCTATCTCTCTACTGCATCTCTACTACTCAGATTAGAGAGATACAAACTGCTGTACAATACTTGGAATTTTTGTTGATCTACTCCCATAGTTTACACCATGTAGAAAATGTCGTCAGATCTCTGTGATGTCATACACATTGCACGAGGTCATGGTTTACTTCTTTTCTGATAGAAGGCACACTTCATAGAATATGTAGATCGACAAAATTTCCAGGTGTACATGCTTCCCATAACGTTGGATGAGGGGAAGTGTCGAAATGAAGAGTAATATACAAAGCAATGCAGCAGTTGGACATGTCTGTGGGCTTGTTTTGCATTTGCTGTTGGTATTTGAGATCTAAGGTGCATTAAACACCATTAAATTGTCCACTCATGGAGGTAGTTCATCAAGTGTTTTTGTTGCAATTCCCTTTTCAGTAGTTTCTTTGAGAAGTGCAAATTGCAGAAATATTTCATGAACAACATTTTTTTTTGCTTATCAACATATCAGACACATTGTGATGGCTGTTCTTTTCCAGAAATGTCAGCTGTTTCTTTGGCTAAAATAGGAGAAGCATCCAGTGCCATTTACTAGTTTTCCAGTTTTGATAAAATGATGCAGTTGCAAGCTGCAATAATTTCATTCTCAAGTCACTGGGCTGGTGCAACAAGCATTACAGGCTCTGAAAAGAGGATTATGAAGTTATTTGGACTGATATTCCATTATGTAGTAAATATTCTAGACCTCTAAAGAGAAAAATTGTTGTAATTTCATTGGACCCAGTGGTAAAGTGAAAAGGCTTGCAAAAAAACTTGACATTTTCCTTATTCATCACTGAAAATAGAAGTTGTAATTCTTGTTGTGCCAAGCGTAATTGCAGTATCTGTGGTGAGCACAAAAATGTTATGTCTGCATTGCTTGCAAAATAATTGAAAATTTCTGAATGTAATTACAATAATATAAAACAATCATATTTCATTGATGAGTTAATGACTATTTGAACACATACCCATCTGAAAAACATTTATAGTGAAAAAATGAAAAACAAACATGTCATAAGTGACACTGCCTTGTGATATTTGTTCTGAATGTTACCTTGTGGTGCGAGGGTTAATGGGGTGTAATTCACAGTTCCACGGGGCTCATGTTTTCTTGAAACTGGACTTAACTAAGGCCTATCATCAGATTTCCACAGCACCTGAAGACGATCCCAAAACTGTGGTTATCACTCTGTTTGGTTTGTTTGAGTATGTCAGTATGCCCTTTGGGTTACAGAATGCAGCTCCAACATTCCAATGGTTTATCCTCGCCAGAAGTAAGGATGGTGAACACCATGTACCTCACTTATGCCAAATTTTCAAGTGTCTGCAACATTTTGGGTTAATGTTAAATCTTTCAAAGTGTGAATTTGGAAAATCTTCCTTAGACTTTTTAAGCCATTGAATTACCTCTCAAGAGATCATCCCTCTCCCACAAAAATTTGTGGCTGTAAAAGATTTTCCTCAGCCTGAATCAAGGCCATATCAATTTCTTTCATCATTTTGTACCACATTGCACTGCAATTCTGCTGCCATTAAATACAGTGTTCAGTGGCAATGCATCCAAAAATGCAAAATTGAATTGCCCTCCTCCCAGTCTTCAAATTAAGAATGCTCCTTCTGATGTGATCCCTTTAGTTCACCATGACCCTAACCCTAACTCTCCCATGGCCTTATTCACAGATGCCTCAGACGTCACAACTGACCTACCATGGTGGCATAGTGGTTAGCATGCTTGGCAAACTGCACCAGTAGTTGTAGGTTCGATACTGGACCAAAGTGGGTTGCTTCTTTCGGGCGAGAGAGAGGCCATGAGTGTGCCTTCTTTCGGATGAGAAGTAAAACCAAGGTCCCATGTGGGTGTACGAATGCACTTGCACGTAAAGAACTCTCTCTACTATGGAACGGGAAGATAAGGCAAAATTTCCAGATGTAGGAGCTCGCCCCCTGGCGCCGGTAGCGTTCCCCAACAAATACTAGACCTTCGATAAATAAACATAGGGGTGCAGCTCTGGCCGGCAACCGGCTGCAGAAAAAACTATGATCAATATATCACCCTGTGTCTATTCAGAGGGACAAGATGGGTACCCAACCCTGCCATAGGCAGTAAAGGGCTAGAAGTTGCTTTTTTTCCTCAGACGTCACAACTGGTGCAGTGTTTTAGCAGTTCCAAGAAGTTTAAGCCCCCAGAGATGCAGTATAATACCTTTGGGAGAGAGTGTGAGCTGTGTGCCATTCTGTTAAATACTTCCAGTATTTTCTGAAAGGACAGCACTTTATGATCTTTACTGATCACAAACCTCTGATTCATTCAATGGCTACCAAACTCGAC
This sequence comes from Trigoniulus corallinus, assembly GCA_013389805.1. Classification (NCBI taxonomy): domain Eukaryota; kingdom Metazoa; phylum Arthropoda; class Diplopoda; order Spirobolida; family Trigoniulidae; genus Trigoniulus; species Trigoniulus corallinus. Next base: position 22,610,339 of record JAAFCE010001963.1, on the reverse strand, counting down.
CATCACTTTCCAAGGGAAGCAGATCAATTAACTTTTATCACAGAGTTCACAACAACTTCTATAAATGCCCTAGAAACTCGTCCAGGTACCGTCACCCTTGAGCAACTTAAGTTGACTGCACTCTGCTAATTTCAGGACCAGTCTTACGGCAGGGAGACCTGGGCCCCAGTACTGGTGAATTGAAAAAAATTTAACAAATACTATGCAAGATGTGAATTAATTGATTTAAATTGAAATCTTATTGTTTGCATTTCAACTTCCATATTAAATTAACCGTTACTTCCCTTAGACTTTGCCAGATTCCTCCCCTTACTGGAATATTCTGGAATATTTATTTTGCTAAATTTTCATAGGACTATGGGTTATGGCAGTATTTCATTTTCATCTATGTTTAATTAAAGACCAGCAATTAACTTTAGTGCTGTAATGAGGGCATGGTGAGAAAGGCTTGGCTTTGTTGGTGTTTTAGGGTTCTTCTACTACAAGGCCGTTAGAGCCCTGTCCACAGCATAGTTCTTATGCAGAGACTGCACAGACACTACACTAATTCAACGATTTTTGGGTATTAACAGGACCCAGTTTTCTCCAGTGGTCACCCATTTAAGTACTAGCTGGTATTGCCCTCCTGACCAGTCTAATCTACATGAATCCATATTGACTGTCACACTGCATTTAGCAAAATTTAAAATATTACATTAAACATTTGTAGAGTCAAAAATAAACTTGCAGTTGCAAATAGGTTTATTAGTGATGAAGAATTGGCATAGGCGACAATTACAAGTCAGGCACAGAACAGAAGTAACAGAAGCGAGTCCCAGCCCTTCAGGCTTGCAGTGCAACCATCACGGAAAAACAAACGGATCCACAAATCCGTCTAATTAACATTGCAATAATAAATAGCACTCATTAGCCCGTCTATTCCAATGGTACTACACATCGCTAGACATCACTACACGTCACTATATATTAGATTTTCTGTTGCAGGAACACCATATCCTTTGTTTGGGCACTTTGCCCACTGTCAGACATAGCCTACGGGACCCTTCAACCTTTAGTGCCAGCCCTGCCTAAATTCATCACATAATGTTGACATTATGTCACTGAATTTTTTCCTAATAATATTCCAATATCGAATTGTTCCAAACAGACCGAATATATTCGAATATTCAGATTGCAAGAAATTTGTAAACCATTGCTTATAGAAGGTTGGAATAAATATACAACGCACATTATCATAGTTCATTGAAATGCATCATGTGTGACGCATGCATAATGAGATTTGAGATTGAATATCTCAATGGAACTAAGTTAGATTCAAATTAATAGACTTCATTCGAAGAACTTCATGATGTTGATCACATCCAGAATAGAAAACAACATTACTTCATGACTGTGTAATGAACAGACAGAAAAACCAATTCTGAACTGATTTTATGACATTACTTGCACCCATGTGTTACATATTGATTTTTAAAGCTCTACTGTACATTTGTTGTTGATTCTTCTTATTTAATGTTAGCCTGCTTATCTTTAAAGTTGATTTACTGATCCCAGGGTCACGATTACGAATAGCTGATGATATTTTCAACCTCCATACAGGTGGTATCATCCCCATTATAGGAAAAGCTAAACAAATCACTATCATCATAACCTAATGTCGCCTGAGGCATGGTCGGGTCTGAGGGTTCTATCATCCACTCCCGCCTATCTCCAACTTGGTTCCCATTCCTTCCACACACTACCATATTCCTATTGTACAACGTGTTTCTTCTTTAACCACCTTATATTGCACCTAAGAATCACATTCGATTCGATTTCCTCGTTACTCTGAAATATTGATCCCAGGTACTTTAACATATGAACTTTTTATACCACCTCACTTTCGCAGAGTGTTTCACCATTATTTCCATTGCCTTCCCATTTGAGAGCCATACTCCAGTCAGTACGTCATTTATATTCTTAATGGAGATTATAGACTTTATGCTGAACCTTGGTGCACCTAAACCCTAACTTGGAAGAGAGAAGTCACTGTTATGCTGAATTTATGCAAATTTGTGCAAAAATATTATGCAAATTTATGTATAAATATATTTGTAAGTAACATACAGAATGGAAGGAATCCATGTGATCTTCAACAGCATTTCCTGCACAAATCATTTTTAAAACATTGGATATTGCTCTTAACATGGTGTTAGCAAAGAGGCTCATCTTCATCGGGTCATAACCTTCTCTCCCTTCTGTCTTCCAACAATGCCCTATTTGCCCCATATTCGTTTGTGTCCCTATAGACAACCTCTTTCAATGTCTGCTCTGGTCATTTCCTGCCCCGGGTTCTTCCTAAATCTGCATCTTAGTAAATATCCTGTAAGTTCACATGAGCATACCATCTCAATCTTTATTTTATCATCTTTTTGGCGAATTTTTCTACCCTCAAGCTGCTTATAATGTACCCGTTTCTAACTATCTACTCTAGACACGCTGTTCGTGTACGGCAGGAGTCCAATTTCAGGCACTTGTAGGGAAATGGCTCATTGCGTTGGACACACTAGTTCTCGTCTGATAACTAAAGTTAAGCAGAGCCAGTTGCGGATCCAGGATTTTCGTCAGGGGGGGTTGAGCTAATACAGGAGGGGGGGGGGTGAGCTTCAGCTTGCATATATTATGCACAAAAGTTTATATGTGCCTAGTTGCAACCCCAAAAACCCCAACCTGGATCCACACGTGGCAGAGCCCTGGCATGTGGCCACTCGTCACATTATTGTAGTGTGTTCAGTCTCTGCATGACCTTGAAGAAACCCTAAACCACCAACCAATAAACAAACATTCAGCCACTTCATTCTCCTTTTTGGGTTCTTTTTTGCTGCTCAACACTCTGAGCCATAAAGCACATCTGGCCTTACCAGGGCGGTTATATTGCCTTAGACACACCACCTCTCGTCTGATCACAGAAGTTACGCAACGCAACTCTAGATAGTACTAGATTGGGCGACCGCTTGGGAACACTGAGTCCTGCTAATACCCAAATTGTAGTAACAGAGTATTGTCTGTGCAGACTCTGCATTAGAACTACTCAATGGATGGGGCTCGCCTGACCATTGTAGATGAATGGCCAAAAAAACTGCAAAAAAACAAACTGGCTTTACCACTGTTCAGTAAAACTTCTGCTTAAGCTTCATTGGGACGCTTAAGTCACGCAGGATACCATTGATACCATAACCCGAAAACAGACTCTACTGCGTTAAAAGTGATTGAATGGTAAAAGTTTTCAGTTGAGGAAATGTTTTATTAAGCATCAACAAGCAATTTATGGCTGTTTTGATTAAAATAGTTTTGAAATACTGTACATTGAAATGCTGGGTATTCTTCATCCGCTTCAAAAGTGATGATCGATGTTCTACTGTTTTAAAACGTGCATCTCTACCATCACTTATATACCTGACATCAACACAATGAGCCAATTCAAGAAAGTATACGAGTGCCAAATTCTTATAACATGGGAACCACTTTCCCAGGTAGAAAAAATAAAAGTTCAAATCCCTCATTGCTCCAGCATTTTTAATAAAGTAAAGTTATACAAAGAATACTACTGACCATGGACTGCAGAACACAAAAATTCACTTAACTTTAGTATCCTGAGTTGTGGTCCAAACTTCCTCCTGTGTGGCCTTCTGGTGAAAGGGTTCCTTCTTGGTGGTCGCTGCTCTGCTAATGTGTCACTCTTCCTGCATCTTGTGGACCACTGAAAACAATGGCAGAACAACAGTTAGTGAACACAAGCAAAGAAAATTAAACAACAAATTCAAAATTCTACAAGCAAAATTGAAATCAAATTCAAAATAAACAAATAACTTGCTTCTCAAGAAGCAAGATCCTCTTGTGAAACGTTGGTTCCATACCACACAAAAAGATAAGTATTTGTTGTTTATTTTGAATTTGATTTCAATTTGGCTTGTAGAATTCACTGCTCACACCATTTCTTGTCTGATCACTGAAGTTAAGCAGCACACTATCAGTGCAGTCTCTGCAAAAGAAGTAGACTGTGGACGGGGCTCTAGTGACCTTTGTAGTTTAAGGGCCATAAAACACCAACAAACAACAAATTGATCAAAATTAAGAAAATAAAAATTATACCCTACAACAGTTTAAACACCATTGCAAAATTCTTGGTAATTCATGAGAGGGCAAGGATGTTCGAAACTGACATTGGTTGCCAACCCAGATATCCTGATCTGATTCCTATTTAACAAGTCGGAGATGCACTTGGAAGGATCCCTCACTGCTCACAGGCAAAGAGAGATCTTAGAGTATTTATGGGTAACCCCCTAGCCTCTGAGGAAATATATCAGGGATGGATCAAAAGAAGTAAAGACCAATCTTGAATTAAATTGTTGTAGTTCAATATACAGTATTATAAATTGTAGGTATAGCGTTTCTAACAAATTGTGTGAATTCATTTAATGTTAAATTATTTTATTTAATAAGATGGTCTGGCTCTTGACTCAGACCCAATGATAATTTGGCCCCTGAACAAGGAAAGGTTCCCCACGCCTGTCTTAGAGCCTTATGTACGGCTGCATTTGACTGTTCCCTTTTATGACTGATAATGCTCGTCCACATGCCGTATTTATTATAATAATTATAATACATATTATAATCATTATAATAAACGTATTTATTATAATATTTTTGAGAGTGATTTTTGTTGCGCCGTTTATTGGAGGGCGGTGTTATATTTCAGTAGCTTTAATAATTCACCCCCTCTAGATAACCCAGGCAATATTCCCGTGGGTTTCAGACGCCTGGCTGGGGTGCCCCCCGTCACAGCATGTTCAGTGGACCCACAGGCGGGATAAGGGTATTATGATGATGATGAATTACCCGCCACGGTGACGTAGTGGTTAGCGCGCTCGGCAACTTCGTCAGTAGTTCTAGGTTTGATACTGGACCGTGTCGCCTTCTTTCGGGCGAGAAAGAGGCTGTGAGTGTGCCTTCTATTGGATGTGAAGTAAAACCCAGGTCCCGTGTTGGTGGACGATGTCACCTGCACGTAAAAGAATCCTCTATTTCCAGAAGTAGGAGCTCGCCCCCTGGCGTCGGCAGCATTCCACAACGAACACTAGACCGACGATAAATAAGCGTAGGGGTGCAGCTTTGGCCGGCAACCGGCTGCAGAAAAAACTATGACCAATATATCGGCCTGTGTCCATTCAGAGGGACAAGATGGGTACCCCACCCTGCCATAGGCGGGAAAAGGGTTAGGAGTTGCTTTTGCATGATTCAACTTTGCAACTCATCATTATCATCATACCCTTATCCCGCCTGTGTTGAGGTCGGGTCTGTGGGTTCTAGCCCTCTACTCCCGTCTAGCTCCCACCAGGTCCTCCCCCACCCGGGGTGCTACCGACCATCTGCATTCCTGGAATGCACCTAACAAACTTCTCTTCCCCTCTTCTCATGACGTGTCCATAACACCTCAGCTTAATCTCCCTCATTCTTTCGGCGATATACGCACTCCTAATTCTATCAGCTCTCGACACGCCACTCATGTACCGCAGCATTCGCATCTCGGCTACATGCATTCTATTTAGGTGACTCTTCCTCACTGCCTAACCACTGTCCTCTAAAACTTCCCTTTCAACTTGATTGGGATCTTCCTGTCGCACAGGATCCCGCTTGCCTGTCTCCATTTCAGCCACGCCCATTGATTTAACGGGTCACAACCGAGTCTATCTACGCATTGCTTTGGAACGTTGATCCTAGGTACTTTACTTCTTCCACCTTTTTTACCAGTTCGCCCCTCGAACGTACGTCACCGTTATTTCCCCGTCCTTCCCAATTGAAAGCTAGCTACTCTGTAACCCTCCCTTTTCTATTTCTTCCAATATCGTTTAGTCCCTTCTCTATCTGTTCTCTGCAGTCTTAAGTTTTCTGATATCGTCGACAAATGCCATGCAGTGAGGGACCCATTCTGCTACTCCCGTCAAGCAGTTCGTCCATAACTAGGATGAAAACGTATGAACTAAGTGCGGAACCTTGGTGCAGCCGTATTTCCCCATGGTGTCCTTACCCTGGCTATGGATCCATCGTACATATCCTGGACTAATTCAACTTTGCAATTGATGAGGCATTTTTTCATTTGCTATTGCCATTTTGATACTGCTGTTTGAATCTGCAGTTGACCAAACCACTGAAGATTGGACATTGTCTAAGGGGCAGTGGTTTTATACTAAAATCTAAAAATATTTTGGCGCACTTTTCTTGAAGAGCTGCACCCCTGAACCGCTTTTGGATCCGCCAATGCACCATGGCGATATAAAATAGACATTCCAAAATTTGACCATGTTGCACGAGTTTAACATGCTGGAATTCTGTCACAAGTGGGAGAAGGGCTAAGAATGTTGATGATGAGTTCTAGTTTCCTTTTGGCAAAATGTTTGGCCGTTAACGGTTCTCAGTTCACTACTGGATGCCGATGGACCCCCTGTTGTTAACAGAGGCTAGTTTGTTGATGATTTCCGTTTCTTCAAAACGTGAATGTCGCTTTCTTTGAAACGCATATGTGTTAGTGAATTTCATTAGCGATTACTTGAAAAAGTTTCAACGATTTATTTTCTTTCCAACTTCTATTAGCAGTCTAAGGCAATTTCTGACAAGTTATAAAAGCTAAACGATGTCCAAACTTGAAAGAATGAGGACGTGTATATTTTTAAAGGAGCAAAAAATAAATGCTACATTCATATTCTAACGATAAGCACATTGTTGTTGACAAATTTATACCAAATGCCAGCTTGAAAAACATATTTTTTTCATCATATTATTTATTCAAGATCCCATAAATAAATTTACTTACAAAAATGGCCTATTACTGTAAATTGAAGAAGGGAAATTGAGGTTTTCTTCAATTTTAATGACTCAAAATTTTGTCAAAAACTGCTACGCTGTCATCATCGTCATCATTACCCTTACCCGCCTGTGGCAGAGTCTAGCACTCTACTCCCGCCAGGTCCCCATCCACCCCAGACACTACCATATCCTTACAGACAACCTGCTCCCACGTTTGCTTCGATCTCCCGTGCCTCGGGTGCATCTAACCATCTGCATTCTTGTAATGGACCTCTCTTCTCATTACGTGCCCATACCACCTCAATCAACTCTTCTTCATTTTTACCCACGATGTCCCCCACCCTAAGGCTATCGCTAATATACTCATTTCTAATTCAATCAGATCTCTTTGCCTCAATTAGTATGCATGGATTGGATTGGATTAGTTTCACGGGTTAGGGAGTAGGCCAAGCAGCCATAGCAGGATGAACCCTTAGGAGGCTACTCGCGGGAGATGAGGAGGTAAGTGAAGAGAACGAAGGAGAGGGGAAATTTGCAGCACCCAACGTTCTTAACCAACCACCCATGTTGGTATTGACAACGGCTTGCACTGCTTAACTTCAGTGATCTCACGGGAACTGGTGTGTCCAACGCAAGCCTGCACCACTTATGTACTGCAGCACTCGCATCTCTGCTACTTGCATTCTATTCGCGTGGCTCTTTCGCACTCCCCAACACTGATCTATATCTGAGCATTGTTGGTCCTAACCGCTGCCCTGTAAAACTTTCCTTGGAGAAGGACCGTATTGAGTATCTGAAAGCGTTTGTCACAAGCCCCTGACCACACCTGCGCAATGAATGCTGCGATGTGTGGTACAAGCCTGAAATCTGTGCACCAGTGCACGCTAGTACAGCCTAAAGCAGTGGTTCTCAACGCTTGTTCTGCAGAACACTGGTGTTCCGTGAAACCACTTCAAGTTTTCTGCAAAAACATCCATGCACAAATAAAGCAATGGAGAGATACTTTGATGTGACCCGCAGTTTCAATGGGGGAGAGGGGTCACTGAAGTGGAGACAGGCAAGCGGAGTCCTGTGTGATAGGATCCCAATCTAGTTGAAAGGGAAGTTCTACAGGACAGTGGTTAGACCAGCTATGTTATATGGATCAGAGTGCTGGACAATGAGGACGAGCTACATAATGAGTATGCGAATAGCCGAAATGTGAATGCTGTGGCACATTTGTGGCTTGTCGAGAGCTGACAGAATTAAGAATGAGCATATTAGAGGTAACCTGGGGTGGTGCACATCGCAGAAAACAATGAGGGAGGATAGGCTGAGGTGGTATGGACACGTCATGCGAAGAGGGGAAGAGAAGCTCATTAGGTTAATTCCAGGAATGCAGGTGGTCTGTAGCACCAGAGGCAGGGGGAGACCAAAGTAGATGTGGGAACAGGTTGTCCATAAGGATGTGACAGTGTGTGGTGGACGGGGAACTGGGCGAGAGATGGACAAGAGTGGAGGGCTAGAACCCTGCAGACCCGACCCTGCCACAGGCAGAATAAGGGTATGATGGTGATGTAGTAAATGTAGTAGAAGGTGTACAACCTGCTTTAAAACTGATGTTGAATTGTAGGTGTTCTGTGCTAGTAAAATGTCAGTTTAGTGTTCCCCATCTTCAAAAGGATTGAGAACCACTGGCCTAGAGGGAACATTGTTCAGAATCTCCCTAAGTCCTAAGCCTTGTTTTAACTAGGTCAGATATTATATACAGTTCCAATAGCTGCAAGCAAGCTAGCCAAGAGTCTACAGTATTAGGATTTATGGGTAATATTTATTTCTTTTATTATTACTTGTCAATGATTTAGTGTTGCCCTGTGCTTGGTCGGCTGCAAAGCCCAGACTGAAATGCGGGACAGACTGAAGAAATGAAAGACTAGCACTGCAAATATACAGATCCATTTTCCCCATTGCACACAGAGCAAAAATGGAGTTTACAATTGCATGTGGAGACAAACGCCACTGCCGGTGTGCCATGTGGAGTTTTGGAAGGCAAATCTTCTTTTGGGCTTTCTTTGTCTCTGTAACTTTCTTTCAACCTCTCCTAAATTTCGTCTCAACCTATAAACTTTGGTCACCCTGACCAGTGACTCAGGGAGCAGCGAATTGCATTGGATACACCAGTTCTCGTTTGATAACTGAAGTTAACCAGTGCAACCCCAGCTAGTACTGACATGGGTGGCCGCTTGAGAAAACTGGGTACCACTAATACCCAAAAATCGTCGCAGTAGTGTAGTGTCTGTGCAGTCACTGCATAATGCCTGGTTCCATATGCTCACGCACTAATGCTATTACCATTGTATCAGATGACACAGCACAAAAAGTGCTGACATCACAAGGCTACTTTGGGATCTGCAGAGTAGCTATGTGTGATAGCAGTTTAGTTGACAAGTGGTCAACTGAAATACCGTCCCACAAGTCATGCTGCATTCTGATTGGCTGGTAGTTGAGCTGTCTGCTTCTGAAACATGCAAATGATGATAAACAAAAATGGCAGAGGATAAACTGGTGGGTTGCACGTGAAGGGAGCACAACAATAAGTGCTACATATAAGGACTCACGTTGGTGCGCCATTCTAAAGTGCTTGTACAAAACGTAATCAAAACGCCAACAGCACTGATGTGATTTGTGCTTAACTGTGGTGATATGGAAATAGGCATTAGAACTATGTGTGGATGGGCTCTAACAAAACCTCTTAGATAATGTCACTAGCTAGTAACGTCACACAAAGTAGTGCTAGCAAGCTTGTAACGGCCATATTGTGTGTATTTCAAGCAGTTTTTAAAGTGATATTTCATTTGAGTTTTAAGTTAAATCGCATCATATTTGGATTTGCTTAAACAAAATGCCAGAAGTGTGTTGTGCCTGGATGCAAGGGAAACTTCAGAAGTGGACCTAAAGTTCATGTCTTCAGTTTTTCAAAACATCCAAAAATGGCAACAAAATGCATTATACTGTAGCTATTAAGAGAAAGGATTTTACAATGACCAAACATAGGAAGGTAAGCAGATTTAAAATTTAATGAGTGGTATTAGGCTTATATAAATTAGACCATGGGCTTATATATTTAGATTTAATGTATATCATTCCATGGCCAGGTGGGCAAGGCGGGACAAGCATATGGGGCCATCCATAGGGGATGGGGGTATGGCCAACTCTCTGCAGAGGGACAAAATGTACTTGATACAGCCCAAGCACATGGCCTTGCATTGGCCAATACGTGGTTCCAGAAGAGAGATAAGCACCTCATCACCTTTCAGTCACCCCTGGGGAGGTCTCAGATTGATTTTTTTATGGTAAAGATGCAGCATAGGCCCCAATGAGGATTTCCAGAAGGAAAGTGGGCATAAGTTACTCATGATGGAGATACTTGTGAGGGGCACAGCTAGGAACCACCCATGGAAAGGTGAACCAGTCATTAGGCAGTGGAAGTTATCACCAAATTCACATGAATTCCAGCAGGAGATTATTAGCCAGGTCGACTGGTATTGGGAAGGGTCAGCTGATGCCATGTGGTACAGGGTGGCCAGGAAGATTAACACAATGTGGAAAGGCAATGTTTGGTGCAGCTAGAGTGGGAGGCTCACACCAGGGTAGACAGACTTGGTGGTAAATTAGGAGGTGTAAGCAGCCCCCCATCAGAAGAAGGCAGCATTTCATAGGTGGCAGGAGATGGGGGATCAGGGTTCAAAGACAGAGTATATACAGGCAAAGAAACATGTAAGGAGGACCATTACCCAGGCTAACCATCAGAAGTATGAGTCTTCATATAAGAGATTAGGGACTAACGAAGGTGAGCAAGAAGTTTTTTCGACTAGCCAAGACCAAAGATAGAAGTAGTAAGGATGTCACCAGGGCCATAACGATCAAGGATAGGAATGGTGGAGTCCTATTACAGCCAAAAGAGGTAATGAAGAGGTGGGTGGTATACTACAACAATCTCTTAAACACAGATACCAGTGAAATTGTCATGAACAACACCCCTGCCACCTCAGTAGCTGTGGACTTGGTGAGTGAGAAAGAAATGGTCAGGGCCCTCTGCAAGATGAAAGGTCACAAAGTCATAGGTCCTGATAAGATTCCCATTGATGTTTGGCATAGCTTGGGGACCACAGGAATTACATGGCTGGGGAAGCTTTTTAATAAAATAGCCAGTGGTGACCAAATGTCATCTGCATGGTGGGAGTTGGATTGTCCCACTGTTCAAGGGCAAAGGTGACGCCCAGGACTGTGGGAACTATAGAGGTATTAAGCTAATGAGCCATTCTATGACGCTGTGGGAGATGGTCATAGAATGTCACCTCAGAAATCATACTAGTGTCTGAGGAACCAGTTTGGGTTTTATGCCCAGTAGGTCAACAATGGAACCTATATTTATTCTCTGACAGATGGTTGAGAAGCATAGAGCCGTAAAGAATGACCTGCATGTAATCTTTGTAGACCTAGAGAAGGCCTATGATAGTGTCCCACGACAGGTAGTATGGGATGTTCTGTGGAAAAAAGGAGTGGATGAAGGGCATATCAGAATAATTCAGGATATGTATGATGGTTCCACCACTAGGGTAAGGACGGCATGGGGGAATACCAGTGGCTTCAAGGTGATGGTAGGGCTTCATAATGGATCAGCCCTCAGCCCATACCAATTTGCTTTCACAATGGATGACCTGCTAACGGCATTAGGGGATTCCCCCCCCAGTGCTTCGTATTTGCTGACGATGTAGGAAGGGCAGAGGAGTCCCAAGAGTAAGTTCAACAGGGCTTACAGGACATTAAGACAGCAATGGCAAAGGGGGCCCTGAAGGTGAACATGAAGAAAACAAAGTTCTTAGCGGTCAGTTGGAGTGGCCAGGACCAAGGGGTGTAGTTCGTTGTGGAAATGAGGTTCTACCAGCAGTGAGAAAGTTTAGGTATCTGGGATCAATGATTTAGGGCAATGGGGAAATCGACTCCGACGTTACCAACAGAATCAATGCAGGGTGGCTAAAGTGGAGACAGGCAAGTGGTGTGCTGTGTGACCGCAGAGTCCCACTGTAGTTAGGCCCGCTATGCTGTATGGATCGGAGTACTGGGCAGTAAGGAAGAACCACGAGAGGAGAATGCAAGTGGCCAAGATGCAAATGCTGTGGTACATGAGTGGGGTGTCGCGTGCTGACAGCGTATGTGACGAGTATGTTAGAGGCAGCTTGGGGGTGGGAGACATTGCAGAAAAGATCAGAGAAAATAGGTTGAGGTAGTATGGGCATGTGATGTGAGGGGGGGGAGATAGAGCTCCGGCGGTATATTATGAGGCAGTAGGTGGTGGGTGGCATCAGGTGTAGGGGGAGACCTAAGTGGACGTGGGAGCAGGTTTTACAGAGGGACATGATTGCGGGTGGGGTGGATGAAAGGTTGATCATAGGGTTCGAAAACTTAGGTACAGTCAGGTCTCTTATTATGCGGGGGATACGTTCCTCAGAAAGTCAAATAAAATGAATTCGCATAAAATGAGACTATAAGTCTATGGAAAAATGGGGATACGTTCCATAATTTTTAAAATTAGCATAACTCCGAAATAACGAATGAAAATGAATGTACAACCACATAAAAAAAGTTTGTTGATGTTAAAGAAAATAGGTTTCTTAATAAATTTCTTTGGAAAGCTGAAAAAGATTTATATGAACTTTAAATTAAATTGTATTTCAATTCAATTGTCTATCTGGTAAGGGTATACACCATCTGCAAACTGTAAATCACTTTCATCATCAGAAATAACTGTCTTTGCAATAGATTTCTTTGATATAGATGATACATTTTCACAAACATATTTTTTTCTCACTCTCTGCAGACTTTTGTTTTGACCATCATCATCATCATCGTCATACCCCTATCTGACTTGCAGCAAGGTCGGGTCTGCAGGTTCCCTGAACATGTTCTGATTGGGGACACTGCAGTCAGGTGTCTGGAACACGTAGGGATATTGGCTGGGTTGTCTGTGGCGGGGATGCCGGTGTCACATGTCAAGGGTTAGGTACACATGTAAGGTAACTGATACTAACATTTTTGAGTACCTCAAAGTGTCCACCCATCTAGGTCCGAATGTAGATGTCTGAATTTGTCTCTTTTCTGCAGAGAACATATGCACTGCAGAGTGCATGTGTAACGTGAATCAATGTGAAATTTCTATCAAAATATCTTAACCGGGTAATGGAATATGGCTGGGACACTTTGAGGTGTGTGTTAAATTACCTCAATGTGTCCGGGGACACTTTGACCCCAGCTGCACCTAAAGTTAGTCTAATAATATCATCGTCATTTAAGACATCATCCACCATCAGTTCTTCTGTATCATCATGGTTAAAAATGTTCAAATCACCTCCAAAATAAGTTTAAATTTTAGTGCATGTTCAGTGTAACTGCAGACCCGACCCTGCCACAGTCGGGATAAGGGTATGATACTAATGGTATGATTGTTAAGTGTCATGTACAAGTGCAGAACCCCCTATTATGTATGATAATTTGTGACAAACTAAAACTTCTTTGACTGGCTAATACAATGGTCGGTGGATTTTATCAGTGTCATGGGCCTTAGACTGACAATACTTCCTGAACAAGCATACAGTATGCATATTTGGCAAAATTTTTTTTAACCAAATGCAAACCACATTATTTGGAAATCGCATGAAAAGAACCCACATAAAAAGAGAGCCAACTGTATACATGTTATTTGCAAAGTTAATGACAAAAGCAGAAAAGCAACTCCAAACTCTTTCCTGCGTATGGTATTATCGGGTACCCACCTTGTCCCCCTGAATGCACACAAAGGTGCTATATTTGACATGGTTCTCCACAAAGCTTATTTATCATTGGTCTACTGTTCATTGGGGCACACCACTGATGCCAGTGGGTGAGCCAGGAGGGGATCCAGAGGGGGGAACAATGCACCAATTGCTCCCCCTTCAGTGCCTCAATGGGTGCATATTTCAACTGATGCATGATTCAACCTTGCAACTGATGAGGCATTTTTGCATTTACTATTCCCATTTCCATACTGTCAATCCAGTCTGCAGATGGCTAAACCACTGAAGCTAGGATATTGTCTAAAGGGCAGCAGAGGACCTATTTAATTGCTAGCTAGATTTATGCTAAGAGATTCTGAATTTTTAAAAATATTTTGGGTGCACTTTGTTTGGAGTGTTCCCTCTGATCTGTGTCTGGATCAACAGAAAAAAATTCTGGTAAAAGTGTAGTTTAACCCAAGGAATTATTTCGTCATTCGTAGCAGATGAAATGTGGCGCTTTGGTCAGTATAACTTCGTCAAATACTCGTTCCAGAGCAAAGAACTTCATGGTAAAGAACTTCATGACTTTATTTAATGAATATCTTTTTCGTTATTTCAACTGGAAGCTTCCGATTTATTTAATGATTGCGATTCATGAACTTATTTCTCGTTATTTTAACTTTTTCATGTTATTCACAATACATTGAATTGCAGCATATTTACATCTTTGCTTTTATCGTTGGTCAGCTTTATATTCCACAACACTTCCTCATCGCCATTTACACGGGTGGATCCAGGGTGGGGTTTTTGAGGTTGCAACCCCCCCCCCCCCCGGCAAAAATCCTGGATCCGCCACTGGTCATATAATTCCAAAACTTATATGTTTTCTCTGTCAGTCCACTCCCTAGGTGGTTTTCTAATTTTTATTTTATTGCAGTCGAAATCGTTTATAACGCACTTTAAGGGATCGACAGTTTTTCTACGTTGTAGCCAATGTTTGCTAAAAGCGATACTATTGTTTATAATGAACGGATCCTTGTTTACTGTGTTATATTGATTACAGTATGTTATAACTATTGTAAAATACATACTGCATGTATTCATCATCATCATCACATCCTTATCCCGCCTATGGCAGGGTCGGATCTGTGGGTTCTAATCCTCCAGTCCCGTCTATCCCCACCAGGCTTTCATTTACCCCGCACACAATCATGTCCCTCTGTACAACAGGCTACAACGTTTGTTTTTGTCTCCCCTTACATCTGATGCCACCAGCTGTCCCATAATATACCGTGTAATCTCCTACGTCCCCTTTCAAATCACTTGTCCATACCATCTCAACCTATTTTCTCACATCTTCTCTACGATGTTTCCCAACCCTCAGCTGCCTCTAATGTACACGTTGCAGACTCTGTCAGCACGTGACAGCCCCACTCATGTACTGTGGCATTCACATCTCAGCCACTTGCATTCTCCTGTTGTGAATTATCCTTACTGCCCAAAATCCCTTTCCATATAGCATAGCGGGCCTAACTACAGTTTTGTAAACTTTACCTTTCAACTTAATTGGGACTCGGTGGTCACACAGCACACCCGTTGCCTGTCTCCACTTCAGCAATCCGGCATTGATTCTATTGATGACGTCGGAGTTATTTCCCCATTGCTCTGGAACACTGATCCTAAATACAGTCGAAATAGTTTATAACGAACTTCAAGGGACCGGCTGGTTTTGTACGTTGTAGCCGATGTTCACTAAAAGCGGTACTATTGATTTTAATGAAGGAATAATTGCAAATGGTGTTATGTTTATTACAGTAGGCTATAATTATTGTAACAGGTATATTTATTTGCATATGACATCACAATTTACAGTATTAAAAAATTCAGAGTAATATCCATATTGTATATAGGCATGTATTGTGTAATTTTAAAATATAGTAAACAAGTACATGGATACATGTATATAGAGTGTACAGTATGTAAATTCAAAGAAAGAACTCTGTAATTTTTGGTTGGCGTCTAACTTGTAGTGCTGTGAGGAATTTGTTTTCAATTGATGAGGAAATGCCTGAGAAGGCTTCCTTAAGAGTTTGGGGTGTGTCAGTTGTGTGAAGAAATGCTCTTATGGTTTAACAAGCAGCATACACTTCAGCTACAGTAGGAATTTTTCCAAAATCATTTTCTGATTCTTGGGAATCATCTTCAGGATGTATCTCTTCAGTTTTCTGGTGACACTGAATGATATCAATATCTGATAATTCTTCACATGTAATGATCTCATCATCCACCTCCACATAGTCATCAGCAGAGCAATCAGAACTGAGAAGGGAAACAACAAGTTGCAAATTGCTGTGTGCATGATCTTCACATGTGGTTCTGGGTTTACATCCTTGTTTAGACAATGGCAAAAACAGTTGGCAATGGTCTCCTTCCTCACAGAATCCCATGCCTTTGATATAATTAATATAGCACCAAGAACACTAATTTTTGTATCATCCTTATTTTCTGTTTTCTCTATGACTTTGTAAACCAGTTCTTTTCGAAATGATACCTTAAGACTTCGGATAACTCCTTGGTCCATTGGCTGAAAAACAGACGTGCAGTTTGGAGGCAGTTAAATGAGTTTAATTTGTTTCAATCCTTCAACGGGAGGATGGGATGGGCAATTGTCCACAAGTAAAATTATACATCTGTTTTGCTTCAAAAGTTCACTGTCCCAATTTTTAAGAGTCTTTTCAAAGATAGTCGACGTCATCCAGGCCTTTTTATTGAAATCATAGTCAACAGGGAGATTATTAACATGTTTAAAACATTGTGGCATTTTACTTTTTCCAATCATCAACAACTTTCTTTTTATAGAACCAGTCATGTTGGCTGCAACAAGAACTGTAACTCGCTCTTTTGACAACTTCCCACCAGGACATTTCTCCCCTTTAAATTTCAATGTGTGATCAGGTGTTAGTCGAAAAAATAACCCCATCTCATTGGCATTGAAAATGTCTTTATCAGAATAACCAGCCCTCAGTTTCAGCCATACATTTTCAACCCAGTCACCCGTTATTGCTTGGTCAACAGCAGCTGACTCACCTGAAATTTTTGCATGAATAATGTTATGCCGAGATCGAAATCGTTGAATCCATGAAGTGGTGCACTTGAACGATTCCTTCTTCAGAAGTACACCAAATTGTTCAGCCTTTGCCTGGAGCATGGGCCCACTCACTGGTACATTATTTGCACGTTGTTGCTTCAACCATTCTAGCAAAGCATTTTCAATGTCAGTGTGATTAGATGAGCGAATTCGTTTTACCTTTCCACACTTAAGAAATTGGGCTTTAATTTTTTCCTGGCGTTTAATCATTCCAGCAATTGTTGAGCATGATGTATGAAATTCATAGGCAAGCCTGCTTGCAGACTCTCCCAACTCAACTCTGGAAATTACATATGTGAAACTGTTTCTCAATGGAGAACTGCTGCCGTGGCATGTTGTCATTTAGAAAGACAGAACTCAACTGAAAAGCCGTTTGTCAAATATGCTTAGAGGCTATGGTCATAGGTTTAAAGTTAATAGAAAGACAGGATGTGAACTGGATACAGTAACCAATATTTCAAAAGGCACTGTGAATAGAAATGTGTTTGCTTTAGCCGATTTGTACGTTATAAGCAACATTAGTGCTTTTTTCCCATAGGCTTTCATGGTTCCAACTATTTTGTTCTTTAAATCCGATTGTACATTATATCCGGTGTCGTTGTAAACGATTTCGACTGTACCTAAACTCTTGCACTGCTGGTATCACCTCATTGCCACAACAAACTACACCCCCCTGGTCCTGACCTCTCCAACTGAAAGCTATGTTCTCTGTTTTCTTCTTGTTCCCCTCAGCCCCCCACCCCCTTCGCCATTTCTGTTCTAATGTCCTGTTTCTTGTTGGAGAATTATTGTCATTGCATGCTGTCATGTACAAAGACAGAACTCAGCTGAAATACTGTCCCTAGAAATGTTTTTTCTCTAGTCGATTTGCACATTCTAACCAATGTGTTCGTTGTAAGCAACATTAATGCTTTTTTTGTATTGCTTTTTATGGTTCCGAACTATTTGGTTCATTCAATCCGATTGTACGTTATATCCGGTGTTGTTATAAACGATTTTGACTGTAATATTTAATTCATTGCATGTTGGTAGCCATTTTAAATTTCATCCATGTTACACTTTGATTGATTTACTGGATTAGTTTGTGGGTTGAGGAGTAAGCCAGGCAGCCATAACAGGACGAACCCTCAGGAGGCTGCCCGCTGGAGATTAGGAGGTAGGTGAAAGGACGAAGGAGAGGGTTAACTTGCAGCACCCAACGTCCTTTACCAACCACCCATGTTGGTGTTGACGTGGGCTTGCGCTGCCTAACTTCAGTGATCTCACGGGAACTGGTGTCCAACGCAACTTGGCAGCCATCCTACTCAACTTGGATAGGTCCTAGCCATCCAAGTTAACTTTGATCAAGGGTATACATGGTCCAAGTTGCATCCAAGTGATGCATGAATAGCGTCCAAGTGTACTTTATCGAAGTTCACTTGACCATGTCAACCCAACTTTAGTGGTGAAGATCGATGATGATGATGCAAACAATATAAGGCAGAAATGAGCAACTGCGCATGGTCATGAAAAGCAGACCAGCAAGTGACCTCCACTTTATCCTCTCCAAGACTTTTCCATTGCCAAATGGTCCTTGGTAAGAAATACCAGTACTATGAGTCTGTCTGTGACCTAATTTCCTTCAATTTATATGAATGACTCTTTCTTCCCTTATACTCAGCCAGGGACACACTGCCAACCAGTTGTCCATTGCATCCCAACAGCAGCAGCCTGATAAAAAGACTAATGCTGTGAGATATATGTATTTGGCTTAGTGTGTCCCACCCTGATTCCTTAATCATGTCAGACACACTCTGTGTAAGAAAACCTGTGGAGTACAATTCTTGTTGTCCTCCTTTGGATCCTTTTAATCTCCAAAGATAAATCCTGCCAGAACGGAAACCAAATTGGACTACCATACTCCAAAATTGGTCGCACCATTGAAATATATGCTGTTTCTTATACCTCCTTTGTGCTGTCCCCAAGGACCCTACTAATCAGATGAAAGAATTCAGCACCAACCCTCCCAACAAATTTACTAATATGATCCTTCCAGGTACCTTCACTATTTAAAATAATTCCAAGGTGATACTGGGTCACAACCCTCTCGACCCTCACTTCACCTATGTAGTAATCAAAGTAGATATCGTGAGCGTCCTACACTTTTGCAGGTTTAAAGGCAATTTCCATCTTACACAGCAATTGTAAATATTATCTAGGTCCTGTTGTAATTGTGCATCATCTAACACCTGAGCAGTGCATGTGTCATCTGCAAATAGTTCAAGGAAGGAATTAATATCAATTCCTACATCGTGTGCATAGAGAATGTACAAAAAAGGACCCAATATACTTCCTGAGGGACCCCTGATGTATAGGGTTTCCATTCAGGAATTCATCTCTAGAGTTTGTCGGTTTTATTAAAATTCACCCTGTATTATGACTATATCTGTATCAATTAAACAACAGTATAATTAAAGTGCGCGGTACCCCTCTATGGGTACACAATAGAGAGGGTTCACTTTAGTACTTTTTGCAATATACTCGTTATTTTGCTATTTTTTTCATGATAGAAAATATGATATTATTGATATTTATCAGTGGCGTCACTAGAGGGGGTGGGGGAAGTGCGGGCCGCACCGGGTGACACCACTCGAACCATGAGAAAAGGGAGTGACACCAAAGCAGAAGCAGCGCCTTTTTTCGGGAGAGGGGGTGACACCATGGGAGGGGGTGTCACCGCACCGGGTGACACCAACCCTAGTGACGCCACTGATATTTATGAACAATTCATTAAAGTATTTATCACAGTAAAAATAAAACATCGAGTTAAATGGAAATTAGACTCGCAGGATGAAGTGTATTTCACAGACATTTCTCAAATTGTTTATTGGAATTCATCGTGCACTACGATTATGGAAACTATAGTTGCAATGGACGAAATTATGTAATTTTCAACTAAACATATTGCCATAGTTATCCTTAATATGGTTAAAAGAGGCATTACAATTTGGAATAACTGCATTCCCTACAACTTTTATATATCTGTAGAGACTAATTAGACTTGACTGTTCATTAGTGTCTGCAACATGCATATAGTGATTTCTCATGATAAACACAAAGGAAAGAATTAATGAAACATTCTGTTATTCATAGCCATTTGACTGTTGGAAGTATTATCACTTTCATTTCAGGCATTCATTGAAGGGTATCCCAGATGTCATTACACGAGAATGGCATTCAAAAAAGTATTTCTATTAAGTGCAACTGCAGTAGCATTCAGCACATCTGGGACTCTAATTTAATACCTTTTGTACTTCATAACGAAACTGCATTATATGACAAGCGTTCTGCTGGCAGTGAACGCACCCTCCTATCAAAATGGTGTTACCTGACTGACTAAACAGGAAACCTTAAATGTTATTGAAGATGAATTCTTTCTTTAAAAATTTACTTAACAGCTGTTGTAGTGAAGTCGAAAGTTAGTAATTTTAATACTCGAATAGGTGGTGGTGACCGATTATCGAGAGAACCAATAGCACTAATCTCACAGGTTCTGTGCATTGTCAGTTTCATCTTCAGTTCTAACTCTGCAGTAAAATACCGTACAATTAGATCGTATGTGTATTGGGAACACGCGCGGATCCAGGGTGGGGATTTGGGGGTTGCAAGCCCCCCTAGACACATAAACTTATGCGCATAATATATGTGAGCTTTAGCTCAACCCCCCCCCTCACCCCCGACGAAAATCCTGGATCCGCCACTGATTGGGAACCATCGACTGTACAGTTAGAATCTTTAATATGCAGATCTAACTGTGCAGTTGAACTTTGCCTTCCTGCATGTTATCTGAAGACAAAAGCTCGGTTCTCAGTGCATTTTATTCATTGCAAATGAAAGCAAGTGTCTAGGCTGCATGTGTGTAGGGCTCACAGCCAAAATGATACACTTAAATGTTTCACCTTTCTCACGGGTTAAAAAATAAAATTAATAAAGAAACATAATTCAAAATTAAACCAATTTAAAATATTTGTTTAAATAGAGGTCAAGGAATATTCTGGAACTTTGTTTTCATCAATATTATTTAAATTTCTTCAGATTTTTGTAATTTTAATATTGAAAGCGAAAAATAATACAGAAACATATTAAGTCAAAATAAAAGAAAAATAAAATCTTTTTTGGTTTGATGAATTAGTACTTGGAAGGTAAACCATTTTATTTCACTACATCTTTCAATCACTTTGGATATGATTGGACAAGTTTTTCTTTGGTGCCCTAATGACCATTGATGTTGATGGGCCCTAAAACACTAACAAACAACAACGTCCTTGCCATGAAATAGCACACCATCTTGCAGAGTCATCAATAAGCACACACACTGCTTTCCTGTCGCCATATTTTTTTTGATGCCAAAACATGCTTTGAGAGCTCAAAGCACACTTCCATGCTGGGCACTAAATGATAGGTAGAATGGTAGTGTGTACACACTAACGCATGACCATTCACCCTGGAAGCTGCCACTTGAAGGCCTTAGATAGCCTTCAGGAGGACGGGCGGCACTCCTATATGTTGTAATGGCAGGCTATCGATTTGTGTGAAATGGAATTGAAAGCCTTTGCTATAT
The DNA here is from genome assembly GCA_013389805.1 of Trigoniulus corallinus. NCBI lineage: Eukaryota > Metazoa > Arthropoda > Diplopoda > Spirobolida > Trigoniulidae > Trigoniulus > Trigoniulus corallinus. Next base: position 22,588,954 of record JAAFCE010001963.1, on the reverse strand, counting down.
TAGCTCCTATATGCTCCCAATTCACGGCCTCATGTCTGGAAGAGGCTTTGTATGATTACATGTAGGTTGTAGAGTTTCAATTAGTTTGGTGAATACCTACAGTGGCTTAGTAGTAGTAAAACAAGCGTGCCACTCATCAAATGTGAAATTGTATTCTTGCAATTTTGATACATTCTATCTTTTAATTAAAAATAGAAGCTGGTCATAGGTAACGAGTAGTGTATAGAGAGTCAGGTTAAAGGCTTGTTGAGTACTTTAAACAGATGGCTCACCTTTATATTTTTAAATTAATGAAAGGCCATTGTTTTCGTTTAAAATGTATTTATTCGTTATCTCAAAATGAAATGTGGACTTCCAGGTATTTGTCTAGTTTAGGTCGTTAAAGTTTTTATTCTGATGTTGCATTCAGAGGAGTCAAGGATGTGGAAGTCATTGGTATAAAGAGACATTTGATAAGCAGAAGTGTGACTTTTCTGAAAAAGGAATGTATTTCAAAACGGAAATACAAAATGCAAAATATTTACTTTCATTTTAAATTTGAAATACTTTTTCCTAAAGCCATTTTGAAATTGTATTTGCATAGGTTTTTGGAGGTTTATGATATATCAAAATGTCGGTTTGTTTTAAAACTATGTGATGAGATAATTAACAGGCCGAGTCGGGGCTAACAGAAAGAAAATGAATTCGTTTGAAACATTAGTTCTTTTAACCCTCTGGGGACAAGAAGGGTCATATCCGATCCTGGCGCAAATTAAAATCGATGCAGCTCATGCACCACTTTATAAAAAATGATAAGATTCCAGGTAACCTCAGGACAATATTTTTACTAGCGACTGACAAAGCCAGGGAATTTTAGGATGTATAGTTTTTTTTAAAAAATTTTTTTGGCAGCATAGTGGGTCGAATATGACCCTCCTTGTCATTAGTGTTAGAAATTTTTAGGGGAATTTTCGTAATTTTTAGATATTTTTCTCAAAATTTCTCTTTTTATTTCTTGTAATCTGGACAGAACCAGCTTAGGTCTTTCAATGATGAAAAAATTAAATTTCTGCATGTTTAAAAGTGATATCATAGGGCATTTCTCAGCTAGACGCTATGGAAATTCCAATAAAAATTATTTCTTGTCATTTTCAAAATGTTTTTATTATTATTCTTTATTTTAAAGCTACTACTTTTAGCTATAAAAATGTTTTGATTTTTATTGCTTTTTAGAGAAATGATAATACTTTTTGTGATTTTTTTGCATTTTGCAGAATACATTGTATCTGAAAACGATAAGAAAAGTTGTTTCACAATTTTAGGAATGGCGTAAAATTCTTATAATTGTGTGTATGAATGTAAATGAAGTTAATTTTTATAAAAAAAATCGGGGTTTACATTATTTTTAATTCAAGAAATTAGGATAGAAAAAGGATGGGTCAGATATGACCCACATTGTTAAAATTGCTACAGCAACGTGTCTTGTCCCCAGAGGGTTACTTTCCTTAGGCAGTGATTATTCACACTATCTCCTAACCTCTTGGTGATTGTCTGTTATGGAAAAAATAGCTAATGTGGGGTAATGAAGAGTGTAGTGAATGTAACTGTATAGTGAGGCTCTGTGCATTAGTAAAAAATGGTAACAGCCTGTATGGCAGTAGCCCAAAGAAAGTTAGGTAGGATGACCCTGGGGAAATAGATTTACAGCAGCTGAGGCAATACAGGAGGACAAGGGATGGTCTACATTTGAATGAGAGAAATGATTAGTAAGTTGGTAAACCTATGAAGGATATGGGGACTGCAGAAGAAAACTCCAGTATGGCAGATCAATGCATAGGTAAACAACATCAGGGTATCTACCAACTTGGAGAGGTGGGTAAACAGGATAACAAAGAAGATAGGCATAACACTGCACCCCAGGGAAAGTGAGGAAGGGGCAATAACATTTCAATGGCTAGCATTGGACAAAGTAAAGGAATGGGGGTTAGGACAATGGCGACAAAGTATGGAGGGAAGGGCGGCAAAGGAAACGCAGAGGGGTTTATGGGAGAAAGCTTAAGACAGAGAGGGTGGTAAACTATGATAATACTTGGGAGACCTGATTTCTGTTTCAGACAAGAGCTGGGTCATTGGAAACGATACAGAGGAAAGCAAAAATCCCAGGTAGAGAGGAGGGCTGTGGATTATGTGGGGAGCAAGTGGAGGATGTCAGGCGTGTGATATTGGCAAGTTCAGCGCTGGATCACTGCAGGAGAAGTTGGGAAACCCCACATTGGAGGAGGTTTTGGGGGTGGTGGAGCGGCTGGAAGTGGTGTGAAAGGCAAAGGTGTTGCTAGGGTGCTGGTGTAGATCTAGGGAGATGCGTCTAGCATGAAAAATCTCACTAGCAAGGTATCCGTCACAAAAGATTACATATTCATATTCATTCGTAATGAATTAAATAAAACCATTTAAAATACAATTTATACTTCTTTTGCATTTTGTATTTTAAAAACAACATTGAAAACAATTTTGTATTTGAAATACAGACTAATATTGCATTTTGCATTTTCTGTTATGAAATACATTTAGCAACCATTTAACACCACAGGGTACCAGAAGCTGTAGTCCCTTTGCATCAAGGTGAAATATTGAAGTTGTTTTAAGAAACTGATTCTAGACGTTGTTTGCGTTCTGTTAATGAACCTCATATAGAAAGTGTATTTGTATTTTTTAACAGTAGTAAAGGAAATTCTACCAAATGAAACCTAACATAATCTATAATATAGCACAGTCCCTTTGAATGCAATCGATAAATTTCGTTTTGAATTTCCGATTGAATTTCAATTGCCCTGAGGAATCTTACATGCTCACATATCACTTGTTGGTCCATTAAATTTGATACCGAGTATCATTGAAAAATTCCTTGAGGTTAATATAGTTTCGATTTAGTATATCGACTGAGCGTGTTTGTCTCTAGTGACTTCGACTAGTAGATACAGTACGTAGTAGAATACTGTATTTCTGAATTGAAAAAGAGCTAGCATCTTTCTGCTTTGTAGCATATACTGTAGTTATTCTTCATTGAAATGTAGTGCCTTAAACTACCAACAATATATCCGAATGACTCAGATAATCATAATTTCAATATGTGAATCATTTCCATTGCATGCAGTGGCTGTGATGTCACATTTTTGAGAGTTTCTACGAAGCACTCCCTAAGAAAATGTAAGCGAACTGTAGGCGAATGAAACTGTAGACCAGCGGTCTTCAAACTGTGTTCCGCGGAACCCCAGGGTTCCGCGAATCAAAAGAAGAATTCGTTAGCTGCGGCAAGATGTAGGGCCTACTTTTCTAAAGGTGGGTTGGGATTCCCCCAATACATCTTATAGTTCTAAGGGTTCCGTGAGTCGACAAAGTTTGAAGACCACTGCTGTAGACGTATGAAAATGTAGCGAACTGTAGGCGCTTTTTTTGAAAAATTTCCTGTTTCCTTCCTTTGTTTCAGCTTAGGAATTAGAAATTATCTGGCGATCCAAGACAAGCTTTTAAGGCGTTATAATAAGGGACAGCCCCGATTTCAGACTTCATGTCCCGCCGTCCCTCTCTTGTCCCGGCGGGACGCCCGTTTATCCCACTTTGTCGGTAACTTCTCAGAAGCATTCACTCGTCAATGAAATACCCACACAAAATGATCCTTCTTCGTTGGCAACTGATCATCGTCTGAATCAAATTGAAACATCAGGCATCCTGTGCTGGACCCGTCCTGTGACCCATAAAATCAAGGGGGATGGTTGAAGGGGAGACAGGGAAGCGGAGTCCTGTGTGATAGGAGGGTCCCAATCGGGTTGAAAGGGAAGTTCTGCAGGTCAGTGGTTATGCCTGCCATGCTACATGGATCAGAGTGCTGGGCAGTCAGGAAGTGCCACGTCAACAGAATTCAAGTAGCTGAGATGGGAATGTTGAAGTACATGAGTGGGGTGTCGATAGAATTGGAAATGAGTATTTATTTATTATTTATTTATTTAATAACGTATTTTGGGAGTGGTGGACATCGACGAAGAAAAATGAGTGAAAATAGGTTGAGATGGCATGGTCACATAATGAGAAGAGGAGAGGAGGAGCTCGTCAGGTCCATTTCAGGAATGTAGGTGGTTGGTAGCACCCGGGGCACGGGAGGCCGAAGCAGACGTGGGAGCAGGTTGTATGTAAGGCTATGGCAGTGTGTGCGGTGGAGGGCTGGAACCAGACCCGACCCTGCCGCAGGCGGGATAAGGGTATGATAATGATACGTCCTGTGCTGGATGGACACATAATCAAGCTATAAGGTACAGTGGGTACGAAGAGACAAGTTTTGTTCTTTGCTCTTCAGGAAAGCATGTCTCACCACTCCTACTTGGGCGCCTCACCAAAAGCCCCCGTCCCGCTTACTCCAATGGCCAATATTTCTCCATTAATGGAAGTTTCCCATCCGACTTATGTTCTTCATGACCTTCATTTACCGGCCCCATAAAGTATTTATTTAGCACATCATAAAGTTGGAACAAAATTATTGAACCACAACAGGATTTGATTGGGCTAGTGAAATTACAGCTAAAATGCACGTTTGAAAATCAATAAAATTTGTACATTGAGGACCTATTGTTCAATATACTGTAGTATAATGTAGTATTTTCTGTTCATATTCTTGTTCCCTATACATGATATATCATCATCATCGAACCCTCCTCCCGCCAGTGGCAGGGTCGGGTCTGCGGGTTCTTAACCTCCACTCCCGCCTATCCCCCACCAGGTCCCTCGCCACCCCGCATGTCACCATGTCCCTCTGCACCACCTGCTCCCACGTCCGTTTTGGTCTTCCCCTACCTCTGGAGCCCCGAATCACATGCATACCCATAATGGACCTAATGAGCTCCTCCTCCCCTCTCCTCATCGCATGCCCATACCACCTCAACCGCCTCTCCCTCATCTTTTCCACAATGTCCCCCACCCCCAAGCTACCTCTAACGTAATCATTACATACTCTGTCAGCTCTGGACACCCCTGTCATGTAACGCAGCATTCGCATCTCAGCCACCTGCATTCTCCTTTCATGGTTCTTCCTAACTGCCCAACACTCTGAGCCATATAGCAAAGCAGGCGTAACGACTGTTTTGTAAACTTTACCTTTTAACTTTATGGGGACCCTGCGGTCGCACAGGACACCACTTGCCTGCCTCCACTTCAGCCATCCGGCATTAATCCTATGGGTCACGTCTGAATCTATCTCCCCATTGCTCTGGAAAACTGATCCTAAATAACGAAACTCTTGCACCACTGGTATACCCTCACTGCCACAGCGGATCTCACCTCCTTGCCCCTGGCCACTAAAATTGAAAGCTAGGTACTCTGTCTTCTTCATGTTTACTTTAAGACCCCCTCTCTCCATTGCTGTCTTAATGTCCTGCATTTTGTGCATTCTCCTTGGACCCCTCAAGCTTCCCCACATCATCAGCGAATACCAGGCACTGAGGGGCCCATTCTCCTACTCCTGTCAGCAGCTCATCCATTACTAGAGTGAATAGATATGGGCTAAGTGATGACCCTTGATGCACACCAACCTGGACGTTGAAGCAAGCAGTGTTTCCCCATGCTGTCCTCACCCTAGCAATGGAGCCCTCATACATATCCTGCACTATCCTAATATGGCCTTCATCAACTCCTTTCTTCTTTAAAACACTCCATAGCACCTGTCTAGGGACACTATCATATGCCTTCTCCAAGTCAATGAATACTGCATGGAGGTCCTTCCTTGCTGCTCTATGCTTCTCTATCATCTGTCGTAGAATAAAGATTGGTTCCATGGTGCACCTACCAGGCATAAACCCAAATTGGTTTCCTCGTACCCTAGTCTGGACTCTGAGGCGACATTCTATGACTCGCTCCCACAGCTTCATAGAATGGCTCATTAGCTTTATGCCTCTATAGTTTCCACAGTCCTGGGCATCACCTTTGCCCTTGAACAGTGGAACTATCCAACTCTCACGCCATTCAGCTGGCATCCTGTCACCATTTGCTAACTTATTGAAAAGCTTCCCTAGATATGTGATTCCTGTAGCCCCCAAGGTGTGCCAAACATCAATGGGGATCCTATCTGGGCCAACCGCTTTGTGACCTTTCATTCCTTGAAGGGCTGTGACTATTTCCTCTGCCCTCACAATGTTCACTGCCTGTGTAGTGATTGGGATTCTGTCTGTGGTTTCTGCATGGGTGGTAGTATTTAAGAGACCATGGAAGTATTCCTCCCACCTTTTGATTACCTCTGCTGGTTGGAACAGGACCCTACCATTAGTATCCTTGACTGTTATAGCCCTGGTAACATCTTTACTAGTTCTATCCCTTGTCTTGGCCAGTCTAAAAACTGCATTCTCTCCTTCCCTTGTCCCCAACATTTCATATAAGGCCTCATACTTCTGGTACTTGGCCAAGGCAATGGCCCTCCTGGCATGTTTCTTTGCCTGAACATAGTCTGTCTTTGAGGCCTGATCCCCTATTTCCCTCCACCTATTGAAAGCTACCTTCTTAAGTTTTATGGCAGCTTCCACCTCCTCATTCCACCACCAAGTCTGCCTACCCTGATAAGTTCCTCCTACTATAGCCTTACCTAACAGTGCCTCTCCACAACTCCTAATCTTCCTAGCAACCCTGTCCCACATGGCATTGGCTGACCCATCCCAGTCCCAGTCTACCTTGCTGAGAACCTCCTGCTGGAATTCCTCTGCCTTGGTGGGCAATGTCCACCACCTAATAACTGATTCTCCTTTCCAGGTATGTCTCTTAACTGTCCCCTTCATTAGTAATTCTGTCATAAGCAGCATATGGCCACTTTCCTTCTGAAAGTCCTCACTGGGTAGTGCCCAGCAGTCTTTGATCTCAGCCCTGTGCTGCTTTCTAACCATTAAAAAGTCTATTTGGGACCTCCCCTGTGGTGACTGGAAAGTGATTAGGTGCTTTCCCTGCTTTTTAAACCATGTATTGGCCAATGCAAGGCCATGTGCTCTTGCTGTGTCAAGGACCTTCTGCACCTCAAGGTTGATAATACCATATCCACATCCCCCATGTACCTCCTCATATCCCTGACCATCATTCCCAACATGTGCATTAAAGTCACCCCCAATAATTAGCTGCTCATTTTCCTTGCCCTGTCTAATTGTGCTGTCAGCTGACTGAACCACCTCATCAAAATCCTTCCAAAAAGCTTCTTTAATTGTGTCACCCAGGCCTGCTTGTGGGGCATATGCACTTATGAGGTGGAGCCCTATACCTTTCCAAACTACAGTAACTAACATTAACCTGCTGCTAACTCTCCTAACTGAAGTTATCCCCTGCTCCAAATCCCTGCTTAATATAATACCCACCCCATTTTGACCCTCATCACTACCTGTGTAGATCAGCTTGTATCCCTCCCCCAGGGCCCTTGACCTATTACCCTTCCACCTAGTCTTCTGGAGGAATGCAATGCTGATCTTCCTATGCTTTAGGGTTTCCACTAATTCCCCAGTTTTCCCTGAGAGGGTCCCAATATTCCATGTCCCTAGTCTTAGCATGGCCCCCCTATTTGGTGGGACAGTACTGACTGGGGTCACCCCAGTCAGACGTCCAGAACCTGCAGTAATAGTGGCATGGCTACCTGTGGGGGGGTGCCGTCCAACCCCACAGGAGACACTCATCAAAGATCTTAACATTGCCAAGTGAGTGGAGGTCTCACACTCACTTGATGGATCCCCTCAGACTATGCCAGAGGGCTGCAGATCTAGGACTGCATGCCCCCTAGGCAACACAACCAATAATAATAATGAAGATAATAATAATAATAATTCTTCTAATTCTAAAATAACTAATAAAATTTAACACTTAAATGTTAATTAAAGAAAAATTTTAAAGAAAAATTTTTGCTGCAGGGGTTGTTGTGGGGCTGCAAACGCAGCGTGCTCGCCGGCAATGCAGACGATGCACGCTGTGAAGCAGCACAACAGGAGCGAGAGAAAATCCTACGAGGTTAGGCTTAACCGCCAAACCTCGCAAAAAGTTCCCCACCCGTTTAAAAAATACAACACCCACAGCCCTACCGTAGATCAGGAACGTTGGGGTGAGACTGCCTTGAAAAAGGCGGTTTTCACCCTGAAAATTTTGTATATTCTCAAAAATTGCCGAAAAATTCGACAGCCGAGAGGAAAGCAGAAGCACAAGGGACTAGCGCCACCTAGTGATCCTTGTTCCCTATACATGAGTCCATGTCATTTACTTGACTGGATCCTCATTTCACAATATACCAACAGCTTCTCAGTTTACTCTATCCTTTCTATAGTGTATTTCATTTTTAGAATATACATTATACAGTAGAACTCCAAATATCCGAATCAATTGGGACCGGACCCCATTCGGATAATCAAAAATTCGGATAATTGAACTTTTTCTGAAAAAGGGTCTACATGGGAGGAAAAACTTAGTTTTAAATAAAAAGAGCTTTTAATTAAATAAATGAAAAGACAACACTTTTACATATTAAGCGTACTTAAAAGGGCTGTACATTAGTGCAGTATGTACATGTACCATACTGTAAATGACCGAAATGTTCAGCAAGCAATAACTTTCAAAGTAAGCTGTTTAACTGTCAGGATCCGTTTTCAGGCAGCCAAGTCGTGCATTGTTTTGAAAATCGCAGTACGTTTCCTCGTAATTTTCTTTTCTGAAATTCTGAAAGCGATTCGGATAATAGGAGTTCGGAAAATTGGAGTTCTGCTGTATATTAATATTGTTGGCCCTTGCTGCCACACGCATATACCATAGCACCACATCTCTCACATTTCATGATAAGGATATCTTTGTACTACCCTGCACTGTTGTCTATATAAAGTAACACTTGTACTCTACAGCAGTGGTTCTCAATCTTTTTGAAGTCAGGGAACAGTAAACTGACATTTTAATAGCATGGAACACTTACATTTCAACATTAACTTTAAAGCAGGTTGTACACTTTCTACACTTGGAAGTTACTACATCATCATCATACCCTTATCCCGCCTGTGGTCGGGTCTGCGGGTTCTAGCCCTCCACCCCCGTTTATCTCTCCCCCAGTTCCCCGTCCACCCCACACCCCGTCACCATCCCTCGTCATAACCTTATGGATAGCCTGTTTCCACGTCTGCTTTGGTCTCCTCCTGCCCCGAATGCTACTGACCACCGAGCTCCTCCTCCCCTTTTCTCATGACGTGTCCATACCACCTCAGCCTATTCTCCCTCATTTTTTCTGTGATGTCCACCACTGCAGACTACCTCTAATATGCCCATTCCTAATTCTATCAGCTCTCGACAATCCCACACTTGTGCCACAGCATTCGTATCTCAGCTACTCGCATTCTATTTAGGTAGCTCTTCCTCACTGCCCGGCACTCTGATCCATATAGCATAGCTGGTCTAACCACTGTCCTGTAGAACTTCCCTTTGAACTAGATTGGGATTCTCCTACCCCACAGGACTCCGCTTGCCTGCCTCCACTTCAGTCACCCCCTCCCCCATTGATTGTTTTATTTGTGCATTAAATTTTTTTGCAGAACACTTGAAGTTGTTTCACGGAACACCAGTGATCTGCGGAACACACTTTGAGAACCACTGCTCTACAGGGTAGACCTATTTCTTATTGTGTCTCATTTGATTTGCCCAACAACTTTGGAATTGACATTTAGTATGTGTCACATGTAAGTCTCAAGATAGGTCCCAGAAAGACCCAACCATCACTTTTCTGGGTTTTTTACCCTAACAGGTGTAGAGGAACGAAGTAAACAGCTGTGATATTGGATGGATTATACACTTTTTCCCTTAAACACCTTCATGCGCCTTTGTTGTTGACTAACTGTTATTCAGTGGCGTTCCTGTAGTGTCTGGCCTGTGTGCAAAACTTCATTTGGCTCCCCTATCCCAGCTCTCTCTCCGAATACAAAATCGCTATATAAAACAAAAGTAACACGAATAATTTGATGAACTGTACTTCCTTAATACACGTACTGCACCATCATCACAATCATCTTCATACCCCTATCCCACATGTGCAAGGTCGAGTCTGCAGTTTCTAGTCCTCCACTCAAGTCTATCTCCCATCTCTCAAGTCTATCCACCCCACACGCTGCCATATCCTTATGGATAATCTGCTTCCACGCCTGCTTTGGTCACCCGCTGCCTTGGGTGCTTTTGACCATGTGCATTCCTAGAATGGACCTAACAAGCTCCTCTTCTCATTACGTGTCCATACAACCTCAAACTATTTTCCCTCATTTTTGGTGATGTCCATCACCCCCAAACTATTCTTCAGCCCTAAACGCATTTCTAATTCTATCAACTCTCAACACCCCACTCATGTACTGCAGCATTTGCATCTCAGCTACTTGCATTCTATTGACTTGCATTTGCATTGACTTGCATTCTCTTCCTCACTGCTCAACACTCTGAGCCATATAGCATACCTGGCCTAACCACTGCCCTGTAGAACTCCCCTTTCAGCTTAATTGGGACCATCCCATAATGCAGAACTCTGCTTGCCTGTCTCCACTTCAACCATCCTCCACTTATTGTATGGGCTGCATGAGAGTATGTCACCATTGCTTTGGGACGTTGCTCCTATGTACTTTACATCTTGCATCTTTTTCACCAGTTTGCCCCTTGAACATACATAACCGATATTGTCCTGTGCTTCCCAATTGAAAGCTAAATATTCTGTCTTCTCATGTTTATCTTTAGCCCGCCCTTTTCTATCACTCCTCTAATATCGTTGAGTCGTTTCTCTACCTGCGCTCTGCAGTCACTAAGTTTTCTGATATCGTTTGGCAAACGCCATGCATTGAGTGGCCCACTCTCCCACCCCTGTCAGCAGCTGATGGACTAACTGCTGAACCTTGGTGCACCCCCAACCTTCACTGGAAAGCCCCAGTATTTCCCCAAGGTATCCTTACCCTGGCTATTGAACCATCACACATATCCTGCACTATTCAAATAAACCCTACTTCTACCCCTTTTTTGTAATACCTCCCAAGCTACCTGTCATGGAGCACTGTCATGAGCCTTCTCCAAGTTGATAAAGATATCATGGAGATCTTTCTTTGCTGCCCTGTAATTTTCTATCAACTTAATTCATGTATTGCAAATTTATTATAATGCCTTTTCTTAGGCACTAAATTTTATTTCATTTTAATAAACTGATGGATTTGGTATCCATGAGGTTGGATTAGAATCTTGGTCGTTTTTTAAAGCCTTACCGACTCCTATCCCCCTCCCCAATGCAACCTCATTTTGGAATTTTCCTGTTAGGTTGACGTCAAGCCTCACCAATGATAATAACAGTAATTTATGAAATTTGAAAGAAATCATTGTGAATTACACCTTTTACAGCTTTACGTCATATTATTTAACTTTTGCCCCTTGTCCTTTTAGGGAAACCAACTAAAGTTAAACCTCTCTATTGGTCTGCCGCTGTAATCGCCCCCCCCCCCCCCCACAAAGGTCCACTTTTTAAACAACCAAAAATTCCCTGTTACACGCACTGTATTTTTGTTAACCCCCTAATAGATCCACACCTCTGATGTTCTCACTTTTGTATATCCCCAGGGGTGGACCAATTAGAGAAGTTGCACTGTAGCTGTGCAATGCATTTCTGATCACCTTTGACCCTTAACCCTTGTGTTACTACCCGGTACACATGTATCCATTTTCGACTTTGCAGTGATGCCAAAAAATTTCTTTGAGAAGAATCATTTTGTCCAACCAGATCCTCATTATTTGGGAAATTTCATAGTGAATTTGTGTATTTATGTTTCTTTTTAACTAGAGAATATTAATTGATATGACATTAAACTGATGTACCCCTCTTGTTCACTACCCGGGTACACGTGTACCCATAGGAATATTACAGATGGTACAAATTCATTAAATCGATGAAACAAGATAATGCTATGTTTTAATTGTAGCAGTTTATTGTATTCTTAAAAATATGCCAAACGATGTCATGTTACTTCAGGTTGTGGACAATTTTTACAAACTGAAAATGTCAAATACAGCATTGCAAAAATAGGTTTCTGACAATTTACACCTAATTTTCAAGTCTTTTTCTCTATTTATTAGTTGCTGCATGATGAACCAACAACGATTTTATGTCCATGTATATCACGTTGACAGGGCTGGATCCAGAGGCAGATCAGGGGGGGACCTTTAGTATAAATCCATCTAGCAATTATAATAGGTCTTCTACTGTCCCTTTGAAAATGTCCCAGAGGCAGACCCAGAGAGGGAGCAATGCAGCAATTGCTCCACCTCAGTTCCTCAATGGGGCACAAGTGATGGCACATTTTTGCATTGTTATTGCCATTTCTGTACTGTCAGCCCAACAGTTGCAGTCCAATCTGAAGTTGTCTAAACCACTGAAGGTAGAACAATATCTTAGGGGCAGGAGAGGACCTTTTGGAATTGCTGGCTAGATTTATAATAACAGGATTCTGAATATTTAAAAATATTTGGGGCACCCCTTTTTTGATATGCTCCCTCACCCCTGATCATCCACTGCTGAATGTGTTATCTTCAGTGGTTTAGCCAACTGCAGATTGAACTGGCAGTATACTGTAGATGTGGGAATAGGAAACGCTATAATACCTCACAGGTTGCAAAGTTGAATCAGTTGAAATATACGTCCCATTGAGGCACTGAGGGGAGGGGGAGCAATTGCTGCATTGATCCCCTTTGGATCCACTCCTGCACGTTGAAGAGTAGTAATAGTAGTTGTTGGTGCAGTCATTGCAGAAATGGATGCAGTTTGTATGGAAGAGGTTGACTGCATTAGCATGCTCTCAATTGGCAATTTTGCCAAATTACCAATGTGGCCTTCACAGATGAAAAGGTACCCCTGAGGGTACCTGTAGGTCATCCTGATATTGCTGCTGGCTCATCCCCACCCCCTATTCAATAAATAAAGCAATAGATGTCGCCACTAATGCATCATCAGGGTCAGAGTAATGCCATTTTGCAATGGGGTACACGTGTACCCAGGTAGTAACTTGTGTGGAAAATTTTGGTTAGTAACACAAGGGTTAATCAGTCCTTTCTTAAACATTTAATGCCCATCAAAAAAAATTGCAATTGATACACTTTTCACTTCGTAAAGAATGGAAAATTCCCTGGTACATGTAGTGCATTTTGGTTAGCCACCCTACTTGATTCATCCCTCTGATGGGTCCACTTTTGTATATCTGCAGGGGTGGACTGGTTAGGGTAGTTTCACTGGACAGTATGCTGCACTACACACACCTAACTGCATAGAATGTACAGTAGAATAAAGTGGAAAACTTAAGAGTTTCTAATAGATGTCTAGAACTAATGAAAATATTTTCTTCTCTTCTGACATCTTTGGCGCCTTTAATATCTTGGCGAGTGCGTGACACACAAATTGCACACTATGCCGGCATGCCAGTGGTGTTATTCACCATAATAGGCCTGAGGCAAAGGATGTGGAATAATGGAATGACTTCCTACAATGCTTTCCAACAGTTATTCATTATTAAAGGCATTTTGTAACTTTTATGAGTTTCACCTATTTAGCTATTTGTTGAAAGAGGTATGACCTTCAGTTGACCTTCCTGACATTTATCATTTGGTGAGATGATCATTGGTCCAATTTGCATTATTTTTTGTTACTCTGCATAATTTGATAGGTCCAATAACTTTCCAGTTGACGTTTTTGGTGTATTGCATATGGTTTCCAAGATAGGGCAGGTAAAGGTCAACATTTGTTCAACCCCCCCCCATACTTCTTTTTGATTCTCTGTATCACTTTTTCCATTTCTCCTGCAGTTTAAACGTTTCTTTTAAGGGGGCAGACTTACAGTAATTACCATAATACTTACAGTAATTAGATGCTCTGACTAGCTAGCATTGAGCTAATGCAGATTGTGACACCTTGGCTTGTGCTGCAAGTTAGCTATTTGGAGTGGCTAACAGAAACAATTTGCTGAGCTGCATAACTGAGACAAAATTCAACTAGCTAATTTGGAGGGGTTAAAAGAGACACTTTGCTGCGCTCCAACCTGAGACAACATCCCGCAGACCACGCCCATTGGTGCACACTCATTAATGCAGTTTTGTAGGTGCATTTTTAATTTTCGGTATAGGAACATGATATACAGTATTAAAATTTCACATTTTTTAGAGCTGTGCCATGTGATAGTTTAAACTACCCCTATCTATTGAAAAGAAAAATGTAATTTTGCATTGTCCTGGAAAAAAACTACTGCCAAAATTTCTGAAATGTTTTAGGAAGTGAAGGTCTTCCTCCATCAATTATAACTTTTTCCTAAGCATTTTATCCCATATCTAATAGATTTTTTTAAAAGAGGCATTGGTTACTTTAAAATATACACCCTGTATACACTTGTGTTTGGAAGTAACCCTCCAATTATAGGAATGAAAATTCCGTCATGATTTATTCTATGAGAGCTTCAGAATGTGAAACAATATAAATATGTGTGGAAGAGATAAATTTTGTTTCTTACCTTGTCTCCCGCCATTCAAGTAATTAATATTGGGTAATTTTGTAAATTTCAGATGTTAAAGCATCCTGTCATTTCATTAAAACTCTGAGATTCTGTCATTCTGGTTGTAAAATTGAATTTGTAGAAAGGTAAGATAAACATCATTGCTTGATGATTGATTATGTATATTTTAAAAAGAACTGCATTTTATTTGTTTAAAGTTCATTTCTTCTTTAAGAATGATTTTCTTCCCAAAGCATTTGAGTGACTTGATCATTTATTATTAATTTTTAATATCTGACATATGATTGGTATAAATATTTAACATCAGCATTGCTTTCAGTTTAGCATTTAGGCACTGTGTTATCCTTGAAAAGTTACTTTTAAGGTTCTTTCATGAGTAGGATTTCTTGCAGACTTGGACAAAGGGGGACATAAGAAGTAGTAGTTAAATCCGTCCCAGGGATACAGCTTATTAGGAAATGATGGGGTAGAAGTAGGCAGAATCAAGCATGTCAGCTGTTGATTTTATGGACGTTGCATTTTGGGTGAATGGGGAAATGGGGGTAAAATCCTGGCATTTTTAAGTTTTCTGCAAGCGATCATGAGCACATGTTATGTGTAGGAACAAAGCACTGTTAGTCAAATGTGGCAAAACAGGGAATGTAGGACCATAACATACACACACTACCCTATCAAAAGTCATAGGACACCACCACTTTAAGAGAAACATACAGAAATATACATATTTTAGTATCTTGTTGGGCCACCTTTTGCTGCTATCACAGCGTCTACTCTCTGGGGCATACTGTCCACAATGTTTAGATATGTTGTGACAGATAACACAGGTCTGTGATGAAAAAATTTGTCTTCAAAACAATTATTGCTTTTTACAGTTTTATGGATGCTGATTAATTTTTTATAAATTTATAAATTTTTAATTATTTCATAAATTTTTCATAAATTTAGTATATCACCTAACAAATATTATTTGTGTGAACCTATTAATGTTAGGTTAAGATTTGGTCTATATAAATACAATAAAAGAAATAGTATGCTATTATTTATGGTGGACTATTTTCTAAATGTCCACTGCTCAGAATATGAGGTATGTTAGAAAAGTAATGAGACTGATTTTTTTTATTTAGCAAAGTTTTTGTTTTTTTCAAACATCAATATAATCTTCTTCAAAGTAGTTCCCTTTGGCAGCTATACACTGGTTGAGTCGTTGTTCCCACTCTTGGGAGCAGAGATGGAAGCCTTCAACTGGTAGGGCTTTTAAATGGTCAGTCACAGCCATTTGAATGTTCTCCAGAGTTTCAAAAACCTCCATGGTACCAAAAAAGGATTGACAGTGACCAAGAATCCTGTAGTCATGTGATCACAGGTGATGAATCCTGGATATTTGAGTACAATCCTTAAACAAAGTTGCAAAGAGAAACGTGGCACACTCCACTTGTCCTCAACCAAAAAAAATTTCGAATGAGCAAATCAAGGATGAAAACAGTGCTGATTTGCTTTTTTGACAGTAGAGATATCATGCATAAAGAATTTATTCCTACAGGGCAAACTGTCAATCAAGTGTTTTACCAAGGTGTCCTTGAAAGGCTCAGGAAAAGAAGTGCACTCCAAATATTTTTAAATATTCAGAATCCCTTGTTATGAATCTAACTAGCAATTACAATAGGTGCTCTACTGCCTCTCAGGCATTGTCCTCTCTTCAGATGCAAAGGGGAGTCATCCTTCAGTTGAAATATGCACCCCACTGGGGCACTGAGGGTGGGGAAATTGCTGCATTGCTCCCTCTCCTGGATCTGCCACTGTCTGGAACCCAGTGACTCACCCCTGCCACAGGCAGGATAAGGAAATGGTGATGAAGCATAAGAGAATCTGTTGTGTGGGACAGCAAATGCATGAAAGAATTGTATTGGAATGTTTGACACAATGGATTTTTGGGTTGATATTGAATAGAAAGGCAAGAGGACAAAAGTTTGGTTGCCTGTGGTTGAAAGATTATAGTAGAACAATAGGTAAAGATCATCTATGGGCCATCATGCATGAAGAAATATGATAGCTTCAGAAATACCTGCATATCAAAACATGTGTTTTGCACAATTCCATTTCATTCAAAATGGGTACTTTCTGGGTATAGACATAAGGGTTAAAAAGAGATGATCTCAAGCAACTAGACAAGAGAAAAATTATTATCATTATGTATACAGTCATTACTAGAGTTATAAATGCAAAGTACAGTAAGTCTTCAACTCACGCGATTAATTGGTTCTGAAAAGCACTAAATTTAGCATTATTGACAAAAGATGTTTTAGCTTTAAACGATAGGTGAAAGTCAAATAGATCTATCTAGGTACACCTAAGAAAATATTATTTATTGCACATATTTATTGGGCATATTGCACATAACAATCTGTACACATACTGTATTTATAGATGAATTACTTCAAGTATTGGTCCAGTGTTAATTGTTTTTAGTCCTGTGCGATAGGAGGGTCCCAATGAAGCTGAAAGGGAAGCTCTGCAGGGCAGTGGTTAGGCCACCTATGCTATACGGATGAGAGTGTTGGGCAGTGAGGTAGTGCCACCTCAATAGAATGCAACTAGCCGAGATGCGAATTCTGCGGTATATGAGTAGGGTGTTGAGAGCTGATGGAATTAGGAATGAGTGTATTACAGGTACCTTAGGGGTGGTTGTGTAGTGGAAACTGATTAATAACTGCGTACATAGTACATAAACTGTCGTCAGACAGTCTTGACTATACAGTGTGCGCCTAGCCTAAAATTTCTTTTGTTTAAAAAAAATCGCGTAAGTCGAAATCACATAAGTCGAGGACTTACTGTACCATATTTATTCTAATAAACGGTGTGCCATTTATTTTTTCAAAGGCTTTTTTTTGGTTGCGCCGTTTATTGGAGGGCGCTGATTATTAGACGACGCTGTTTATTATTTTTTTCAATTTATAAATGGAAACTATTTAGCAAGACAAGTTGATTCCATTAATTTTGATTTTTTCTGACGCCACTCTTGAATCTGAATTTATTGGCAAAATGAAATTGAGAAAAATAATCAATGGTTCATTTAAAATTTAAATCCTTACCCTAGATTCTGATAACGGTAGAGGTTTAGCCACAGGACAATTACCATCATTCTCAGCTGCAGAAATTCCTAACAATTTAAATGCTAAAGAATACTTTTTCTTTGAAACTTTTCTTTCAACAGTATCTGCACTTAAGCTTATTTACAAGAGCAAACAAGTTGTGCAAGTAATACCGATGGTCACTTGTGCAAGCATTTACATGAGTAGCGAAAATGAGTGCAAGTAGTGTCTGAAAAACTATCTGGAGAACACTTGCCTGCAAGTTATTGCGCTGATGTTTACAACATAGAGTGATTGCTTGCTTGTCGACTGAGCTACTACTATTACTACATTGTCGACTAAATTACTTCTACATTGTCGACTGAACTACTGTATAATACAGTACTGTACTTACAGCATGTTGAGTAATTGCCACTGGAATAATGTAGTTTTTCAAAAACCCCATTATAGTGGACAATCGCATATAGTGGATGACTGCTCATGGTCCCATGGCGTCCATTAGAATGAGGTCTGACTGTACAAGGTGGTAATTAAGTCTATCTCCTCCTCAATACTAAAGCATGGGAGAAATGGAAAATCTGATACAGGGACAAATAGGAAGTATAAGGGTCCCCACCGAATGGTGAACTTTACGTTCCCTACAAAGGGCCTATCTGGCCCTTTCTGGAGCCTATTTGGTACCCTTATGTGATATGCCAAAAAAGTCAATTAGAAAGTTATTGGGCCGATCAATTTATGCACAATTACAAAAACTCATGCGAATTCCACAATGGTCACCCCCACAAAATTATAAATATGTAGCATTACATTAAGGAAAAGTATAATCAATGTTCTTTTTCAAATATACTGTTGAATAGCACTGCAAAGATACTTGCAAGCATGGAAGTGCAATGTAAAATTACCTTTAACTTGCATATTATGCCATATTAAGAATTGGCCAAAAGTAAATGTACAGTTGTGTGAATTAGCAATAGAAACAAATATTTATATGTTTCAGTCAGAAGAATTTAACATGCCATCGTCTTTTCAAGTAATTTACAAAGTACAGCATTTCAACTAGAAACAAAATTAACATACTTTTGACATACTTATAAATTAGGAAAGGCAACAAGTGAAATATCATTTCTTAGAATATAAGAACTGTCATTAACAGTGCCTATAGTAGACTAATCATTTTAGTTACCATCATCAATATCAACCAAATTCTCAGTATCACCTCTTTCATCATTAGTGTTTCCAGCATTATGGATTTGAACTACAGTTGGCAGGGGCAGACTAATAGGGCTTAAGCCCTGGGCCCCACAAAAATTGAATTATCATAAACTTTAGTTTTTGGCAGATTATTGGGTATTAGCAGTACCCAGTTTCCCGAAGTTGCCACCCATGTCAGTACTAACTGGGGTTGCGCTGCTTAACTTCAGTGATCAGACGAGAACTGGTGTGTCCAACGCAATTCACCACTCCCAAGAAAATAATAAGAGCCACTCTATTACTTTGGATACACCAGTTCTCGTCTGATCACTGACGTTAAGCAGTGCAACCCCAGCTAGTTCCAACATCAGTGGCTGCTTGGGAAAATAGTACTGCTAATACCCAAAAACCGTGGCATCCGCATAGTGTCTATGCAGACTCTGCATTAGAACTACCCACTGAACGGTTATCTAATGACACTTCAAGTTGAAAGGGCCTAACACACCAACAAAACAGGCGAAACCAACAACATAAATCGACGCCAAACATTAAACGGTTGCAGCATTAGTCCAGAGGTTGATTGCCACGTAATCTGTGGTCCAGCGTAATTTCAATTATATACTGATTTCTTCGTTGGGTGAATTCTTTCTAGTGAGAATACCTTCCGTAGGAATGTGAAATACAGTTGGGTCTCTTTTTATGCGGGTTATTTTCATGCGATTTCCAAGTTACGCGGTTTAACTACAAAAGCAACTCCTAACCCTTTTCCCGCCTATGGCAGGGTCGGGTACCCATTTGTCCCTCTGAATGGACACAGGGTGATATATTGGACATAGTTTTTTCTGCAGCCGGTTGCTGGCCAAAGCTGCACCCCTACACTTATTTATCGTCGGTCTAGTGTTCGTTGGGGGATGCTATCGACGCCAGGGGGCGAGCTCCTACACCTGGAAATTTTGCCTCATCTACCCGTTGCGTAGTAGAGAGGGTTCTTTTACGTGCAAGCGCCATCGTACACCCACACGGGACCTCGGTTTTACTTCTCATCCGAAAGAAGGCACACTCGCGCCCTCTCTCTCGCCCGAAAGAAGCCGACCCACCATGGTCCAGTATCGAACCTAGAACTACTGGCATAGTTGCCGAGTGAGCTAACCACTATGCCACCACGGCAGGTTCAAGTTACGCGGTTTGCATTTCATTAAAAAAAAATAAAAAAAAAAATAAATAATTCGCCAAATATGCGTACTGTATGCTTGTTCAGGAAGTATAGTCAATCTAAGGCCCATGACACTGATAAAATCCACCGACCATTGTATTAGCCAAAGAAGTTTTAGTCTGTCAGAAATTAGCATACATAATAGGGGGTTCTGCTCTTGTACATGACACGTAACAATCATATCATTATCATCATATCCTTATCCTGACTGTGGCAGGATCGGGTCTGCAGTTCACACTGAACATGCTCTAAAATTAAAACTATTTTGGAGGTGATTTGAACGTTTTTAACCGTGATGATATAGAAGAATCGCTGGTGGATGATGTCTTAAACGACGGTTGATATTACTAAACTAACTTGTGACCCCGGAAACATTGAGGTAATTTAACACATACCTCAAAGTGTCTGCTTTCACGTCAAAGTGTCTAGGCCGTTTCCATTACCCGGTTAAGTTATTTTGATAGAAATTTCGCGTTGATTCACCTTACACATGTGCTCTGCAGAAAAGAGACAAATTCGGGCATCTGCATTCGGACTAGATGGGGGCACTTTGAGGTACTCAAAAATTGTCTCAAAGTGTCCCGCCGGACACTTTCAAGTGGACCCCGGACACTTTGACGGGTGACACCGTCATCCCCCATAAACAACCCAGCCAATTTCCCTGCGTGTTCCAGACGCCTGACCAGAGTGTCCCCGATCAGAACATGTTCAGGTAACCTGCAGACCCGACCCTGCCGCAAGTGGGATACGAGTATGACGATGATGATGTGAAAATGTCGATTGTGAAAATGTATCGTCTATATCAAAGAGATCACCTGCAAAGACAGTTATTTCTGATAATGAAATGATTTACAAACAGTTTGCAGATGGTTTATACCCTTACCAGATGACAGTTGAATTGAAATACAAATTTATTTAGGGTTCATATAAATCTTTTTCAGCTTCCCAAAGAAATTTATTAAGAAATCTATTTTCTTTAATATCAGCAAACTTTTTTATGCGGTTGTACATTCATTTTAATTTATTTCTGAGTTATGCGAAGTTTAACAATTATGGAACGTATCCCTCATTTATCCAAAGACTTATAGTCTCATTTTATGCGAATTTTTTTTATGCTATTTTCTGAGGAACGTATCCCCCGCATAAAAAGAGACCTGACTGTACAGTACCTACAGTATATAGAGGTACGCGACATCCAAATACAGTCGGACCTCATTATAGTGGACGCCATGGGACCATTAGCAGTCGTCCACTATTCATGATTGTCCACTATAATGGGGTTTTTGAAAAACTACATTATTCCAGTGGCCATTACTCAAAATGCTCAAAGTACAGTACTGTATTATACAGTAGTACCGTCAACAATGTTAGAAATTCCAGAACTCCTCAACAATATACAGTACTGATTTATGGGTGCGGCAGTTGGGGGTTGTTGAAACTGGTGGCAATAGATGGTGAGAGGTTTGGCTGTGGATACAGTAATTGTATTTCCTTATCATCAACATACAGTACTGTATTTATAGGCTCAGCAAACAAATGCATAACAGGGTGAAAATTAATTACTGGATTAATTTCATGGGTTGGGAAGTAAGCTAATCAGCCATAACAGGACGAACCATTAGGGTGCTGCTCGCAGGAGATGAGAAGGTAGGTGTAAGGGGCATAGCAGAGGAAAAATTTGCAGCACCCAGCGTTCTTTACCAACCACCCATCTTGGCACTAACGTGGGCATGCACTGCTTAACTTCAGTGATCTCACAGGAACTGGGTGTGTCCAACGTAACTTGGCTGCACCCAATGCAACTTGGCTGCACAATACCTACTGTATTTTTAGTCCTATCAACCAAAGGCCACAAGACTTTGAAAACAATAGGCATACGTACTGTACACTACAACCCTAACATATTGTGACTTATGGTGTCCCATATTGGGAAAAAGATACTGTAAGAGGCATTTCTTGGAAATCAGGGGTTTAAGGGTGCAACAGCAACTTTAACGATGTTTAACACCACAGTGTGGGCAACTTTGATAATTAAATACTGTAATTTCTTCCTTTATTCAGATTGCAAAGTCACTGATTCAACCAGCCATCCAACAATGAAAGTGTCCGTCCACTATAATGGGCATTGTTTAACATACAAAATATTTGATGGGGACACATAAATCGTCCACTATACACAATAACAGGGATCCACTATAACGGGTTCTTAAAGTGTGGGTGGTATAGGAACTGGAAGGGACCGAGGACATTGTCCACTATAGGCATATCGTCCACTATAATAGGGCACATTGTAACGGGGATCCCGACAATTGGGTGAAAGACAATTGGGTGAACGACAGTTGGGTGAACGACAGTTGGGTGAATGACAATTGGGTGAACGACAATTGGGTGAATACGACAATTGGGTGAACGACAGTTGGGTGAACGACAATTGGGTGTATACAACAATTGAGTGAATGTGACAATTGGGTGAAAATCTTGTTTTTTAATTTGCTTTTTGCCCCACGTAATCCTACTACATCGCAAAGCACAGCTGTCATGCAGAGCTGTGCTACTACAAATAGCTTTACCACGGTTAGTTCCATCACAGATGTTGGGAGTTCTGCACAAGTGTGCAATCGACGTTCCAACACGTCCCACAGATGTTTGATGGGGTTCAGATCGGGACTCTGTGCAGGCCAGTCAAGTTGTCGAACCCTCATTTCATCAAACCATTTGCAAACAGCCCATGCTTTATGGCAAGGTGTGTTATCGTGCTGAAACAGAAAAGGGCCATTGCCAAAGTGCTGCCAGAGAGATGGGAGTATTGCGTTGTCCAGAATGCCCAAGTAACGCTCTGCCGATGTCCGTCCACAGAAACGATTGCACCCAACCCATACCATGAGAAGCACCCCAACACCATCACTGACCCTCCACCGAACTTCATCATGGGCACAACACAGCTTGGCAGGTAACGTTCGCCATACCCAAATCCGTCCATCCGATTGCCAGATGGTGTAGCGGGACTCATCATTCCATTCAACCATTTGCTCTTTGCACGTGGGGCAACCCATATAGCGGGTTACTATTAGGGTTACTGCACGGGTTACTGTATATGTCCGGCTACACCAGGGCATGTCCTGGATTGTTTATCCCGTATTATCTCGTGTATAATACGCATTTTTTTCCCCGAAAAATTTGATGCATAGTCTGGGTGCGTATTATACATAGGTGTAAAAATTTCAGACATTATCAGAGAACACTAAACACGCTTAAAGAATACTGGGTCATCCATTGAAAGCAAGAAGAGACATGTTTTCTTATTAACCTCATTTAACTTCTATTAGACGCTCTTTTGAGTTAGTTTTATAAATATAGGAATATTTAGCTACCTACACTTTATTTACCTTCATACCATAGATACAAGTGCTTCTAATACAAGTGTAACCAATACTA
The DNA here is from genome assembly GCA_013389805.1 of Trigoniulus corallinus. Classification (NCBI taxonomy): domain Eukaryota; kingdom Metazoa; phylum Arthropoda; class Diplopoda; order Spirobolida; family Trigoniulidae; genus Trigoniulus; species Trigoniulus corallinus. The sequence continues at coordinate 22,565,498 of JAAFCE010001963.1, read as the reverse complement.
GCATACTACTATAAAAAATGAATATTCTAAGTCCAGTTATGTCCAACAATACCGATATTAAAAGCCTAAAAATTCTTCACAATCACAATCTGAAATAATTGGGAACTGGCAAACTTAGCCTGCGTATTTTACATGAATATTGAGATTTTTACATGAACGTAAATCTTGGAACTTCAGGTGCATATTATACACGAGATAATACGGTACTTGTAGTAGTGCAGCTCCGCATGATAGCTGTGCTGTGCGGTGTAGTAGGATTACATGGGGGGAGCGGCGAGTTGCGTTGGACACACCAGTTCTTGTCTGATCACTGAAGTTAAGCAACGCAAGCCCAGTTAGTACTGACATGGGTGGTCGCTCGGGAAAGCTGGGTACTGCTAATACCCAATAATCGTCACATTGGTTTAGTGTCTGTGCAGCATATGCATTAGAACTATGCAGTGGACGGGTCTCTAATGACCTTGTAGTTGACGGGACCTTAAACACCAACAAACAACAACAACAACAAGGATTACGTGGGGCAAAAGGCAAATTAAAAAACAAGTTTTTCACCCAATTGTCGCATTCACCCAATTGTCGTATGCACCCAATTGTCGTTCACCCAACTGTCGTTCACCCAATTGTCTTTCACCCAATTGTCGTAAACCCATTATAACGAGGTCCGACTGTAGTTTGTGCTTCGGAATTTCCAAGTGCCTCACCATCCAATTCTGTCACCCGCCATTCACATTCACGTTCTTGGAGCACCGGTAGTTTCAGTGGCGCCACCAGGGGGTGCAGAAGGTGCGGGTCGCACCATGTGACACCACTCACACCATGAGAATTGGGGTGACACCAAAGCAGAAGAAGCGGCTTTCTTTTCGGGAGCAGGGGTTACACCATGGTGTCGCCGCACCGGGTGATGCCAACCATAGCTACGCCACCGGGTAATTTACTTAAGAGCGGATTTGAAAATTGGTATGGTGTATGCTAGACTTCAACATTATTCATAATGTCATCCATTTTTAAAACTTAATTTCAACTCTTAATGGTCTGAGGCCAAGTAGCGATTTCCAGAGGGTACAATCAATCATTTACTTGAGTGATGCATGAACTACAGGTGCGAGAAAGTTACGAAACCATCCTCCTCGTCCAGAATCAGGTAGCGGCAAATTCCGTTGGACACACCAGTTCCCGCCTGATCACTGAAGGCAAGCAACGCAAGCCCAGTTAGTAGGCCTACTAACATGGGTGGCTGCTTGGGAAAACTGGGTACCGGGAGTATCCAACCATCCTCTGCATCACAACTACGCAGTAGACGTGGTTCTAATGACCTTGTAGTTGAAGGGCCGTAAAACACCAACAAACAACAACAAGAACAATCGTTCAGAATCTACAAAGCGGGTAGTTTCAAGAGAGAACCATAACTTTGTGTGGTATTTGCGGTGTACCCAGTGGGGTCACTACGGGGGTGCGGGGAGTGCAGGCCGCACCTGGTGACACCACTCGCACCATGACAAATGGGGTGACACCAAAGCAGAAGAAGCGGCTTTTTTCGGGAGGGGGTACACCATGGCGTCGCCGCATCGGGTGACGCCAACCCTAGCGATACCACTGGGTGTTTCTACTCTTAAAAGAACCCTTTCCACATGACGCAATGCATACGTGTAGGTCGGAAAAATTTTCAGGGGGACGAGCCTGACACCTTGTTGCATCCAAAAGTTAGAGAAAGAATGGCCGACTGAAATACACCCCATCCTGCTTTGCGTGGAAATGAGATTAGAAATGGTAATGATATTGACACTTGCTTCAGTTAAACCAGAAGCCTGCTTTGGTGGCTCAGGAAACGTAGCCAGTTGGTGTCGAGAGCCACAGAATAATTGTTGAGGAGGCGAGATCTTACACCTGGAAATTCTGAGATCTCTTTACTGACTTTACCGAGTTGAAGTCGCAGTCCGGCCCTTGTTTATTTGATGTCTCCCTGATGTTGTACATGGATGGAATCATACACATCACCTGGGACCAAGACTTTAATTGTTGTTGCTTGTCGGTGTTTTAGGGCCCTTCAACTGTAAGGTCATTAGAGCCCCGTCCACTGCATAGTTCTCATGCGACGATTTTTGGGTATTAGCGGTATCCAGTTTTCCGAAGAGGCCACCGATGTCAATACTAACTGGGGTTGCGTTGCTTAAATTCAGTGATCAAACGAGAACTGGTGTGTCCAACGCAATAAGCCGCTCCCCGACCAAGACTTTAATTACCATTTGTAGGTCTTCTCTTCCAACAGAACGTCTTCTCTTACAAAATACCGTTACGTACTCCGCGAAAATGACCTCAAAGTAGCAATTTATTTTCACGTACAGTATAAGATGTTTCTTAGAGTTAAGGTCACTCTTTCTAGGTCTTGCTTTTAAAGCAGAAGGCTATAATTGAAATTGCCCCAGACTACTTGTTTCACTTCTATACTGATAATAGTGAAATATTTCAGGGATTTCTTTATCATCCGTGTGCTTTAATGAGATTTGAGTGCCTCGTTATATGGCTATTGTAGTTGATGTGGTCGTGATATGAATATGACTGGTTTTGCTACTTCAAGTCAGAAGAAAATTTGACAGTGTTGACAAAGATAACAAAACACCACGACGAGGGCAAATGACGTGAAAGATGAGAAACTTGTCGACTTTGAATTTCGTTATTAGCCTAGTTACGTCTAACTCCTATTAGCTTTGATACCGCATTTACACATTCGCGAATACGACGAGTCGAATGACGAGGCGAGACTTTCGTCGAAATGTTCGCATTCATTCTTTGGATGAGGAATGACTGTTCACACATTCGCCGAATATCTCGTCAGATGGTCATTCTCCAATCACCTCGTCGCTAGCGCCCTTTGACTCGCATTGTCTCGACAGCTAGTCATAGCTCAAATCGCCTCAGGTCACTCGCGCCCTTTGACTCGTGTGAAAAAAACCGCTTCCAACACGAGCGCCACGAATGGCGAGGCGAACCACGAGGTGAATGACGAATGTAGTGTTCACACATTCGTCGAACATGCTCGCCTCGCCACTCGCCTCGTCGTATTCGCGAATGTGTAAATGCGGTATAAGGCAAACGGCTAGCTATTCTTCGGTGTTTAGTTTTAATCTTTATTGCCGCCCTTGGCCGAATGTTGTTGAGATCATAAAGTAGTGATATATCGTTTATAAAGAATATTGGGTCGAACAGTGTGACCTACTTTGTTCACCAAATCGATATGTGGTTAGCGGTATTGCTACTGGGTGAATTTGTTCTAATACACACCAATCTGTCTTAAGGTGGCCACACACGATCGATCCAACAGGCCAAATGGCCCTGCGCCGATTCGCAGTGTGGGAACTCAAATGGGTTGTTGTGGATCGGCAGATCTGACTAGATTTTCGTCCAGTCCAAAATCCACGACACTGAGCCACCAAGCCAAGACTCAGCCTTGCCATGTGTGGGAAAATCCCGCGCCGAATGGAGTCGGGAAACCTGCTGGCCTCATCGTGTATGCTACCCCCGTTCCAAATCGTTTCAGTATGAAATCATGCCTCAAGCCAGAACGGATGGCCTCCTCTAGCGGCTCTGTCTGTGACAAATGCGAATTGCAGCGGCAGCTAAGCAACTACTAGCCCCTCTCCTCTGTAACGCAGGGTCGGATACCCATCTTTGTCCCTCAGAATGGACACATGGGCAAACTGCTGGACGGAATTTTCACACAGTTGGCTGTCGACCAAAGCTGCAACCTCTAGGCTTATTTATCATAGACCTACTGTTCATTGAGGCAGTGGCGCACCTAGGATATTTTGCTCCCGGGTACAAACTATGCAGCTAGGGACCCATTGGGAAAATATACAGCAAGAGTACACTTTAGGAACCTCTGCTTTAATAGAGTGGGTATTTCACCTTAGAATCACAACCTAAAATCATATGCACCAAATCACAACGGGGAGGAAAATTGACTCCTATGGCAAAAAGTGCCTTAAAATAAAAAGTTTCTTCCTTTATTATAAACACAAAGTTCATTTGTTATTTAGTGTTTACATTTACACGCATACTGTATTTAAAGTGATTGTGGTGAAATTCTTCAAAATAATCATTTTCTTCATCTCATGTTGGATTCATTAAACCATCGACTCTCAACTTCTGTGCCATGGCACTTTAACCCTAGAGAGGTAATGCTATCTTTGCTGTTACATTAAAGGTAATGGGTAGTCTGCGAGACTACCAAAGTACATTGCAATATTTTATTGAAATGCCGTGGTATAACTTTAAAAATCGATTGCATATTTATTAATCAATATGTTGCAATGCACAATACGCAATTTATTTTAAATTTCCACATTCAATACAAATTTGCCCACGATGATTACCATAGATTGCTCTGGAGCGCCATTGGCTTGAATATTGCACCATGCATTTAATTTCTGAAGGGCAGAAGGAAAAAATTCCACGAATTCATGTAGCAGATGTGTTTGCACACTCAGTAGCTTAACTTTTGGTTGTGGGGGAGGGCTTTGGTCTCCCCCTGCCCAGGGTCCTTCTGACCACCTGCATTCCTGAAATTTACTTAACGTGGGAGCAAGCAATTGGGGACCTGGTAGGAGATAAGCGTCAGTTGAGGACTAGAACTCACAGACCTGACCCTGCCATAGGCGGGATACGGGTATGGCTACCAATTGCTAGGCTGCCCCATAGTCAATTTGCACCGCGCCGCACAGTTGTCATGCAGAGCTGCTCCTACTATCGGACTGTCCCTATAGTCATACTGCAACGGGCTACACAGGTGTCATGCAGTGCTGCGCAGCTACAAGAGGTTTTACAAACGTGGATGGTAAAGGTAGTCTGTCAGACTACCTGCTACCAAAAAAATATAGAATGGAATTAATTTATAAGAAAATTATTGCTTGGATCGTTATTAATCAGAAAAAAATGAAGGCACTGAAAATTTCAGGGACATCGCATGCTTAGAAACCAATGATCAGTGATTTTTGTTAAATGACGGTAGTCTGTCAGACTACCCTGTTCCTTTCTAGGGTTAATGTGCTGCAAAATTTATGAAATCTGCCGCCACTGCGAATACCCATATATAAGTGACGTCAGACAAGTAGTTCAATCGGTTCTGCCTTCCTAAGAGCGACTTGCTGAACCCATGGGCATGAATATTACAGTTCTTGCTACTGGCTAACAATACTATGTAGTAGTTTAGTCTACTAGTGACGTGCTTGATGTGTGCATAGGGCTAGGTTACAAGTAACTTAGTAACTCTTCCTACCTATGGCAGGGTCGGGTACCCATCTTGTCCCTCTGAGTGGACACAAGAACGATATATTGGACAGTGTTTTCCCACTGCCGGTTGTCAACCAAATCTGCAACACCTATGATATTTATCATGTTTTTTCTGTTCATTGGAACATTTCACTGAAGCCAAGAGGCGAGCTCCTACACCTGGAATTTTTTCTTCCTCTACCCGTTTCATAATAGAGAGGGTTCCTTCACGTGCAGATGCCATCATGCACCACACGGAATCACTCAGGTGCACTCAGGGCTTCTCTCTCACCCAAAAAATGCCAACCCACCTCGGTCCAGTTTGTTATTGCCTGTGGTTAGGTTAAAACTTATATATTTTCTTTGGCGTTTGTGTGCCCTGAAATGTGTCATTGTCAGTATGCCACTAAACTTTTAAATTATTAAGAATGTTCCATGATTAAAGAAAGGTTGAGAATTGCTGCACTAACCTGTCATGAAAATCACTCTGATGGTCTTGGACGCATTCCTTAACATGCAAAACCAGAGTCAATTTTCCACTCTGACATTTCTGAAACTCAAAAAAGAATGAAAAGAAGATTTACCTTATAGAAGATGCCATAATGCAAATTACTCTAGCTCGTTATTTTGACTTCAATTGAAAATTTCACAACTACTCTGACAGGTCCATCTTCACATTTGTATTATTCAATTTGTTGTCAGTAAATTTTACTCCCAGATATGATTCTAGGGTTAATGTAAATTTCAAAGATATACAATTGTTGGTTGCATGAAGCAAACTGAAACTGGTTTGCCTAGGCATGGACTGATGCAGTTTTCAATGAGCCTCCAATTTGGACTGAGTCGAATTGGACTCATACTAAATGGCCTCAGGCCAAATGGACCGATTGTGTAAGGCCACCTTTATGTGACCACAGTCTTACAATGTGCATAAGAATAATAGATCTAAATTATTCTTTAGATTAATAAATAGGGCATACATTGAACTGCTTTATCAAAAGCTTATTATTACTTTAATGTATAAAAGCAAATTTTTGCATAAACCTCGGAAATCGAAAATTTTTCTTACATTTTCAGTACCTAAAATTCTAATACAATTCTATACAAATCCTTCACTTATACCTCACGAGATACAGTGTAACAATAGTTAATAGCAAATTTCCTAGACGTATTATAACTTTTCAAATATTGCATCCTACCAGATGTAGTTCTTATAGTAATCTTCCACCACATGTAGTCCTTATAGTAATCTTCCAC
>JAAFCE010001963.1:22501461-22551210 GCA_013389805.1 Trigoniulus corallinus | reverse complement strand
TTTCAAATTAATTAATTATTCATAAGCATTAAAAGTTAAGTAACGGTTATTTATAAGGCTGATTAACGACACGTCTATACAAGACAAAATCCAGATAGAGAACTGCTTTCTGTTCTATTCATTTGAATTAAAAAAGATGTGTGTGTGTGTGTGGTAGAACGTGCCTCAATTCTATCATTCAAAACAGCAAACATCAGCATGCATCTCTATTCCATTTGAGAGTGCATGCATTCTATTAGTGAATAAAAATGGAATTGAAAAATAGAGTAAAACTCTACAAATACCCCCTGCAAGAAGGAAAGTTACAATAAAAAGTAGAAGAACTATGGTAAAGCGAAATGTACATGAGCAGCACGGGTGCATGAACGTGTAAGAATACCAGAGGGTGAGGGTGTAACTTGTGGGGTGGGTGAATTGGTTTGAGGAATAGGTGAATTGTTTTGATCAGTGAGTGGATTGTTTTGATTTATGGGTGTGTTGTGCTGATCAGATGAATGATGTGTAAGCAAATCATCAGGGGCTAAAGGTGAATCTGTCATAACTGATTAAGGTGGATCTGGGAAATTAAGGTCTGATAAAAAGGCTGGTTTGAGTCGGTCGACTGAGACGTTGTCTGTGCGACCATTCAAATCAACAGTGAAATATTTACTATGCTTAGCAAGAATTTTGTAGGGCCCTTCATAAGGTGGAGCTAATGGATGTTTAGAAAGGCCAGCACGAACAAAAACGTGTGTAGCTTCGTCAAAACTGGGAGTACGAAAGAGTGGTCGTGCTGATGGAACGCATGGAGGACAATGTAACAGTGTGTGCATTCTACACTGTAAATTTTGAAGGAAGTCACTCCTAGTCAAGGCAGTATACTCAGGTGTGAAAATATCTTCAGGATGGCACAACGTCATGCCATACACGAGTTCGGCTGGTGCCGCCTGGAGATCTTCCTTTACTGCACAGCATAGAGTGAGAAGAATGATAGGAAGATGAATGCTCCAATGTAGAGGATCATCTGTTGCCTTCAAAGCAGCTTTTAGTTGACGATGGAATCTCTCTATCATACCATTGGATGACGGATGATAGGAGGTCGTACGTATGTGTCGGGTGCCTAGAATGTCACACAGATGATTAAATAAAAGAGAGTCAAATTGGCGACCTCTATCTGTGATGATAGTTGATGGCACTCCAAAACGAGAAAACCAGTGTTGAAGTAATGCTTGCACCACCGTTGAGGCTGTGCAATCCAGGATTGGTATAGCCTCAGGCCAATGCGTAAACCTATCGATACAGGTCAAGATGTAAAGGTTGCCTTGTGATGGAGGCAGTGGTCCTACAATGACGACATGAATTTTGTCGAACCTTGAAGTTGGAGGTGTACACTGATTGGTGGTGAATGTGTGTGATGGTTAACTTTGCTCTTTTGGCATGGAATACAAAATTGGAAGGCCAAACGAAATGCTCAGTAATGAGTTTTTGAATGGCGATTGTACCAGGATGACATACGTCATGGAAATTGTGAAAAATTTGTCGTCTCATAGATGATGGAACGATTGGTCTAGGCCATGCCAAAGAGGTGTCACAGTATAAGCTTATATGTGAGCCAGGAATTGGGACTAAAGAAATGTGTAGTGATTGAGAGTCCTGAAGTAAATGCTGAATGTTCATGTCTTTCAGTTGTTCTTGGGAAAATGTTTCTAAATCAAGTTGATTAGATGATTTTGAAAGTTGTATTCAATGTTGATTCAATGTTGTACATGATAAAGCGTCTGCTACAGTATTTGCAGGACCTGTGATGTATTGGATGTCGGTTGTGAATGCTGAGATAAAGTCCAGGTGGCAAGCTTCTCGAGGTGAATATTTGTCTAAAGATGTACGCTATATAGTGAAATAACGGCCCTCGAGGAAATAACGGAAATGTTTGACCGCAAGGTAGATAGCAAGTAGTTCTCTACCAAAAACGCTGTACTTTATCTTGGCTGGTTGAAACTTCCTTGAAAAGAAGCCTAATGGTCCCCAAGCATTATCAACAAATTGTTGAAGCACTGCACCTGCTGTTACCTCCAAAGCATCTGTAAACAATGCAATTTGGGTCTCAGGTGCTGTACTAGGATGTTTGAGCAGTGTCGTATGTAACAAGGCATCTTTAGCTCTCTGTAAAGCATTGTTGTTCAAGTTGTTCCAGTTGAGTGATGTGTTCTTTTTGGATTTTCCGGTTAACATAGCATGTAATGGTTGCAGGATTGTTGTGCATTGTGGAATAAATTGATGATAAAAATTGAATAACCCAAGGAACCGACGTAGTGCTCTCTTAGATTCTGGTTTTGTGAAATGTTGTATTGCTTCTACTTTGTGAGGTAAAGGAGTAATTCCTTCTGCTGTAACAGTATGTCCCAAAAATTCGAGTGATGAAGCACCAAACACACACTTTGAAACATTAATGGTGAGTCCATATTGACGAAGATGTTCAAACACTGTTCGTAGGTGACGTTGGTGAATGATGTCATCTGGGCTGCTGACGATGGTGTCATCAATGTAGGTGAAAACGTGGAGTAAACCGGTGAGTACAGTATCCATGAATCTTTGAAAAGTTTGTGCAGCATTCCTAAGTCCAAAAGGCATTCTCGTGTATTCAAAAAGACCGAAAGGCGTCGTTACTGCTGTCTTGGGAATATCCTCAGGAGCGACTGGTATCTGATGATATGCCTTAACTAGATCAATTTTAGAGAAAACTCACATGCCATGGAGCTGGGAGGTAAAATCCTTTATATGTGGAATAGGATACCAATCTGGAATGGTCTGGGCATTGAGTGCTCGAAAATCTCCTACCACACGCCATTTGTCCATTTTACTTACTAGGTGCAGTGGACTAGACCATGGACTCGATGAGGGTCTAAGGTAGCCAAGCTCATGGAGGTGTTTGAACTCCTCCTTGGCTACCTTTAGTTTCGTGGGATCCAATCGACATGATTTGGCGTGTACTGGTGGTTCATCAGTAGTAATTATATGATGTACTACTGAGTGTATGACATTGGTAGAAGTTGAACAAGGAATCGTAATATCTACAAATTCCTGTAGTAAGTTCCTATATTGTCTGGTCATTTGCAGGGGGTTTACAGGACAGATATTGGTTTTAAAATAGCTCTGCAATATGGAAGAACGTATAGAGAGAAATATACCATTCTAAAGTTTTGATTTGGATTAGCTTGGCTATCTGCCTCTCTTTGAATCTTTACAGATCTACACACACACATTTCTCTCCATGTAGAACGGAGTCTTTTAAGTGCAAGTGACAACCTACACACCACATGTGGCAATTACTTTGCTTCCCTCTTGTTGTTATTTGTTGGTGTTTTAGGGCCCTTGTTGAAGGGCCTTAAACATAGTTATTAAAGCCTCGTCCCCTGTCTAGTTCCAGTGCAGACTGCACAGACACAACTAATGCGACGATTTTTGCGTATTAGGGCTACTCAGTTTTCCCAAGCGGCCACCCATGTCAGTACTGGCTGGGGTTGCGTTGGGGATGAGTGTATCCAATGCAATAAAGCTAGGTTGACACGGTGAAAGTGCACTTGGATCGTTACTTGGACCAAGTGTAATTGTACAAGTGCACTTGGTCCAAGTTGGTTTGCACGGCAAGTGACTTGGACAGCGAGCTGAAGACAAGAAAGATGGCGGATTTGGCTTTGGAAGGTGTAGTAGTGGCAGATATACCCAGCATATCATCATCCTATCCTTATTCCGCCTGCGGCAGGGTCGGGTCTATGGGTTCCAGCCCTTAACTCTTGCCTATCTCCCAACAGGTCCCTCATTTTCTCCGTCACGTCCACACACCCAAACTACTCATTCCTGACTCACATCTTGACACCCCGCTCATATACCACAGCAGGGCCGGCGCTATATTTTGCGGGGCCCTGTGCAAAATAATTATGCGGGGCCCCGTGAAAACATGAAGTGCGGCCCTTCTATCGATAGGTTCATTAATCCGAATGCGTGGGGCCCTATGCCGTTGCCCTGTTCGCACACCCATCACGCCGGCCCTGACCACAGCATTCGGATGTCGGCTAGTTACATTCTATTTACGTGGCTCTTCCTCATAACCCAACACTAATCCATATAGCATAGTGGTCCCAACCACTGCCCTGTAAAACTTCCCTTTCAATTTGTTTGGGATCATGTTATGTATAATCTATTCAATTGCAGCATACTGTATTTTACATCTTTGCATTTGTAGTTTGGGCAGCTTTCTATTCCACAACACTTCCTCAACGTCATATAATTCTATAAATTATATGTTTTCTCTGTCAGTCCAATTCCTAGCTGGTTTTCTAACTTTTTTATTATTATTATCCAATTCACCCTCCGCGTGTTTCATGTTGGTAGCCATTTTAAATTATATCCAAGTGACACTTGGATCAAAGTAAGTTGGCAACTGTCTTACTCAACTTGGTTGGGTCCTAGCCGTCCAAGTGAACTTTGATCAAGTGTACACATGGTCAAAGTTGCATCCAAGTGACGCATCAATAGCGTCCATGTGTACCGTATCCAAGTGTACTTTGACCTTGTCAACCTAGCTGAAGTCGCTCACTTTTTGCGTCCCATTTGACAAAAGTGAAACCTTTGGGCTTTCCGATAGTGCTGGGAACAGCTGTATTGCATTTGACACACTAGTTCTCGCCTGATCACTGACGTAAAGCAACGCACTTCCAGCTTGTACTGGCATGGGTGACAGCTTGGGAAGACTGGCTACTGCTAATACCCAAAATGGTCGTAAAAGCGTAGTGTCTATGCAGACTCTGCATTACAACTACGCAGTGGACGAGATTCTAATGCCTATTGTAGATGAAAGGCCCTAAAACACCGGCGATTCAATCCGTTAGTATAGTATTCGAAACTCCCAGTTAGGTAGGGAAGAAGTAGGGCAAAATAGGTTTTCATTTGACTTTCTAAACTGCCATATTCCTCGTTATTGTCAACTCTGGAAGTTCACTTCCAGCACAGTGTGTAGTACGTCACCGTTGCGTCGATCAATTTCAAATTTGTCAACCTTTGCCCCATATCTCTTCAACTCAGGAACCACGTGCCAGTGTTGAATGAATTCTTGAGTAAGTTCAATACAACCGTCTATTTTAGTGATAGAATGGCTCGGTCATTGCGTCTGGATACGCTGAAGTTTGCCCTTCTAACAGATTTGCTTTATATTATGATTTTATTATTTCACAATAGATCTCAGGATCCCCTCGGCCAGACAATTGTCATACACTGATATCTCATAATTCCGCCACCTAACCATTGATTATGATGCACTTTTTATTTTCAAACAATTTTTAATCAAAACGATGGCCACAACGGCGCACAATTTCAAATGCTTTTCATTCATTGACGCGTTGTGTGTTCACGAGTTTGCAAACGTTTAGCATACGTTCACTCGATTCAGCTTTAGGATAACAACAGTTTACATTTGTTTAAATTTGCAACCACATTTGGTCTCAAGAAGAGGAGATGATTTCAAAATCCAAAATGTGATCTGAAAGGTAATTAACCCTCTAGTGGGATTGTCAGCCTGGCAGGTGGGGTAGGTTTTTCTCTGGGCCACTAGGGGTCACACTTTTCCTGAAAAATGAGTGCCCGCCATTATGTGCTTCAGCCACTTCTTGCCCCTGACTGGAGGAGGATCCTGCCACTTCCACATCGCTTCTGTTCAAGATAAGCCTGGTTTTCTTATAACCTATCTCACCTATTAGGTGGAGGATCCTACTGAAGTACAATGTCAAAATCCGCCCTTCAGACAGAGAATCCCACTAAAGCTCCATACCATAATCCATCTATGGAGCTGAGAATCCCATATAAAGACTTTCTGCACATTCCTGGGATATTTTCTTTATTGGTTTTAAGGGAAAGTGGCTGACAAACGCCCATAGTGAGTTGTATATTCTGAATGCACACAGACTGGTTGCACTTGCTTTAGAAGGTGAAGCCTCTGACTCAGAACTGAATTCTGATGACTCCTACATCCCTAGTGACTTTGGGGTGGAAAGTTCAGATCATGACAGTGGCTCTGAATTAGAAGATGACACTCCTCAAGAAACACAAGGAAGAACTCAATGTGGGAGATCGCCCAATCAAGGTATCCGCCTGTAAGACAGACGATCCTCTACACCGTTAACCTGATAACGATCCCACTAGAGGGTTAAATAAAGAACCCCAAACAGAACACAATGTCATCTAACCAATCCTACCTTGCCCCAACCAAAAGTAATCCAGCCAAACCTTACCTAGCCCAACCCAAAGTATTCTATCACGTTTGAGACCAAGGATGATAGCAGGATTATATTGCAGGCAAAGGAAGTAATGAGATGCATGACTAATGCCTAGTTCCGTACACCACACTAAAATGCTAATTGCGTCAACACTGAAGACATTTTGAAGGAGGGCCAGCGCAATTCCTTAAATATAGTGCTTTTTTGAAGTCACGTCACACCGCCGTCATGTCTCAGTTTATCCTCTGCCATTTTCCAAGCAGACAGCTCAACCGTCAGCCAATCAGAATCTAGCATGACTTGTGTGACCCTATTTGAGTTGATTACCAGTCAACTCTGCTTTTCCCTGGCATAGCTGTCTGCCACACTTGAAGTAGCGTTGTGACATCATGCTTTTTGTGCAGTGTTGTCTGATTTGATGCTAATAGCGGTAGCGCATGGCCATGTGGAACTAGGCCTTACAGTTCGTTCCCTTTGATTTAATGCAGAAATTATTATGATCATACTACAATGGGTGAATGGTGAGTCAGAGACCATCACGGAAAGTAAAACGAAACTTGACTGTAGGCTGTAAAATGGCTGATAGTAGACTGACTGTCAGATACCCCCAAACATGCCCTTTTTATAATTCCATACAGGCTAATCCTGAGGTCCTTGGCTGTGGCTGGGCCCCTCTGATCAAAGGATACCAATGACTCACTGCCAGTGGACCATACATGATGCCCTACAAAAGATCTCAACATTTCATATAAAGAAAAAAAATTGAAACAAAATAGGGCAGATTAAGTGGTTTCAAAATATTGCATGTGCACTTTGGGCCATCCAGACTGCCCAGATGATTTTTGACAGGGGTGTGTAAGGGATCCTGTCCCTACAAATCCAACCAAACCCAGCCTAACTCAAGTCAACCTAATCCACCCAAACCTATCTTCCCCCAATGTAACCTACCCTAACTCTGTCTGATTCAAACGTAACCTGGGTCCCTAGTCCATCGATTTTGTTCCTGACTGCAGTGGACGGTTGTTTTCCAGCAAGCAAAATGTCCCAGTACCTATTCGTTGAATAAAAGAACGCCATCTCCATGTAAAAGAACCCCTTAAGCAATCACAAATCTTCTAACCATTATTCTACCTATAGTAGAGTCGAAGCATTATGTCGTAACCACCTTCTATAAATTACACTTGTCAGCATCATTTTTGATGTCTTTATGAGGTTATCTGATTTGAAACCGGTGTTTTATGCTGATTTCAAATTGAGAATTAGTTTTTTTTCCATCACGTATAGTTTTTGAACAAATCTGCTTTAATGATGTGCTGAGGTATGATATATTTGAAGATTATTGTTTCACGTCTGAGTTTACAACAGGTAGAAGGCCACATTTCTGGGTTGAATTTGAAGAATAATAATAGGCTTTGAAATAAAGTTACTTGAATGTAGTTGGGAGATGTCATAGCATTTGACACCATGGTGAAGTTTTTGAGCCCAGATAACTCATCTATTCATGCAGGCAGAACTAGATGATTTGGTGAGAGATTTCAACTTCTCTAAGGGGCATCTGGAATGGAGGGGGACTTAGTGGAGGATAGGCGGGAGTGGAGGATTGGAACCCATAGACCAGACCCTGCCTCAGGCAGAAGAAGGGTAAAATGATGATGATTTGAACTTCATTAAAAGTGCAGCAGAAGTTCTTGGTTCTAGGTTAAAATCAAAAAACCTTTTGGCACCAGGGACATTTTTATTATGTTATCACCATACAGAAGAAGAGCTACTGCAATTCTTTGCTGATGAACACTTAATAGGGCTTTGCTGTGGCATTCCTGGCCATATGAAATATTTTGAAATCCAGTATGCTGCTTCTGAGTGGAGGCTCTGCATTAACTCCTCCAAAAGGAGTTTAAAGTCAATACTTCTTCATATTGGGAGTAAGTAGTTTATTCTGTCCAGCCAAGAGAGTCTTTTGAAAGTGTGAAACAGGCGTTGATGAAAATGGAAAATGACGAGCACAACTGGCATGCATGTAGAGATTTCAAAATGATAGGCATGCTTCTTGGTCAGCAAGCAGGCTATACAAAAATGCCATGCTTTTTGTGAGTGGAACAGTGGAGCAAAAGATAAGCACTGGGTGAAGAAATCATGGCCAAAAAGAAAGCATCTCTTGCCAGGGACGAAAAATATTTTGAACAAACCATTGATTGAGCCCACAAAGGTATTACTTCCACCTTTACATATTAAACTCTGATGAAACAGTTGGTCAAAACATTGCACATAGATGGAACCTGCTTTCAGTATCTTGCAAAGCAGTTTGCAAATATTACAGAAGAAAAAAATTAAAGCTGGAATTTTTGTGGGTCCTCAAATTCACAAACCCACAATTTGAGGATTCTATGATTAAAACTGAAAAATATGCATGGATTAGATTTAAATCTGTTTTTCAAGGCTTCTTGGGAAACAAGGGCAAAAGATACCAATTCTTAGTGGAGACCATGCTTCAAAAGTAGAAGAAACTTGGATGCAATTTGAGTGTTACATTGCGCTTTCTACATTCCCATTTGAAATATTTCCCAAACAACCTTGGAGATTTTAGTGAGGAGAATGGTGAAAGATTTCACCAAGATATTAAAGAGATGGAACAGAGGTACCAGGGAAGGTGAAATTCTAACATGATGGTGGACTACTGCTGGAACCTCGAACGAGAGTGCATTGTTGTTTTTGTTGTTTGTTGGTGTTTAAGGTCCCATCAACTACATGGTCATTAGAGACCCGTCCACTGCATAGTTCTAATGCATATACTGCACAGACACTACACTAATGCGACGATTATTGGGTATTAGCAATACCCAGCTTACCTGATTTGTTTGTTTGTGTTTAAGGTCCCATCAACTACAAGGTCATTAGAGACCCGTCCACTGTATAGTTCTAGTGCATAGACTGCACAGACACTACACCAATGCGACGATTATTGAGTATTAGCAGTACCCAGCTTTCCTGAGCGACCACCCATTTCAGTACTAACTGGGCTTGTGCTGCTTAACTTCAGTGATCAGACGAGAACTGGTGTGTCCAAAACAACTCGCCGCTCCCAAATGTGAGTGCGAGAAACTTCCAAAATGTTCAAGGAGGTCAAAGAAAGGGAAGTTTGAAGTAGAATAAAAGTACTTCAAATCAATTCCTCTACAATCCACTAAATATTGTTTTTTTAAATATTCCTCTTAAAACTATTATAATATAAGGAGATTCTTTCGTGTATTAATATTTCTGAGATGTCAATAAAAATTCATGTAAGTTGAAGTAATTATTTATTAGCGATTTGTAAAAAATCTGCACGTGCCTGAGAAAAGCTAAACCCATATTTGAAATCAGCAGCCAAAAACGATTCAGAATCAGCTGAATTCTTGTAATAATCAGAATTTTTTTTCAAAATGCAGCCCTGTGTTATAGTCGTATAGATCGTCCTTGTGTCTCCAGCTTTCGTGGAACATCGAGTACCCTACTCATCCATCAGTAGAAATTGCTTAGGTATAATGTTATTGAAATGGGTTTGTTGGGGGCTTGTGGCGTCGTTCACATCAGTCGAGGTCGTGATTTTAGTTACCATTTTGATGGTGCTTCTTTTATACCTCAGCAAAGGAAGCCATACCGCTGGCTAGGTTCGATCCTGCTTAAGGGTACAAACATTAACCTTCCGTCCACAAGGTGACGATTTCTGACACACACTAGAAGGTGGGGTCTGTCATTACCCCAAAAAGACTTTTTGATTTTCAAGGCTTAAATATTCAGATTAAGGGCATTATTATGGATATTGAATTCAATACCATCCATATAAAGCTTTAGCAATGAAAATAATTTGGAAACATGCTGTAAAAATTCTATATTACCCAAGAAGACATCATCATCACCATACCCTTATTCCCACCTATGACAGGGTCGGATCTGCAGGGTCTAGTCCTCCACTCTTGCCTATCTCCCACCAGGTCCCCATCCATATCAGACACTACCATATCCTTATGGACATCCTGCTCCCATTTCTGCCTTTATTTTCTGACCAGCCAACCATGTTGGTACTAACTTGGGTTGCATTGCTTAACCAGAAATAAAATATGCTAAGCACTTAGGAGACCTGCCAACTTCCCTAGATAGGTAAAGAAAACATCGAAGAACTGGTACTCAATTTTGGTCAAGACCCCACTTTGTGGACGGAATGTTAAGAAAGGAGGTTTCCTGCTTTCAGATACCTGGTGCTGACCACCGCCGACGAGTGCCAAAAATGTTTGAATTAATGGCGGATGACACCCACACATAGATAAAGCAGGTTAATATTTGTCAGAGCTTGTAGCCTGCACTGGTACGTTTACCAGAATGAATATTTAGTTCTTGTTCGCTGGTTGTTGGCGCAGGTTGAGGTCACTCACAGTAAAAATCACCAAGCATGAATGAATAGTGAGGCTTTAATCTCAGCTGTTTTTAATAAAACACTTACAGAGAACAAAAACAGTATTCAAACACCCATAATTTTTTTGATATATCCAGAAATGCTTTTAATATGTACTTAAAAATAAACACTAAACTTTAGTAACAATGTAAAAAACAATTCATATTATCAAAATGTTGATATTCATCATCATACTCTTATCACGCCTTTGGCAGTGTGGCGGTGTTCTAACCTTCCTCTCCCGTCAATTTCACACCACGTCCCTCTCCATCCCCCCACACTGCCGTATTCCTAAAGGCAACCTGCTCCCACGTTTGCTTTAGTCTTCTCCCGCCCTGGGTGCTTCTGACCACCTGCATTCCTGAAATGGATCTGACAAGCTCCTCTCCTCTTCTCGTAGTGTCCTTTTTACAGTGATGTCCGCCACCCCAAGGCGTGTGTGGCAATGTGTGGGGTGGACGGGGACCTTGTGGGATACAGACAGGAGTGGAGGGCTAGAACCCGCACACCTGACCCTGTCACAGGTGGGGAAAGGGTATGATGGTGATGAATATCAACATCTTGATAATATAAATTGCATTTTATATTGCTACTAAAGTTTAAGAGTTTAATTTCATGTGCATAATAAAAGGATTTTTGGAAATATCAAAAAAATTTTGGGTGATTGAATACCTTTTTTATTCCCTTTACCGTATGTGGGACAAAAGAGGCACGTTCCACACCAACAGAAATGTGATGGAGAATTCTGGCTTCCTTAAATTTAAGATATCAAAATTAAGAAAATCTTCTTCAGATGAACTGGACATCTTCAGAAAAACAAACAGGCTTGTTTCAGTCGCTTTAACACGCATTCTTTGTGTCCACCACTAAGCAGCGTTCCACCACGGCGTGCACTATTGGCGCCGCGGCTGTTGATTCCTGCTTTCTGAAAACAGTAACCCTGCTTTCCTTATGTTTCTACCCTAATGCACGATAAACCAGTGACCACCAAAACCGAAATCCATCTTCTGTACAGTGCCTGATAATAGGAATAAATGCATCATATTTAGATTATTAAATTTAATTAATTGGCGCGATTCAATCTATTTACTCAATAAATCATAAATTCGACTTAATATAGGGCCTACTGCTTTAAATTCTTCAAAGAGAGAGCTCTTTTGAATTGCATTGGTTAATGGTTTCTGACCTTGTTTTGGTATGTGTATTTCGATCACAGCAGTGGGAATCAGAAATGAGGTTATCGTCGGTGTGCATGACAATTGTAAGATGAATTTTCAGAAATTCGTCTTGATCGATTTATTTCATCATCTTTGAAGGGTCTTCTTGAATTTACTTTATCTTCTCTCTCTCGCTCTCTTTCTAAGCAACCATCACCAAACCAGTCAAATCTTCACCCTAATTATAATATCCAATAAATTCACCTTCACCTGACCTTTGATTATATCTACAAGGGCCAACCCACTCATCTCCAATTATATCGATTTCTTTCAAAATTCATTTCCCTGAGATTTACAACTACTCTTCGTAAGTGGCAACAATCCACATGATTGTGATTCCTGAATTGCAAGTTCGATCTTGACCGAACCGTAAACCCCCGAGTGAATCTCTGGCCACCTGAGAAGTCCCGTGTGGTGTTTGTTCGGAATAAATCCGACACGTAGATCACAACTGCAGGAGTTCGTCTGCAGAGCGTCGATTAATAAGCGACTTTTTATTTCGTTGTTGTTATAGGGCCCTTCTGTTAGAGGGTCCCGGTGGACATCACCATGAGCGGCAAATTGCGTTGGACACACCAGTTCTCGTCTGATCACTGAAGTTAAGCAACGCAACCCTAGTTAGTACTAGCATGGGTGGCCGCTTGGGAAAACTGGGTACCACTAGTATCCAAAAATCGTCACATTGGCGAAGTGTCTGTGCAGTCGCTTTATACGAACTATACTGTGGACGGGGCTCTAATGACCTTGTAGTTGAAGGGCCCTAAAACACCAACAAACAAACAAGTGGACATCACCGAAAAAATGAACGAGAATCAAACGTTCGTTCAGGAATAGAGCTGGTCAGAGCACCCGGCCCCGGGGGAGACCGAAGCAGACGTGTGAGCAGGTTGTCCGTAAGTTTATGGTAGTGTGTGGGGTGGACGGGGACCTGAAGGGAGATAGGAGGGAATGGAGGGCCCGAACCCACAGATCCCGACCCTGCCGCAGGCGAGATAAGGGAATGATGATGATGGTGTTATGGGGTCCTTCAACTGAATGGTCATTAGACCCCCGCTGAGTGCGTAGTTCTAATGCAGAGTCTGCACAAACACTATGCTGTTATGATGATTTGGGTATTAGCAGTACCCAGTTATCCTAAGGCATCACCCATGCTAGTACTATCTGGCGTTGCGTCGCTTATCTTCAGTGATCAGACGATTACTGGTTTGTCCAACGCTCATCGACGCTTAGAAGCAATCTAACTCCAAAGACATAAAGTTAACAAAGTAAACGCTTGTGAAAGTTGACAAACGTTTATAAATATTGCTCGCCTACCATTTTCACAAGACAAACATTCACACTTCTTTTTTGGCTAACAAGTTAATACAATCTGCTTTACGTACTGCAATTGTAGCTGGAGGCTGTGTAGTGAGTGGCAACTACACCAAATGATTTTCAAAATTCGATAAATGACAAATGTTCTTTCATGTTCCTATATCAATTGAAACTCACACAAACATTTTCGAATGGTTTTTGTTTACTAGCGCGTGATGTCTCCTTAAATGCAGAACCAATTTTGGTCGATGGCTTCTTTTCGGTGAAGGGGATCCCCAATGTGCGTTCTGATCGGATAGGTATGGATATGGTAGTGTGTGGGCTGAACGGGGACGTGGTGAGAGATAGAAGTGGAGGGCTAGAATCCACAGACACGACCCTGCCGCAGGCGGGATAAGGGCATGATAATGATGATGATGATGTAGTAATATACAGTTAGTCAGATGTCTATGTAACCAACGGTTTGTGATTTTATTGACACCATAAACGTGTGATTTTTGTCTGTTAATTAGAGTCTTTGTTTACATGATTATTTTTAACTTCTCTTGCTTCAAAATATAGCCCGCTTAATGAAGTGATTTTCCCTTCTTGCTCTGTGGAATCAATTCACACAAAATTCCAGCTAGTGAACTACTATCAAATTCAGTGAATTTTGCTTTATACCTGCTCATTTTGCCAGTTTTACCACAATTGAACACTTTACTGTATTTATTTTACATTTACTGTATATTGTGTTTGCTGGCATAAATTCGCTGGTTATAAAATTGACAAGAATTACATCATACAGTACGTAGCAATTTGGCTTGAATGTTAATTATTCATGCCAACAAAGCAATATATATTTCATTATTACTTCGGGTGTGTCTCAACCATTGAAAGCTGCGTAAGTTTGAAATGTGTCGTATACTTTTGAATAAACGTAAGCACTTTGAACTAGTTTTCATTACTGACCTTGGAACGATTCTCGTAAGAGTATTTTTCTAAACGTTTGATTCCATAGAGGAAAGGTGTTTAACACATACAGTATACGGACACGGGCCACCAAAATTTGTTTGACATACACAATCTTCTTAACACTTTTAGCAAATAAAAACATCTTGAAGGTATTTTCGAAAAGGACTTCTTGGATATTTCCCGCCTACGGGAGAGTCGGCTATCCAATTTTTCGCATTGAAACACCGGAGGTCTGCATTATGTTAAGCAGTTGGCTGCTACTCTAACGCTGGAATCCCAATGTTTCTTCATCGTCTGCCAGTGTTTCTTCAATGGAACACTTTATCTCCACCGACGACAAGGGGAGAGTTCTTAAATCTCAGAATTTTGTCACTATATGTGTAAGTGACATCGTTGGCATCCCACGGGCCTACGGCATTATTTACCATTAAACGGAAGGTGGTGTGGGGCATCTCTCTTGCCTGTAAGAAGCCAATTAACCGCCATCCAGTATTCAACCAGCATCCATTCTTTTTACATGAAATGATGGAAGGATAAAAACATCAAAACATGGAAAATAAAGCTGTCCATAGAGATGTAATTTGTTATATACAATGTTGTATACAATGTAATTTTAATATAGAATGTTATTTTAATGACATTTCGACCCATTTTTGCTTAATGCTTCTGCCATATAGCAAAATATGTTTTGTCTGGCACTAACTACTGTATATGGCACACAATCTTTGGAAACGGATAATTCCAATGTTGCCAAATGCAAGCTGAGATGAAACAGAAGAGAGCGTATGGAGATCTGGCATTCGTTTTTTGTTACAGTATGTTCATCCCATCTAAATGCAAACTAGCTATTACTTGTCATATAATTCTGTTGCCTGGAATTGAGGGGGTTAGAATCAAAACAGGAATTCTCCATTTTTGACAAAATTGAGATAGCAGCATATGCGGAAATATCATACTTCAGGCTATCATTTCAGGGGGTCTACGTCAATTTGGCACATGACAATTTGGCGTAGTCAATTTGGCGTACGACAATTTGGCGTACATACAAATTTGGCGTATGACAATTTGGCACATATATGATTTGGCGTATGACAATTTGGCGTACATACAAATTTGGCGTATGTCAATTTGGCGTACATACCGATCTCTTGGGTGCCCAAATTTGTTCAAAATTGCAACGGTCATAACAACATATTTTAACAGTCATTGCAAGGTAATAGAACAATGAATGCCTACCATAACTGTGTTACAGGGCCCTAATGACCTTTGAAGTCGATGGGCCCTAAAACACAAACAAACCCAACTGTGTTATACGGGAACGTTGCAATGACTTATGCCCACGCGTGGATCTAGGATGGGGATTTTGGGGTTGCAACCCCTCCCATGCACATATAAACTTATATTTGCATAATATGTGAGGTTTAGCTCAACCCCCCCTGACAGTTGCAATTTTGAACAAATGTGTGCACCCAAGAGATCGGTATGTACGCCAAATTGTCGTACGCCAAATTTGTATGTACGCCAAATTGTCATACGCCAAATTTTCCGTACACCAAATTGCCATACGCCGAATGTGTATGTACGCCAAATTGTCGTACGCCAAATTGACTACGCCAAATTGCCATACGCCAAATTGTCATGCGCCAAATTGACGTGATCCCCATTTCAGGGCATTTTCGAGTGGTTTTCACAATTTTGGGACCCTAAAATTTCCAAAGCAATCGCTACATTTTGCATACATGCTGGCAAAACTCCAGAAGGTTTTTGGCGATTATCTCAGAATGAGATTTTGGGAGAATTCCTGTTTTGATTCTAACCCCCTCAATTGCTGGAACAAAAGGTTATCTCTTTGAGCTCCCATTTTTCGACATTAGCTATGTACCTTACACTTGCCAATCTTCATTGTTATTTTGCTCATGGTGGTACACCAATTAACGTTTGGTAATGCAAGGGCTCATACGTTCCACACAACTTGATACCCATTGTAGATTAAACACACATGACTTCCTAATATTCTATCAATAAGCGAAATGAAAAATAACACTGAGTATCCACTATAATGCTGTGAACATTTCTGGGCGTTCTTGATCACATTTAAATATTTGTGCATTTAGGGGGCCTACTTCTGACATTTGTTCAACTTCTATTCCAGTTTAAAAGCAGTTTATAAGTAGTTTCTTTCAAATGTGAAACGTTCTAAGATCATAGTTTGGGACCTATGAATTAAACGGTGCCTCTACTGAACTTGTTCTCTGAATCTAAAACTTTAAGCATTACCAGTATCCAATGGCGTAGCCAGGATTTTCTGAAGGGGGGGATATGACTGTCGATAGCATGAACCATGATTTTCTGAGGGGGGATATGACTCGATAGGGTCTATACCTCTTCGTTATATTCGAGGCCCCCCCCTTGGCTATGCCACTGCCGGTGTCATAGCCTTCAAACATTTTGTACACTTGTTACAAAAATATGTAGTGAAGTTGTGAATATTTTTAGGTTCATAAACACCTTTAAACAAGTCTTAAAACGTCACTTCGTTCCAATTTTTGCAGGGTCATAGTGTGTTGTTTAGGCCCGGTGCACACATGCGATTTTTGCTTGTGTGGGTGCTGCAGGGTCACTGCAGCGACCCCGCAGCAATTCAATGCACACATGTGGGGAAATGTCGCCAGTACAACCCTATCAATTCTAACTCCACCTATGTGGTAATCAAAATCGAGTAGCTTTCTAGATCTGGATATTGTGAGGATCCTACACTTCTTCAGGTTTAATGGCAATTCCCATTTTACACACCAATTGTAAATCCTATCTAGATCCTGTTGTAATTGCACACAGGATTACAGCCCATCATCTAGTACCTGAGCAGCACATGTGTCATCTGCAAATAGTTCATGGAAGGAATTAATATCAAGCCCCATGTCGTTCCATGGAGAATGTACAAAAAAAGGACCCAATTCACTTCCCTGAGGAACCCCTGACGTGACTGGTTTCCACTGAGATGCACTACCCTTGAAAATAACCCTCTGTTTTTTTATCAAGCACATAGGACCTTACCCATTGAACATGACAAAAGCCTGTTCAAAGTCCAAGAATACAACATCAACCTGCTTTCTGCTATCTAAAGCCCTATGAATGTGATCCATCAGGCAAGCCATTTGGGTTTCACATGACCTGCCTTTCCTAAACCCATTTTGGTTATTACTAAGGATGCCCTTCTTTTCCAGATATCCCATTATAGATGAGAATAAGATGTGCTCAAAAATCTTGGATACAACACTTGTTAATGAAACTGGTCTATAGCACTTAGGATCTGCAATGTCCCCAGACTTGAAAATGGGCACCACATTTGCCAGTTTCCATGATGCTGGAATAATGCTTGTGGCTAATGACTTTTTAAAAATTTCCACCAAGTAATAGCTAATAATCCCAGAAAGTTGATGCAGAATAAATGGCAAAACACCATCAGGGCTCTTGGCTTTATATACTGGTAATTTACTCAATAGTTGCTCAATTCCCACCCTAGTGATAATAACCTCTATCATTCCTCCTGGCAAATCCCTATCAAATTCTGGCTGGGTTATTTCTACTGGTTGCAAAACATTTTGCAAATGTGTCATTAAAAACGTTGACAATGATAAGACTATCCTTGACTAAATTTCCTGACCCATCCTTAACCACTGTATCCCTATCACCCTCCTTCCTACACCTCTTTATATATCCACAGAATGCCTTTGGGTTTTTCCTAAGCCTATCTCCCAAAATGTTCTCATGAAACATCTTGTAAGCTTCCTTCATGAACCCTTTAATCATTTTGCAGGCCCCCTTATAAGCCACTTTACTATTGACATCCCTCCCTCTCCTAAGTGCATTCCTAGACTTTTGCTGGTTTCACAAAGCTACCTTCACCTCTTTAGAATACCATTCTGGAACAGAGGTTTTCCTTATAATCTTGGTGGGGGCAGCTAGTTTTGTACCCTCTTCTAAGAGGGCTGGGAATCTATTCCAAGATTCCTCAACACCACAGGTATTAGCAAATGTGTAAAAATTATTTAATTCATATTCCAAATATGACTTGAAATGCTCCCAATTGGCCTTGTTATATTGGTATGCCACCCTGCTTCCTGCCACCATCTAGGTAACCTTTTCACTATCTCCACCCTAACCACTGCATGATCACTAATTCCCTCAATACACTCTACATTATTTATAGAGTTGGCCACATTTGTGAATATGAAATCTAAAATTCCCCCTTTCTCATGTGTAGGCATGGTCACAATCTGTTCAATCCATTACAGTACAGTTGATTGAAAAAGAGGTTTAGATGATGCAGATGCAGATGCTTTGATGCAGATGCAGATGCTTTGATGCAGATGCAGATGCTTTGATGCAGATGCTCCAGCGATTGTGATAATCTCATTAGTGGTTGTGGATCATCACCAGGAGGATGATAAACCCAACAACAAAAATTCCCCACCACAAGAGTCAGCAATTCAACAACATAGCATTTCACAATCATTCTCATAACTCAATTCCCTAATGCTTTCCAGGGATTCTACATACTTCTCTGCAAAAACCTCCGGTGATTTAACATCTCCCCTCAACCAGGATGCCGTGGCAATTATGATATTAGCATCTGATGTAGCAGCCAGGGCATTGAACTCAACCACTTTATTTACTATGCTCCTGCAGTTAACAACAAGCAAAGTCCATGGGTTAGTTACTCCTGGAAGCCTACCTACCCCTTCCCTATTAATGCCTAGTAGCCCTTTCCTATGAGAATTGTGTTTTAGCGTGGCATGAGATGGCCTGGTACCTTTCCTAAAAAGTCAGCAATAAACTCATTAAATTTCATACCAATCCTCAAAGCAGCCCTTGCATTGAAATGAAATCCATCCATAGCAAACCTCTGTTGGAGATCTGAGAGACATGCTCTATAATCAAGTTGTTTTGCCCTGATAGCCCTACCTTCCGAAAATAACCTATCATTTATCCAAATGGCCTTCGCTGTAGTTAATCTTTCTTTATCCATTCACTCAATAATAGGACACCATATAACTCTAGCCGTCTGAATCTCCAAACCTCCTTGGCTATATCAATAATTCCCTGAAGAACTTCAATAGCAGGTTTATCCTGGGTTATGTCGTTGGACCCTATCTGTAACACTGTCCTACAATTTTCTTTTTCCCCTTTCATTATACTGCCAGTCTTATTTCTTATGTCCATTAGTATTGCATCAAGGAGAGATGCAACACTAACACATGCTCTCTCTTGCCCTTCTGGTAGTGCCCAGGTATCAACACCCCTTAAATTTGTGTCCCCAAATATAACAGATTTACCAGGTAATGAGTATAACACCATCATAACACCCCCATCACTGACCTAACCTAACCCTTCCAAGGTGAAATCCTGTGGCATAGAGACAAGCATATTGCAATCCACTGCTTCCTTGTCTCTAACCATCTTTCCATGCAATTCAGGAGTAACTTGTATACTATCCTGCTGCATTATTTCCCTTTTGTGCTGGGTCTACGTCAATTTGGCACATGACAATTTGGCGTATGGCAATTAGGCATAGTCAATTTGGCGTATGACAATTTGACATACATACAAATTTGGCATATGACAATTTGGCGCACATATAATTTGGCGTACGTCAATTTGGCATACATACCAATCTCTTGGGTGCCCAAATTTGTTCAAAATTGCAACGGTCATAACAACATATTTCAACAGTCATTGCAAGGGAATAGAACAATGAATGCCTACCATAACTGTGTTATAGGGCCCTAATGACCTTTGAAGTCGATGGGCCCTAAAACACAAACAAACCCAACTGTGTTATACGGGACCGTTGCAACGACTGTTATGACCACGTGCGGATCTAGGATGAGGTTTTGGGGTTGCAACCCCTCCCATGCACATATAAACTTATATTTGCATAATAAGTGAGGTTTAGCTCAACCCCCCTGTATTAGCTAAACTCTTCCCCGACGAAAATCCTGGATCTGCCACTGGTTATGACAGTTGCAATTTTGAACACATGTGTGCACCCAAGAGATCGGTATGTACGCCAAATTGTCATATGCCAAATTTTCCGTACGCCAAATTTTCTGTATGCCAAATTTTTCATACGCCGAATGTGTATGTACGCCAAATTGTCGTATGCCAAATTGCCATACACCAAATTGTCATGCGCCAAATTGACATGATCCCTTTCGTGCTTGAGAGCCTTAGGTGTTACCCTGATGCCATCACCAATTTTCTAGGTGAACTTGATGGTGATGCAGTTGGAAACCCTGCCCTACCCTTGGGTTTCCCAGCTGCTGGGGAACTTGGGCTCAAGATGGTACCCTTCAACATAGATATCTCAGTTTATGTCAGCAGAGGCAATGGACGACACTACTTCTTTAAAAACTCAATGACACTAATTTATTTACAATTTTGCACATATATATATATATATATATATATATATATATATATATATATATATATATATATATACAAAATTCAAACAAAGGAACAAGTTTTCAAAACACCAATAAAATTACAGCACTCAAATTTGACCATTGGGCACTAACTGTCCACACAATGCAACATCAATAGAAATGGCAAATCTGCAGCCACTGGTCAAGACTGGTTACCCCTCAACTTGGCAACAAAGGAGAGGAAAAATAAGAGAAAACGTCCTAACCCTTCCAATTGTTATGGGAACAATAGGGTGACCTATTCCCCTTCCCTGCCTTTTATTCACTACGTTAGGAGTGGTTGTCAATTCCAAGAAGGCATTACACAATCACCTCAACCCTAAAAGTGACCCTCCAATGTATGAATTCAACACCCCCACACTCTGCAACTTTCTTTGGAGGCATTTTAATATGCTGAGCTCTCAAAGTAGTGCACTATTAACTAAATAAGTAATAGAAATATCAAAAGGGGGTCCCTTAAACAATTTAAAATGCCCAATAATTTTATATGAACCCTCAAAACCTCTAAACTGTAAACAAGAGATCAATAAAAAACTTTTGTCAATAAAAACCAGACATTCAAATATATAACAAAAACGTTACAAGAACCACTCCCTGTTACTTGGACAAGTTTGTCAGAAATGTGTGATAAGTCACCTTACGTGACTAACACTGGTAAACGACACACAAACATACACACTCACAATCACCACAATCCCTAAAATACATTAGGAACCACAAAACAGACAACCCAAACCAATATTTTATATCAAAAGGGATCTTAATAAATATAAGATCTTAGTCAATATAATATTATAAACCCAAACACTTAATAATATAGACACAATAAAGAAAACTAAACAAGGAAATTCCGTTAGATTAAGCCTAAACATGCCTAAAACATGCTATGTGGCGACCCCCTAGGACGAGTGTAAAAGTCACTTGATATTGTCAGGAATCCAGGTATAATAAAAGCAGGAGCCAGAGCAGGAGCTCTAAAAAAACATGTCCACACTCCAATGCTGCCAGATACTATTAATGCAAATTAGAAACTTTGGCAGGTAAATTAATGCTTTTTTTTGGCTATAATATTGAATGGTGTCTGACCTATTGCACAGTAACAATAAGAAATCCACTGCAATCCAATGAATGGCAGACAGCAGAGAGTCATTTTTGATGGCAAGGCTTCAGAATGGACACTTGCAACATCAAGAGTCCCTTAGGGAAGTATGTTGGAACCCTTACTCTATATGATTTATGCTATTATATAGGGCTTGACATACAATACTTTCTTGAGCTATTTGCAGATGACATACATTACAAGTGTAGTGGATGAGGGGTTATCTTCCTGCACAAAATTGCTACATAACCTAAACAATATATATCATTGAAGAAGAAAGTGGGAGTTGCCATTAAAACTGCAGAAATGTAGCTTCCTTAAGCCTAGTTCAGTGGCAAGTGCTACTAGCAAAAACACCACATGCACAGCCAGCAAAATGGTAATGTAAAGCACTGTCACCAAGACAAACAGCACCTGCACCTGTTCAGTGGTAGGCAGCAGATAGGACATGCACCCTTTGATTTTGAAAATGTCCACTAGGTAGTGTACAGCATGGTCAAATAACAGCCTTTTTAAATTTTGTAATGGGTGTCGTCTGCAGTAAAATCAGTCAATCACATTGGAACTGAAAGCAGTTTTTTGCCTCTCAGCTGCACTTTTCCACCCATTGCTTGCCTCCCTTCCAACAAAATTGCATGTCTACATCACCCACTTGTGTTGCTTCATCTGCTCATGCAATACTTGCTTTTGTAGTGCATGTCAATGACCCAGGCTTTAGGACAAGCAGGTCTAGAAAGCAGGTTGATTTCAACTATTGCATAAGTGGTGTTAGGGTTAATAGGGTTGTGACCCATAAGCACCTTGGAATTCTTCTAAACACTGAGGGCACCTGGAAGGAGCACCCTGACAAAATGATTGAAAAGGTTGGGCATGCCATCCAGTTGGTTAGAAGAGTGCTGGGGGACAGTGCAAAAGAAGTAAAAGATATAGCCTATTTTTTACTTGTAAGGCCAATTGTTGAGTACTGCAGTCCAATTTGGTTTCCCCTTAGGTGGGGTATATCTTGGGAAATTGAAATAATTCAAAGCAGGGCAGCAAGAATTGAGCTGCATCACTGCTCTCATAGATAGATTGTCTCAGGCATGATCACAGAATTAGGATGGTACTCGCTACATCAGAGGTGGGTACCTGACAGCATTATGCTTTTTCACATACTGTTGAAAAGAGGATATGGGGGTACTCCAGGTATAAGCTTACCCCTTGAACTATAGAAGAAGAAATAATCGTCCATTGAAATTGAATGAGATCACGACATTAACAGACTCACATTACTGGTCTTTTTTCCAAGGGTCATTTGACAATGGAATAGTGAGGATAATATGAGGAAGTTTCTGCAAGTTATGCTTCAGGTTCCTTGGGGGTTCAATGGTTTAGAAATTAGGAATGAATCATTCTCTCCACACTACCAATCTAGTCTATCAGGGCTGCTTGCAGCATATTCAATTAGAATTAGCATTTAAAATTAAATTCCAATCTCCTATCCTTTAGTTGAATAAATTTTTCAATGGCTTTCATATTAAAATCTGGTAAATTCTCAATCATTTCTTTTTTGATACTGATCATAGCTAAGGCAGTTATTCTTTTTGCCCCAATTGAATTCCTTAACCCTCATGTCAACAACCAGGTTTCAACACGTTGTACAAAAGCTGGGGTACCATTTCTGTCTATAAGCATCACTAATATGAGTATTAACATTAACCGTTCCTAAAATCCCTAATATACAAATTCTTTAAATGATCAATAATTATCTCCTGTTCTTTAGTCTCTCATGTTGTGTCACCCCCAAACAAAATACAAGGAAAACAGGACAATGAATTTTTTCACTGCAAACCCATTAACCAACGGTATTTGCTATATACTGTGTTTCCCCTGAAAATAAGACCTACCCAAAAAGTAGACCTACCAAGATTTCTCAAGATGTACATTAAGTACATCCTTCCCGAAAAATAAGCCCTACAAGAGCCCTAAGGCAAAGAGTACATCCGTTTTTGTTTCCTGCATCTGATATGGTCATTTCATTAAAGAAAGTCATGAGTACAGAGTGTAGGAAGTCGTGGGGTAATCCTACAGTTTTGGGGACCAAATTATGACCACTAGTGCATTTAGCCTAAACTGCATTTTTCTCGTCCTGAAATAACAGAATGGTATGTTCGTGGTTAGACGAGATCATTCACAGAAACAACTTGTATATTGGTCCTTGGAAGAAGGGTGGGGGACAAAAATCGTCGAGAGACAAATGATATCTTAACTAAAGTGAAATCGTCTGCTAAATGCAGTCAAACAGTCTCTATACTCCATACATGGTGGTAATTTACACCAATTAGTGGATAAATAATTTGGTCCCCTAAACTGTAGGATTACCAGTCATGGTAATAGAAATAAAGTAGGACATGATTTCAGTAGTTTGTCATCTACAACTTTCTCCCATTATATCTGAATTTCTATTTTGTAAGTATTCAATACTTGACTTTAAAAGATAATATTATAGAAAAGAATAAGACATTCCTCGAAAATAAGCCCTAGTGCTTATTTCAGCACCAAAATAGAAATAAGACAGTGGCTTGTTATCGGGGAGTTAAATTGCCATGCAGCTATGGCGGTTGTCCTGGCTGGTTCACGTTTGGTATTTGACGGAAAATCGTTATATCAATAAAGTTTATTGTAAAGATGATAAAAATAAAATAATCACTAATTTACCATTAACGGAATTAAAATGAATCACTTGAGATAACACACAACAGATATTCAATATTTAAATGTAAGTGAAAAGGATCGTCTCCAAACGAGTGCCGTTTTTCAACTCAAAACTGTCTGACTCCAACTCTAAACAGAAAATCTGTTATTTTTAAAATGACAGAACGAAGAAACAGTTTAAATTAGCCAATAAACAGCAAGCTGCACAGAACGTGCTACAATCAGAAAAAGAGAGCGTGCATGGAACATTCCATGGAACACGCTACACAGCCTATAACTGTGAGATCTGCTGGTTGAGGGTGCGGAACTATTTAAATCGGGTGTAGGACGCCCTAATGTTTTTATTTCAAGCTTTTTGGGAAGTTCTAGTTGTGAAACGTCCAACTTTAGTAAATATTTAACTGAATTTTTCGGTTCTTCTATTTCTAAAAACAGCTTAATTACTGAAGGGAACGTGCGTTATTTTAATTAATTAATGGATGAAAATATATTCAGAATTTGTAGTCCTCACACTTCATAAAATCCAAAAGATAATTTCTTAATGTGCTGTAAATGAGTTAAGTTGCTGTTAATATGCCTTCAAAATATTTGCATGTGAATCATAACCAACTCTCAACTTGTAAACAAATAGATGGTGCTGCCAGCTGAAGTGCAATGAAATAGTTGGGGAAATAATGAATACAAATATAACGAAAAAAGGCAAAAAAATAAATAAATTATAGCATCAAAATTCTCAAATTAGGCTCAGAAATCATAAATATATCAGCTGTTAATATATCCATGAATTTTTCGTATGTTTCATTGCACTGTTGCTTTGTATGTGAATAGATATTTCTGCCAGCTGTAGCACTGCCACTGGACAGGAACTAAGTGGAAATGCAAGACGTTTCAGGGCTGTAATAGTTCCTGCCTGGTCCATTCGGCAACACTATCTATTAAATATTTCTGTAAAACTTGAGAGTGTTGCAAAAATTATAGTGGAGGGACTGCAGCCCTTATGGACAAGCCACCACTGAATTCTACACATCGTGGGGGACATCAACAATAGAAATTTAATCAATTTTCTGAAAGACATAACATACACTTGAATACCTAAGAATATGAGGGGTTCAAGTCCACCATTTACCCCAAATGGAGTTAGATATAGCAAAATACAGTACATTTGAAGGGCTGTAGAATGCTGTTATAAGGGGGGCTTTAATACATGCATTTCCTGAGTGAGGCAATTGAGATAAGTTTCTGATCAGTTTAACTGTGGCTGGAGTCCATTGACATCATTGGATCTTGGCTATGCTTAAACCAAAGGGGTGTGATTTTATGCACCAATCCTGCATTGTTTTACCAACTGATTGCAAATGGCGGCTATCAGAAGTTCTGATGAGGAGGATATTGTTTATCGTGGAAAATGAACAAGATGTTGAGCAGAGGGTAAACCATATCTGTCAGTGACTGGTAAAGTAGTTAATGCAAGAACTACAGGTGATAAATGCAAGTAAGTCACATATGACTGGTGTAGAATTTTGCTGTTCACAATGCATCCTAATTGTGTGGTGAGCTTTAGATGCAAGAGAGGTTGTTTAGGCAAGTGGTCAGAAGATGCAAAAGTTCAATTAATTAAGATTTTAAACCCTTATGTCAACAACTGGGTACCTGGGTGCCCACTTGACAATTTATACTAAAAAGTTTTGATGTTATCATTAAAATTTCTTTATATCCTCCTGGATCATCTCTATTTCACCTTTTTTCTTTCATTAGATGTAAAAATTTTTGAGAGCCAAGCATCCTAACATATTTAAAATTTGTTTTGAATTTGCCTATGCAATTTCAACAGCCAGGGTACCCAGGTACCCAGTGGCTGTTCTGAATATAAATCGTTAAAAATAGTTATCCAGAAATAATTATTTTTGCCACTAAGATGATTCAATAATTACCATGGAACTGCACAGTCTTTATATTTTGCCACAGTGAAGGCATTTTCACCAGAATTATCCCAAAATGTTGTTGGCATTCCATGCAGGACTTTCTTGTTTATCTGTTTCTTTATGGGTGTTTTGTCACTAACATAATGCAAACAAGGAGCACTAGTGGAATTGCCTTCAGATCACATGGCAATGGACAATCATCATCAAACCCTTATCCTGTCTGTGGGAGGGTCTGGTTTCCACGTTCTAACCCTCCACAGCTGCCTATTTCCCAACACGTCCCCATCCACCCCATACACTACCACCTCCTTATGGACAAGCTGCTCCCACATCTGCTTTGATCTCCCCCTGCCCTGAGTGCTTCCAACCACTTACATTCCTATAATGGACCTATGAGCTCTCCCTCCCCATTTCTCATTATGTGTCCATACCACCTCAATCTACTCTCCATCATTCTTTCTGCAATGCACCCAACCCCAGGCTACCTCTAGAATACTCTCCTAATTCTATCTGCTGTTGACACCTAACTCATTTAATGCAGCAATCTCATCTCAGTTACTTGCATTTGATTTATGTGGCTCTTCCTCAATGCCCAACACTAATCTATATAGCATAGCTGGCCTAGCCACAGCCCTGTAATACTTCACTTTCAAATTAATTGCCCCCCCCCATCACAAAGGACTCTGCTTGCCTGTCTCCACTTCAAACATCTGCCATTCATTCTATGGAAAACATTCTAATCTATCTCCCAAATGCTGTTGGAGCAGCTGAGTTGCATTGTACACACCAGTCCTCATCAGATCACTGAAGTTAAGCAATGCAGCCCAAGTTAGTAGTGACATGGGTGGTTTACTGAACGTTGGGTGCTGCTAATTTCCTCTCTCCTACAACCCCCCCTCCTACCTCCCTCTCACCTGCAAGCAGCCTCCATGAGGTGCCGCCTGTTATGACTGCTTGACTGACTCCCCAACCAATTGATGTAACATACTAACATCATGCTGCTTTGTTACCAGCTCTCTTGCTCATCATTATTATTCTGGCCTTCCCAAATGAAAGCTAAATAATCTCTCTAGATGATGGACAATGAGGGTTCATATAAAATTTAAATGGCATCTCCCTTTCAAGAAATCAGAGGTGATTATGTTGGATGCAAAACACCTTATGAATACTTGTGTTGCAAATTGCAATGCACAGGATTGATTAGTAATATTGACTTTTAGAACTTATGTATGCCTTAGAAGGACACATCAGGCTGCCAATTATTATAAACAACAAAAAAGTAGTCAACTTTAAGAAAAAAAACATTAGTTATTCAAGAAATTCCGTAGGTGGGTACCTGGGTACCCTGGTTGTTGAATAACGTAGTGAAAGTTGGTTGTTCACATAAGGGTTAATAAATTGGGATCACAAACTGCACAGGACAGCTATTTAACTGGGGGAATCAGCAATGATAGTGGAGCTCACTAGGTGGTGTGTGTTGCTGACGCGTGTTTTCTCTGGGTGCGGCTTTTCTGGCGTTTTGGAGCGATTTTTTGAATTTAGCAAAAGAAATAAAACCGCCTTTTTCAAGGCGATCGACTTGGTCACCCAGAGTAAGGTAAGGCTGTAGTTTTTGGGCCCCTGAAACGGTGTGGGAAGCTTGGCGTGGGGTCGGCAGTTAAGCGTGATCTCACGCTATTTTTGCTGTTCCCATCGTCTGCATAGGCAGACGGCATGCTGCAGGGCAGCTGGGCGCCCAATTTCATTGCAGCAGGACAATTTATTTATTTATTTATATTTAGTTCTATTTATAAATATTAGTGCTACTAACTAGTAACCTTTAACATTAACATTAGTATGTAAGTTTGCTTTAAGAGTAAGTTGTGAAGGGTAGAATGCCAAGTGAGTGTGAGACCTCCACTCACTTGGGGATGATCAGCGAATTAATGAGCGTCTCCTGTGGGGTTGGACGGCACCCCCTCACAGGTAGCCCTGCCACTATCACTGCGGGTTCTTTGCATCTGACTGGGGTGCCCCCAGTCAGAGCTAACACACCAAATAAGGGGGTTAGACTGAGATTAGGGACGTGGAATGTGGGGACCCTCTCAGGGAAAACTGGGGAACTAGTTGCATCCCTGAAGCATAGGAAGATCAGTATTGCATTCCTCCAAGAGACAAGGTGGAAGGGAAACAGGTCAAGGGCTCTTGGTGAGGGATACAAACTGATCTACACAGGTAGCAAAGAGGGACATAATGGGGTGGGGATTGTTTTAAGTAATGAATTACAGCAGGGGATAACTTCAGTTAAGAGAGTCAGTAGTAGGATAATGTTGGTTACAGTTGTTTGGCAGGGAATTGGGCTCCACCTCATAAGTGCATATGACCCCCAAGCAGGCCTGGGGGACACAATAAAAGCAGAGTTTTGGGAGGACTTTGATGAGGTGGTTCAGTCAGTAAATAGCACAATTAAACAGGGCAAGGGCAATGAGCGATTAATTATTGGGGGAGACTTTAATGCACATGTGGGTAAGGATGGTCTGGGATATGAGGAAGTACATGGTGGAAGGGGGTATGGGACGATCAACCCAGAGGGGCAGAAGGTCCTTGAATCAGCAAGAGCACACAGCCTTGCATTAGCAAATACATGGTTCAGCAAGAGGGAAAAGCACCTAACTACTTTCCAGTCACCACAGGGGAGATCCCAAATAGACTTTTTCATGGTTAGGAAGCAACATAGAGCAGAGATCCAGGATTGTTGGGCTCTACCCAGTGAGGATTTCCAGAAGGAGAGTGGCCATAAGTTGCTCATAATAGAATTATTAATAAAGGGGATAGCCAGGAAACACACCTGGAAAGGAGAACAAGTTATCAGGTGGTGGAAGTTACCCACCAAGGCAGATGAATTTCCGCAGGAGGTTCTCAGACAGGTTGACTGGGACTGGGATGGGCCAGCTAATGCCATGTGGGATAGGGTTGCTAGGAAGATTAGGAGATGTGGAGAGGAGCTATTAGGCATGGGCAGAGTAGGAGGCACTTACCAGGGTAGGCAGACATGGTGGTGGAATGAGGATGTGGAAGCAGCCATAAAAATAAAGAAGGTGGCTTTTCATAGGTGGAGAGAAACAGGGGATCAAGTTTCAAAGGCAGATTATGTTCAGGCAAGGAAAAACGCCAGGAAAACTATTGCCCTGGCCAAGTTCCAGAAGTATGAGGCTCTATATGAAAAGCTGGGGACAAGTGATGGAGAGAAAGCAGTTTTTAGACTGGCCAAGACCAGGGACAGAACTAGTAAGGATGTCACCAGGGCCATAACGGTCAAGGACACCAATAGTAGGGTCCTGTTCCAACCAGCAGAGGTAATAAAAAGATGGGAAGAATACTACCACAGCCTCTTAAATGCTGCCAACCATGCAACAGTCACAGATAGCAACCCTCTTACTCTACTGGCAGTGGACACAGTAAGGGAGGATGAAATAATCAGTGCCTTCCAAAAGATGAAAGGCCAGAAAGCAGTAGGCCCTGATAAGATACCCCTGGATGTTTGGCACACCTTGGGAACCACAGGAATTACATGGCTAGGGAAGCTTTTCAACAAGTTAGCCAATGGTGACAGGATGCCATCTGCATGAAGAGAGAGTTGGATAGTTCCACTGTTCAAGGGTAAAGGGGACGCCCAGGACTGTGGAAACTATAGAGGCATAAAGCTGATGAGCCACTCTATGAAGCTGTGGGAGAGAGTCATAGAATGTCGTCTCAGAAACCAAACTAGTGTCCGGGGAAATCAATTTGGGTTTATGCCAGGTAGGTCCACCATGGAACCAATATTTATTCTACGACAGATGACAGAGAAATACAGAGCAGCAAAGAAAGACCTCCATGCTGTATTCATTGACCTGGAGAAGGCCTATGATAGTGTCCCTAGACAGGTAGTATGGAGCGTTTTAAGAAAGAAAGGAGTGGATGAGGGCCATATTAGGATAGTGCAGGATATGTATGATGGTTCCATGGCTAGGGTCAGGACAGCATGGGGAAACACTGCATGCTTCAACGTGCAGGTTGGGGTGCATCAAGGGTCAGCACTCAGCCCATATCTATTTACCCTAGTAATGGATGAGTTGCTAACGGGAATAGGGGAATGGGCCCCTCAGTGTCTGGCATTTGCCGATGATGTGGGGAGGCTGGAGGAGTCAAAATAGGATGCACAAAAGGGCCTCCAAGACATCAAAACGGCAATGGAGAGGGGGGCCTTAGGGTGAACATGAAGAAGACTGAGTACTTAGCTTTCAATTTCAGTGGCCAGGGACAAGGGGATGAGATCTGCTGTGGGGGTGAGAAGATACCAGGTGTGCAAGAGTTCCGGTATTTAGGATCAGTTTTCCAGAGCAATGGGGAGATAGATTCCGATGTGACACATAGGATTAAGGCAGGATGGCAGAAATGGAGACAAGCAAGTGGGGTCTTGTGCGACCGACGGGTCCCAATTAAGATAAGGGCAAAGTGTATAGAACTGTCGTTAGGCCCGCTATGTTGTATGGATCAGAGTGTTGGGCAGCTAGGAAGAACCATGAAAGGCAAATGCAAGTGGCAGAGATGCGAATGCTGCACTACATGAGTGGGTTGTCACGAGCTGACAGAGTCCGAAACACTTACAGTAGAGGTAGCTTGGGAGTGGGGGACATTGCAGAAAAGATGAGGGAGAATCGGTTGAGGTGGTATGAGCATGTTAGGAGAAGGGGAGAGGAGGAGCTTATTAGGGCCATTACGGGACTGAGGGTGATTGGGGGCACCAGGGGTAGAGGAAGACCAAAACGGACGTGGGCGGAGGTGGTGCAGAGGGACATGGAGGCGTGCGGGGTGGATGGGGACCTGGTGGGGGATAGGCGGGAGTGGAGGATCAGAACCCGCAGACCCGACCCTGCCTCAGGCGGGAGAAGGGTGAGATGATGATGATGATGAATCAGCAATGTTAGTATAAGGAGATGCAGACTAAGACAGGGGAATGGTGTGGCACTTGTTGCATCTTATCATTACACAGTGAGATGTTCAATTTACTGCACTATTATGTCGATGCATTGCATACAGTATTAAATGCATTATGCTTGAAGTATGCTTTTCTAGGTAAAGTTGGGTGATGATACAATCATTGTTTGTTGTTCAGCATATGTCAGTTTATATGGGGTGAGTGAAAAGCAAATTTGGTGATTATTTGGGCTTCAATTAGAAGCCATCAGTCTGGTGGATATGAGAGGACGCCACAATACTCGACCATTGGCCAAATCAAATGATGTTAAGCATAAAGTTGACAATCACATTCATCAATTTCCTTATCAAGTCTCTCATTATGGTCTTAAATGCACTAAATGCATAAATGAATGAATTATCCTGAGGCATATTTTGTAGTTCAAGGAGGTGTGAAGGCTGACAAAATGAAATGTGAAGCCAATTACAGTTACTATTAAAATACTTTAAGGAAAATTTCAATTATGCCTTTGGACGTTGTAGGACTGATGTCTGCAGTAATTGTGAGTGGTTTAAAGCAGACATCAGTGGCAAGAAAATGCAGTGGTACAAGAGCATTTGAAGACAGAGTTTAAACTCCATCAGATGAATGCCAAAATTTTTTATGCAAGAAAATGAAGCAGATGAAGCTGCCAAAGATGATGAAGTAGAAGCAATATGTTGGGATTTAAAGCAAAATATTCCATACCCTCACTTATCAGTCTCTGAAGTATTTTATATGCATCAACTTTGGTTGTACAACTTCTGCATTTTCAGTTATAAGAGCCATAATGGAATGATGTACACCTGGCCAGAAACAGAAGGCCAATTTGGTATCAATGAAGTGTTGTCATGCCTGAATCACTATATGCAAACAAATGTCCAACCCACAGTCAAGAAATTGTTGTTATTTTTTGATGGGTGCAGGGGCAAGAATCACAACCAATTTGTCATCAACTATTTGTTTACTCTAGTGCACACTGGAAGATTTCAATCAATTGAACTGTAATTACCAATCAGAGGCCATAGTTTTCTTCCCTGTGACCAGCTGTTTGCTGTTCTTGAACAAATGAAACGTCTAAGAGAAAAAGTTGAAACATACATGGGGTGGCAGGATATGATTGGCACTAAATTTAAGATTGAAAATCATGGATTTGGGGATGTTTTGGATTTCAAAGCACATTATGGCCAGTCTTTAAGAAGAATATTAAAAAAAAATAACGACGTGTCAAGTAACAAAATACAAAGTGTTTACACTTCAAAAGCAGCATAAAGAAGAGGTAAAGGTGTCTGAATTGATGTCAGGTTTGCACCCAAAGCACTTCCGTTTGCTGAAACCTAACATTACAGAT
Organism: Trigoniulus corallinus; assembly: GCA_013389805.1. Classification (NCBI taxonomy): domain Eukaryota; kingdom Metazoa; phylum Arthropoda; class Diplopoda; order Spirobolida; family Trigoniulidae; genus Trigoniulus; species Trigoniulus corallinus. The sequence continues at coordinate 22,518,516 of JAAFCE010001963.1, read as the reverse complement.
GTTCCCATCATTCCCAGTACTTCAGCTTATGCTGGGAGACTGAAAATTAAGGTTAAGAAGATAGTAGATGTACAGAAACTCTGTAGTTATCTTCAAGACAAAATTCGGCTATATTACATGGCATTGGAGCCTAACTCTCAATGCTACATAAGAGCCCAGAAAACTTCTAAGACCCCGAGCTATAGTTGTGTCCCACTACAAAATTTGCAAAGGCAGCCTTCCCATTCAGTAAGCCCTCCACTCTATTTTCCCCAAGGGTTTTCCATTGTCAAATGGTCCTTGGCAAAGAAAGACCAGTAGTATGAGTCTGTCTGTGCCCTTAGTTCTTTCAATTTACATTACACAGTGTGGGACATACTTCCAACCAGAGGTCCATTGCAACCCATCAGCAACAGTCTTGTGAAAAGACCAATGCTATGAGATACTCGCCTCTGGCTCAGTGTGTCCCACCCAAATTGGGCTAAAATACTCTAATATTCATTGCACCATTGAAGTATAGGCTGTTTCTTTAACTTCCCTTGTGCTGTCCCAAAGAACCCTACTAATCAGACAGAGAAATTGCCCAGCCCTCCCAATCCATTTGCCAATATGATCCTTCCAGTTACCTTTATTATTCAAAACAAGCCCAAGATGTTTATGGGTCTCCACCCTCTCCACCAACTCACCACCAATGTAGTCAAAATCAACAGGGTTACTTGATCTGGATATCCTAGGAAATCTACACTTATGGAGGTTCAAAGCCAATTCCCATCTAATGCACCAATCATAAATTTTAATCAGATCCTGCTGTAATTGTGCACAGGATGATATCCCATCATGCAATACCTGAGCAATACATGTGTCATCTGCAAATAGTTCAAGGAAGGAGCTAATATCAAGTCCTATGTCATTAACATAGAGAATGTACAGCAAAGGACCCAATATACTTCCCTGAGGCTTGTTTCTTGATGTGGCTTGTTTCTATTCAGATGCACTACCCTTGAACAGGACCCTCTGTTGTCTATCCAGGAGATAGAACCTTATTCACTGAGTAACCTTAAAATGTATCCCCAAGCTGGACATTTTAGAAATCAGTTTATCATGGGGTACCATGACAAAAGCCTGTTTGAAGTCCAAGAATATGACATCAACCTGCTTTTTGTTGTCTAAAGCCTTTTGAATATAATCCATCAAGCAAGCCATTTGGGTGTCGCATGACCTCCCTTTCCTAAACCCATGCTGATTATATCATGTCAAAAGTTCTTGTTGACATGATATTACATCTCTTGGCATGTACTAATTGAAATAAGTTTGGAGCTAATTTTTAGCGACAGGCAACGCTTTTGTGTTTTGTGAAAACATAGTTTATTGGACTTCAGCCCCTCATATTCTCATGTCTTAAGGTTTGAATTTTAGTTTGTTTGTTTTTTATGTGGCAGTCTTGCTTTATGTTTGTGTTTTTTTATTTTTTATTTTATTAAAATTATATTGAACAGAGGAAAAGAAATATATGTCCATTTGCCCTCCCAGGGGCGAAACATCTGATGGGCAAATGCTTGGGGGCGAATTGTCCAAGGGGCGAAAGATCCGGGAGCAAAAAGTACTCTGGCAAAATGTTGTGGGCGAAACATGAGGGGTAAAATGTTGGGGACGAACCTTCCTTAAACCAAAGTAAAGAAACCAGTCTTTCCACATGATATTTATGATTTCATCTGCCTGTATAAAGGCCCATTCTACTGGGAATACAGTATGCATGTAGATCACCATTGGTGCCAATAAGGGAAGATGTTTTCATGCAGTAAAAGTAGGCCAACATTGAATAAACAATTGATCGTTGCATGGAGCGGGCGTTAAAACACCACCCCGTTCTTCATTCCAACCAATTAAATGGGTGTCCAACTCTGCTATAGGCGTTTAAGATCTTGAATGATGATTGTTGATGATGACCCACCTCGTTGATCGTTTCAAACCTGAGGAGGCCTATTGGAGGTCATATTGACACCTTCCAGGTAAAACATTGTAGGTGGCATTTCATAAATTTCACAGGAAATGAAAAAAATCGTCTTATTTCCTTATTTGTTGTCATATTTAGAAACTGTAAAGTAATTAAATAAAATTACTTTTAATAAAATTTTTAAACAAAAGTCACTTATGATACTTTCTTGGGCCCAGATATGAAGGCTTGGCGTTTACAAATTGGCACTTGAGATATTTTTACTGTCCAAGAAATTGAAGTAATATTTTAATTTTACAAGCACGTCTGTTCTAGAAATTTCCAGACCTCTCTGGTGTTGTTACAAGACATGACTTGAAAAAATTAAATAAGTTCGCTAAAGTGCATGCCAATTTAATGGAAATTGTAAGCGCCAACATAGAATATGCCACTTAAACATGTGCTTATAACATAGAATATGTCACATAGACACGTGCTTAAAACATAGAGTATGTCACTTAAAGTAGAAAAAAATATGTTGTCGCTTAAACATATGCCAAACTTGTCGCCTACGATAAATTTTAAAACATAAGTACCGTATTTATTCTAATAAACGGCGCGCCGTTTATTTTTTTTCACAGGCTTTTTTTGTTGCGCCGTTTATTGGAGGGAGCTGTTATTCTTTTTTTCCATTTATAAATGGAAACTCTTTAGCCGGATACTTTGATTCCATTAATTTTGATTTTTGCTGACGCTACTATCGAATCTGAATTTATTGGCAAAATGAAATTGAGAAAAATAATCAATGGCTCATTTAAAATTTAAATCCTTATCCAAGATTTAGATAACTAGAGCTTTAGCCACAGGACGATTACCAGGTTTAAAGTGTGCAAAGAATGTGGTCGGCCGCCTTCTCAAACTTAAAAGTAACACAAAACTTTTAATGCTTTGGCACTTCAGTAAGGAATCCCGCCTCGGTGGCGCAGTGGGTAGTGTGCTCAGTAACTGAATAAGTGGTTGTAGGTTCGATACTGGACCGAGGTGGTTTGGCTTCTTTCTGGCGAGAGAGATGCTCCGAATGCGCCTTCGGATGAAAAGTAAAACCGAGGCCCCGGGTGGTGTACGATGGCATTGGCAAGTAAAAGAATGGGTAGATGAGGCAAAATTTCCAGGTGTAGGAGCTCACTGCCTTGCGTCGGTAGAATGCCCCAACGAACAGTAGAAAGGCGATAAATAATCATAGGGCTTGCTGTGGAGAAACGTTGTCCAACATACCACCCTTGTGTCCATTCAGAGGGACAAGATGGGTACCCGACACTGCCATAGGCGGGAAAAGTGTTATGAATTGGTTGTGCTTTGAGCCATTGACGCTTCAGGAAAGAAAGGCAATTCTTTCCATGTGCTGGCAAACAAGAAAATCAAAACAAAATAGCGATTTCGTTGCTCAATCAAAATAAGAGAAAACAGCATGAGGGGGGCGGCCTCGACATAATGGCACGCGGGCGGCCGAGCCCATTGGACCGGCCCTGACGATTACTATCATTCTCAGCTACAGAAATTCCCAACAATTTAAATGCTAAAGAATACTTTCTCTTTGAAAGTTTTCTTTCAACAATATCTGCACTGAAGCTTAGTTTACACGAGCAAACAACTTGCGCAAGTACTTCCGATGGTAACTTGTGCAAGCGTTTACATGAGTAACAAAAATGCGTGCAAGTAGTGTCTGAAAAATCTGTCTGGAGAGCACTTGCCAGCAAGTTATTGCACTGATGTTTACACCACATAGTGGATAGTGTGATTCCTTGCTTACAATGCTCAGAAACATTGAAAAAAATATCACTATAAACAATTTGAACAATTTTATTGTGGTGGTTAAAGCAAATGAATTTTTTGCTCTTTTTGCACTGCATATGGCGTTTCCTGCACTTCGTATGGCAATTTAAACTTTACATAGTTGCTACACAGGGGTACAGGAGTACCCCATCCATCCTTATTTGAATAATGATAAGCAGTTAATCACCCATCTGTGACTTATTAGGAAGTTCAACCTATCATGTGAAAATACTGTGAATCGCATTGCACAAGAGTCACCCACAGAACAGAAAGGAGGAAAAAAACCCTGGGGTACGCCAGTACCTCTGTTCGGGCATGAGCCTGATTCCTTATGGCATTATAGTTATTGTGCAATAGGTCAGACACCAAAGATATGCACCACTGAGAGGCTCACAACAACAGTCACACCACGGTTCCTCCTCACTCCACAGTAGATGGGAGTGGGTGAAGAAGGTGTGACCGATTCAGCTATCTACCGAGACATCCATCTATTTTCATTCCATCCCACATTTTACGGGGTACTTGAAGGAGTCACTGGTATCTTTGAACACTGAGTCTTTGAACACTGGTATCTTGATTTTCTATTTTCTTATTGATCCTTGTGGACCACTGAAAAGGACAGTATTATAAACATTGTAGTTGTAGGTTGTTGTTTTATTATTATTACCATTCAAATTCAAAGAAACGGATGGAGCAGCAGCAAGCACTTCATAACGTTCATGTATAATTTTGAAAAGAATAATATTGTGTGCTAAATATTAAAGGGCAAGTATTGCAGGTCCTTTGTAGTACCATTTCTATATCTTAATAGATCAGAATGCTGTGGGTATTACAGAGAGTCACGGGAAGAAATAATTTTTCAGTGATGCCTATGTTGAGCTTTTTGACAATGATTAGAATGATAAAGATGAGGTTAGAAATAATGCATCTTTGGCAGTGAGAAGTAAAACAAAGGTTTTGAAAAATAGGCTATGTGTAATGGGTAGAGTAACAAAACGAAGGTAGAGACGGATTTATCATTTATTGGAATGCGGGATATGGGGTGTCTACTGGGAGTTGAAAGGGAACCAAGAGCGACTTGCGTCCAATTAATAATTGGTGCAAGACAAATGTCTGACAAATGGTCTGATAGAGGTTGATGGATATGGAAAACTGCTGTCAGGGACTGTGTAGACTGTGGGTGGTTTGTCATATTTTGTAAAGGCCCAGATATTATGGATTATGGACTTACATGGATCATAAGACATCATTATAATTTGTCATTATCATAAAATTATTCTGTGAACGGTAAAGTGGGTTCTGGCAGTTCTGCCCTTCTTTCTTTTCTATTGCTATCATGTTTGCCCTATACAGAGATAAAGGTCCTGAGTGCACCTTCTAGCAGATGAAAAGTAAAACTGTAGCCCTGTCTGGTGTACCATGTCACTTCCACGTAAGGCAACCGTCTCTACTATTCAACGAATAGGTATATGGGTACTCTGAATGGGTATATGGGTGACCTGTTGGACTGTAGTTTTACACAGCCGGCTGCCGACTAAAGCCGCAACTCCTACACTTAAGTTTCATGTTACTGTACTTTTAAGTTTGTGAAGGCGGCCGGCCGCCTGCGTTCTTTGCACACTTTGAACCTATGGACGGACCGGCCCTGAGGGTGAGGACGGCATGGGGCAATACTAGAAGCCTCCAGATCCAGGTTGGTGTGCATCCAGGGTCACCACTTAACCCATACTTATTTATTTCCTCTAGTCATGAATGAGCTGAGGAGGTGGAACTCATTAGAGCCATCATGGGACTGCAGGTGATAGGGGGCACCAGGGGGAGGGAAAGGCTACAGCACATGTGGGAACAGGTGGTACAAAAGGACATAGTTGTGTTTGGGGTGGATGGGGTGGAGGATTGTAATTCCCAGACCAGACCCAGCCTCGGGCTGGAGAAGGGTGAGATGATGATTATTTAATACTGTATATTCCGGGGATTGCATTTTCAATTGGAAAATTGTTGAGCTACCCCTTAATCATGCTACACCGAGAAGTACTGCTGTCATGCAGAGCTGCGCTACTACCAGCAACTTTACAAACGTGAATGGTAAAGGTAGTCTGTCAGAGTACCAACTACCAAAAGTATTGTAATCCCTTGGGTTACAAACGTCTGGGTCCACGAACCACTCAGTCACCGGACTCCATTTGCAAACAAATTTTGCTTCTGTTCACAAACGATGCTTCAGTTCACGAACACGCATACATGGAGCACACATATGCTGCACACAGCAACGCCCCCAGCAGCAACCCAGTTCACCCATCATGCATGGGTGCAGTAGAGTCCTAATAGCATCATCATCACACCCTTATCCCGCCTGTGGCAGGGTCAGCTCTGCGAGTCCACTGAGCATGCTGGGAGTGGCAAATTGCGTTGGACACGCCAGTTCTCGTCTGATCACTTTAAGTTAAGCAACGTATCGCGATATGTGCAGGCAAGGATGAGGCCGGGCTAAACGGCAATAAACAAAAACACCAAAAGATGCCAGATAGTGGTTCGAAAACCGTTTTTTTCTTTTAATCCATGTAATCGTTATATACACAGTATGACGGGTGAATGGCGGGTCAGCGACCATACATAGTGCAATGCAAAACTAGACGATTTTTTAAGATTCATTAATCCAAGATCGTCGACTGACCTGAGGATCAGGGCCGGCGTTAGGGCAAGGCGACCAATGCAACCGCCTTGGGCCCCACGCTGGCTAATTAAAAATTTGTTAAATGCTACACAAAATGAACTTGACCCTTAGACCTGCCTGGCAACTTATCTGACATGCTTACCTGTCTGGGTCATCTCTTATTGTTATTCTCCCTCATGTATTGTTGTTAGTAAAGGTCCCAAATCATTAGCTGAAAACAAAGATTCTCCTTATCACGGCAGCAAATAATGGAGATATGTGGACGTGAAAGAAATTGCCATTGATTATTGCCAATACTTGAAGATTTCAAGTAGCTGTTGTTGCCTATTGTTCTACCCAAACTGATTCGAACTGATTTACATTTTGGCATACTGATTTTGTGTTTGACAGAGTTTCAAAAAATCGTTTTATTTTGATTTCATGTGCGTTTACCCTAGATTACAAAACTCCAATCTGTGTCACACTGTGTCACTGTACAATCTGTGTCACAAAACAGTAGTCATTTTGACTACCCTTTTGTTCAGTAATTTTTAAAGGGAAATTCTAACTTAAATGAACAATTTTGATTATCACATGATGAAAACACAAACGAAAAATGAAATTCCCATAAAAATTTGAATTTCTGACATTCAATACAATCATCACTTTGGTGTTCGCCACATATGGCATTGAAGTCCAGAATTAGGAATGAGTATATTACTGGGAGCTTGGGGGTGGGAAAAAATCATGGAAAAAATGAGGGAGAATAGATTGAGGTGTCATGGACATGTAAGGGGTCCATTCCAGGAATGCAGGTGGTAGGAAGCACCTGGGACAGGGAAGGTAGAAGCAGACGTGGGAGGAGGTTGTCCATCAGCATATGGCAGTGTATGGTATGGTCAGGGACCTGGTGGGAGAAGGGTGGAAGTGCAGATCTAGAAACCCCAGACCCAACCATGCCACAAGGGCATGTAAGAAGAAAAACTTTTACTTTTAAAATGGAAGTGCAATTGCTCACAGAACAGCTAACACCAATTAGTGCACCTGAATAATAACTGGTTCCAAGAAATAAAAAAAAATGTCATTATGTAGTTGAAATGGACTAATACTTAGAAAAGTTAACAAAAGTAAAATTGCTAAATGTTTAAAACTTTCATTTTTGTCATCCAGGGTAGTCTGGGAGACTCCTGTTCACTATTCTAGAGAATTTCATTTTCACATACGTTGTTACAAAAAGTAGTCTACAGGACTACCAACTGCATGTAACTAATAAAATAAAAGTAAAAATATGGGAATTTTTATGGAATTGTACATATGTGTGATATTTAGGAGAGTACACAAAGGCACAAACTTCTAAATTTTTTATTTCTATGAAAACCACGAATTTTCAACATATAGGGTGTCAAAATGACTACTGTTTTGTGATAAAGAGAAATTAAATTCCTGCATTGGAAAGCAACCAATTTTATACTGCATTTATTCTAATTAACAGCGCCCTCTAATAAACAGCACCCTCCAATAAATGGCAAAACAAAAAAAACCTTTGAAAAAATAAATGGCATGCCGTTTATTAGAATAAATATGGTAAATTTTTTCACTTGGCCCCTGCCCTAGCGCCCCCCCCCCCCCTGCTGATAATGATCTTAGAATGTTTCAAGACTGACTTGATGATTGTGTTAAGGTGCCCACTGACGATCACGAAATTCCAATCCCTCCACGCCAGAATGAATGCTGCACTCCAATTACTTATCGTGAATGCATAATATCATGTGGATTGGATGGAGTGATGAGAAACGGACGGATTTCCATCTGTCCAAAAATCCTTCACTCTGCTCCAACCGTCCATCACTCCAATCGACCATGAGTGTGAAAAAGTGATTGGATGGACCGATGTAGTGGCCCTATGGAGCGTTCGTGAGTGCCAAATCACTGTTGATTTTGGACCATTGCAATCTCGACACGTGTGGTAGATAGATGGGACCTTTTTTTCTCTCTGCATACTGATAATGGCTGATGATTAAGCTGTTGATATAAGGAGCAATTCTTCAACCATGAGGACACTTGTAATAATTACTTAATCAATAACACAAAAAATTATTAATAACAAATACAATATTACTAAACAATTTGGTGGTTGAATTAAAGTAATTCATAATAATTCAGGTTTGGTGTCATGGTGTTTTAGGGCCCTTCAACTACAAGGTCATTAGAGCCCCGCCCACGACGTAGTTCTATGGCAGAGACTGCACACACGCTACATAATGTGACGATTTTCGGATATTAACAGTATCCCGTTTTCCCAAGCAGCCACCTATGCCAGTACCTATGCTTAACTTCAGTGATCAGACGATAACTAGCCGCCTCCTATTAATTCAGGAGTGATGCATTGGAGTGGAGTGATCATCCGTCAATGACCCCACAACATTTCTCTTCACTCCAGCCGCTCCTGACACTCCACTCCACTGTCTTACCACTCCATTTGGCATGATCGTCAGTGGGCACCTTTAGAATGACTATCGACTCAAGAAAGGATTGACTGCAAATAAAAATGGACTGGTTAATCCAAGATTGTACACTGGCCTGATTATGATCTTGGAATGAATGTGGACTGATTGTTGGCTAGCTCAAGTGTAACTGTAAAATGAATGAATATAGACTATCTTTATACCCCCAAAACATGCCCTTTTATAACCTCTTGCATCCTGAGGTGCTTGACCATAATTGGGTCCCTGTGACCAAAGGGTACCCATGAATAATTGCCAAGGGACCATGCAGGATGTCCCTACAAAAGGTTTTAAAATTTAATGAACAGGTCTATTGTTGCCTGCAGGATGCAACAACAATAGGAGCTAAAAGAACAATGATGTTCAATGATATTTTCATAGTGTGAGTTTGCAGGGGTGTGTGTTTTGGGGGCAGAGGTGTGAAAGGGATCGTGTCCCTACAAATGCAACAAAATCTTGGAAAATCTGGGTACCGCTAGTTTCCAAAAATCCTTGCATTAGTGTAGTGTCTGTGCATTCTCTGCATCAGAACTACACAGTGGACGGGAATCTAATGACCTTGTAGTTGAAGGGCCCTACAACACTAACCAACAAACAACAGCAACAACTGAACATGCTCTGACTGGGGGCACCCCAGCCAGGCGACTGGAACCTGAAGGAAATATTGGCTGAGTTGTCTGTGGAAGAATGCCGGCCTACCCTACCAGTACAGTCCTAACAACAACTGTTGATATTTTTTTATATTTAATTAAATTCATCCCTTTCTATGACTCTTAAATAGTGAAAAGTGTTAGTGAAGGTGGTGTTAAAAATCCGAAATGAAATTATAGCTAAACATGAAAGTGCTGTTCATGTGGTTTTCATGCTTATATTTATTTTCTTTCTGTATTGCTGTATTTCCACACATAATACCATAACATGTTAAAAATTTTCTAGGACAACAGACGTATTATTTTGATTTACAATAATTGCAATGGGAAAAATTTATGCAGATCACGAACTTTTTGGTTGTCAAACAGAGCCAAGGAAGGGATTATGTTCATGAACCGAGGTATCACTGTATACAGATTGGAATTAATTTATAAGAAAATGATAGCTTAGATCGTTATTAATTAATCAGAAAAAAATGAAGGTACTGAATATTTCTGGGACATTGCGTGCTTAGAAAGCAATGATCAACGATTTTTGTCAGATGATAGTTGTCTGTCAGACTACCTTTTACCATTCGTTGGGGCACTCCACCGAAACACCAGGGGACGAGCTGCTACACCTGGGAATTTTGCCTCATCTATCGGTTGCATAGTAGAGAGAGAGAGTTCTTTTATTTACAATTGTCATCTTGCACCGCATGGGATCACTCTCGGGTTTTCTCTCTCACCCAAAAGAAGCCAACCCACTTTGATCTAGTATCGACCCTGGAACCACTGGTGCAGTAAATCCAGCTGCCTACCTATTTCTCACTAAGGCAGGTCTTTTGTGGGCGCCCATATTTGTCAATAATAAGCTTGTGACTTAATCGTCACCTGTATTATTATTATTATTATTCTTTATTTACGTACAGAGGAGTACAATTAATTTACGTACAGATGAGTACAATGTATAGTGAAGGAAAGGCAGGAGCAGAGGAACATGAGCTTGAACGAAATAGGGGGACAGTCTCTTCCCTGAGGCACCCATAAAATGACTGAATGTCGGTGTATGTCACTTTGAGGGAGTAGAGAGGGAGGGGGCCACACACACTAACAAGGGGAAGGAGACCCAAATGAGTAATTCAACTTTGGCATAAAAATGTGAATGAGCTTGGGCATATGTACCCAGGGCCAGTTTACGGAAGTTTCGCCCCTGGGTACTTTTCGCCCCCACACATTTCGTTTTTTTTGTTTGTTTGTTGGAGTTTAAGGTCCCGTCAACTACGAGGTCATTAGAGACCCGTCTACTGTATAGTTCTAATGCATATACTGCACAGACACTACACTAATGCGACGATTATTGGGTATTAGCAGTACCCAGCTTTCCCGAGCGACCACCCATGTCAGTACTAACTGGGCTTGCGTTGCTTAACTTCAGTGATCAGACGAGAACTGGTGTGTCCAACGCAACTCGCCGCTCCCCACACATTTCGCCCCTCGGATGTTTCACCCCTGGGAGGGTAAATGGTTTTTTGTTGTTGCTCTGTTTAATGTAATAATAGAGAGTTTAGGCAAACGACGTAAACACAAAACTTAAAGCGTAAAATTTACGTCATCAAGTCTTTTAAGTGATGTTCATCTGCTAAACTGTACTTAAAAAATAGCGGCAGCGTCGATGCTTAAAACTACCAACGTAAAATTTGGCACATGCGGGTGTCGCTACCTTATGTCCGAATTTTAAAAGCGGAGTTGGCAAAGATATAGCCTGAACCACATCGATTTGTAGGACACTTGTGGTTTTTTTAAATTAATATCATTTTTTTTATTAGATGGTAAAGTGAATTTCCAGATATTTAGAAATTTGAGCTAGTCCCCAAACAGATATTTATCAAATATTCAACTGTTTAGAACATGCCGTGAAAACATAGGCTGCCCCTTATATAATGCTGCACCTCGAAGTACAGGTGTGATGCAGAGCATACGTGGTTATAGGAGTAATGAATTATTCTGCAATCTTAATAATTTTAATAAAATAAAAGAAACACAAACGTTAAGCAAGACTGTCACATAAAAAGTGCAAACATAAACTAAAATTCGAAATTGTAGGTTATGCCTTTCAGAAAGTCTATTAAATTTCTATCGTTGATGTCCTCCACAATGCATAGAATTCTTGCCAAAATTGCTGAATTTTCACCTTCCTATTCCTTGAAACACTCAGAAAAAGGTCCGAACGAACAATGCTATTTTTCTAGGTAAAAACAGAATAACAAAAAATATCGGCTAAAATAAGGTAAAAATCAAGGGCTGGCATTGACTCAAAGGTCAGTTGGCACTAGCCCTTCATTTTTACCTTACCTAAAACAGAATAACAAAAAAACGGCCATTTGTCCTCCCAGGGGCGAAACATCTGAGGGGCGAAATGTTCGGGGGCGAAACGTACTCAGGGGCGAAATGTCGGGGGCGAAACGTTGGGGGCAAACGTTCCGGATCCCCCAGGGCCTCAGTATGCTAGTGATTTACACTGGGGCAACCAGTTTGTCTCGCTGTTGAGAGAAGGAGAGGGCGGGTTGCGGAGATGTGGAAAAGGACGGTTGTTGTTGTTTGTTGGTGTTTTAGGGCCCTTCAACTGTAAAGGTCATTAGAGCCCCATCCACAGAATAGTTCTTATGGAGAAACTACACAGACACTACACTAATGCGACGATTTTTGGGTATTGGCCATACCCAGTTTTCCCAAGCAGCCACCCATGTCAGTACTAGCTGGGGTTGCGCTGCTTAACTTCAATGATCAGACGAGAACTGGTGTGTCCAACGCAATTTGCAGCTCCGGAAAAGGACGGAAGAACCATGGTTTTCTAGGGGTAGAGGTGCATCCTGTGGCTTGAGTACCAGTCTTCCAGGTACTTGAGGAGAAATGGATTCTATAGTTCCTTGTGGAGACAAAACCCCACTGCCATGTGCCTTGAGGTCTTGTTTTTCTTGGTTTACGTAAGTTCCCCCCCCCCCCCCGACATTTCACCCCCAACGTTTTGCCCCCGACATTTCGCCCCTGTGTACTTTTCGCCCCCGGAGCTTTCGCCCCCACACATTTCGCCCCTCTGGACGTTTTGCCCCTGAACATTTTGCCCCTTGGATGTTTCGCCCCTGGGAAGGTAAATGGCCGGTAAACAACGTAAACGCAAACTTAAAACGTAAAATTTACGTCGTCAAAGTCTTTTAAGTGATGTTTGTCTGCTAAATTGTACTTAAAAAAAATAGCGGCAGCATCGGTGCTTAAAACTACCAACATAAAATTTGACGCATGTGCGTGTCACTACCTTATGTCCGAAAACACATCGATTTGTAGGGCACTAGTGGTTTTTTAAATTAATAACCATTTTTTATATTAGATGGTAAAGTGAATTTCCAGATATTTAGGCTATGCCTTTCAGAAAGTCTATTAAATTTCTGTCATTGAAGTCCTCCACAATGCGTAGCATTCTTGCCAAAATTACTGAATTTTCACCTTATCTATTCCTTGAAACACTCAGAAAAAGGTCCGAATGAACAATGCTGTTTTTCTAGGTAAAAGCAGAATAACAAAAAAAAAAAAAAAGCCAGCCAAAATAAGGTAAAAATCAAGGGCTGGCATTGACTCAAGGGTCAGTTGGCACTAGCCCTTGATTTTTACCTTACCTAAAATGGAATAACAAAAAATAACAAAAAAGCGGCCACTTGCCCTCCCAGGGGCGAAATGTTCGGGGGCGAAACGTCCGAGTGGCGAAATGGGTGGGGGCAAACGTTCCGGATCCCGTTTCTCGTCTCTATCACTTTCATTCTGTTTTAACGTGTTTTGTTGATTACATGAGAAGTAAAACCATATAACAACACTAATAAATTATTTTATAATCCCTCAGGAAAATGATTTAGCAATGCAATACAACGGAACTTGGAACTTATGTGAACTTGCTATTGTGACTTGCAAAATCCAACCGTCGACACTAACATCCGACTATCGACTGACTCAGAATTTTCTAAAATTTTAAATTCAAGACCAAACAAAGAAAATTCAAAACTCTGGAATTCTGGAACGTGAGTATTGCATGACGTCAAGCCATGGTGTACTGTCAGCTGACATATGCTGACGTTCCAAAATTCCAGGACCAAGAATTTTCATGACGTCACCTCATGGCGGCTCCAAATGAGCCGCTACATTACCCCCCTGTTAGAAGTTTTCCAGAGGCAAAGTAAAACGAACGTGCTGTCTTGCTGCATGTGAACGGGTTAAAACAGGCGAAGGTGGAGGTGATGTGGTTCCATCCAGAGGAGATGTGGTTGTTGGTGGTATGGTTGCAGTTGAGGATGGTGTAGCTGCTGGTAAAGTGGTGTTGGTGGAAGATGGTGTAGCTGTTGGGAAGGCATGTGCTACTGTTGATGCTGTTGCATCGGCAATAGGAATCGCCTCTGGCCACCGAGAAAAACGGTCAATACACGTCAGAAGGTAGCGATTGCCCTGCGAAGGTGGGAATGGGCCAACCAGATCAATATGCACTCGATCGAAGCGTGTTGCTGGTGGTACGCAGGTGCCTACCGGCAGAGATATATGCCGATGGATCTTGCTGCTCTGACATTGGATACAAGAGCAAGTCCATTGTGCAATGTCCTTATTCATTCGGGGCCACACATAGCGCTCTGCAATCAGACGTCGAGTAGCTCGGACTCCTGGATGAGAAATATCGTGGATAGAATGAAATACCGATTGTCGCGAAGCTTGAAGAAGGAGTGGTCGTGGTCGAGGTAATGACATGTCACAGATGATTCTGGTTGTTGAACCAGGGACTGGCACATATTGCAATACCAGTGTCCCAGGGTTTTCTTGAAGGCTGCCAACTTCAGAGTCTTCATCTTGAGCTGTTCGTAGTTGCTCAAGAGTAAAGGAACTCGGACTGGTCTCGAAAGAGTTGAGATATGCACGAGAGAGTGCATCTGCAACAACGTTCTGAGATCCCTTCACATGACGCTCATCTGTTGTGAATGCAGAAATAAATTCTAGGTGTTGTGCCTCACGTGGCGAGTGCCGATCCAGATGTGTAGAAAAAGCAAACGTGAGTGGTTTGTGGTCTGTGAAGACTATAAAGTGGCGACCTTCTACAAAGAAATGGAAATGCTTTATCGCCAAATAAACTGCCAAAAGTTCATGGCCGAATGCACTATATCGGGTTTCGGGTGGTCGAAGCTTTCTAGAAAAGAAGCTGAGGGGTTGCCACTGTTTGTCGCAAAACTGCTGCAGAACTGCCCCGACAGCATGATCGGAGGCATCTGTGAACAGGGCAAAAGGTGTACCAGGATCAGAGTCTGGGTGCCTAAGCAACACTGCCTCTGACAATGCATCCTTAGCTTGACAAAAGGCATGCTCTTCCAACTCCGACCATGTCAATAAGGCATTCTTAGGCGCCTTTCCAGTGAGTATGTTATTCAGTGGATGTAACAGGGTGACACAGTTAGGTACAAAACGGTGGAAGAAGTTTATGAGCCCCAAGAATCTTCTGAGAGATCGACGGGATTCTGGCCTTGGGAAATCCTTCACTGCTTGTACCTTTTGAGGCAGAGGTGCAATCCCTTGCAGAGTGACTCGATGTCCAAGGAAGTCCAAGGACTCCACTCCAAAAACACATTTGGCAACATTTATCATTAAACCGACTGGCGGAGGCGATCAAAAACTTGGTGAAGGTGTCCTTGATGTGCCTGATCCTCCGGACTGGCGACAAGAGTGTCATCTATATAGGTAAAAACGAAGGGCAAATCCCTGAGGACAGAGTGGATAAACCTCTGGAATGTTTGACCTGCGTTGCGAAGTCCGAAATGCATCCGCATATACTCAAACAGCCCAAAAGGTGTTATCACAGCCGTCTTTGGGATATCCTCGGCAGTAATTGGAATTTTGTGATAAGCCTTCTCCAAATCCAGCTTTAAAAACACGTGCTTTCCATAAAGTTGAGAATTAAATTCCACCAAGTGTGGAATAGGATAGCGATCAGGAATGGTGCGGGCATTCAGAGCACAAAAATCGCCCACCACTCTCCATGAGGTGTCCTTTGGGACCATGTGCAATGGGTTGGCCCAAGGGCTTGAAGATGCATGAATGAATCCCATCTCGTGGAGGTGTTGAAATTCCGTTTTTGCTATCTGGTATCTTTCTGGATGTAGTCGTCTTGCACGTGCATGCACTGGAGGACCCTCCGTAGTCACTATATGATGACAGACGTTGTGTGCAATGGGTATTGTGGCTGGACGAGGGATAGTAATGTCCTGATATTCCACCAGAAGTGACTTATACTGTGGCCTGATATCTGGGGCAATGTTGGAAAGTTGAACATAAGAAATTGAATGATGGACAGTAACACCATAGACTTCAAAGCCTGTGATCTGGTCAAAGAGTTTTTGCCTCTTCATGTCCACCACCAAACCGAAATTGGAGAGGAAATCGGCTCCCAAAATAGCATTAGGCACTTCTGCTACCACAAAATTCCAAATTAAGGAACGACGTAGCCCAAGGTCCACACATAATCGATGTGTACCAAAGGTATCGATGGTTGTCCCATTTGCCGCAAAAAGTCTAAAATCCGTTGGTTTGGTAGCTGAGCGACTAAGACATGCAAAAGGAAAGATGCTCACTTCGGCTCCGGTGTCCACTAAAATTTTTTGACGTGTTGTCTTATCATAGACAAAGAACAGGCGGCTTGAAATGGGTCTGTCACCTGATGGCGCCTCATCAACAGATGATTCTACTCGTTTCCCCAAGAGCAGGGTGTTTGGCACTTCCTGGCATCACTGCCGAATTGGTGGTGATACCAACACAGCCCATCACCTGCTGAAGTAGTGGGCGTTCCCCTCGGTGATCATCGCCGGGAGCGAGAAGATGAACGTCCCCTGAATGGTCGCCTGGGTGGTTGTTGGGACGAAGTCAGCTGTAGTGCACCAATCTTGTTGCTAAGTTCTGCGATTTGAGCCCATAACTGTGACAGTTCTGACTCTTGTGCTGCGAGGGTGCTCCCTACTACGCCATTTGAGACTGAGCAGACGTTTGGCCCTGACCAATCCAACACCTCCAACATCTTATCGGCCATTTCAGCAATTTTGTCAATGCCCATATCTATATCTGCTGTAGCTTAGACTACCTGAACTTGTTGTGGCAGGTGGGACAGAAATAATTCACGGATTATCGACGCGTCCCCTACAGCACTGTAACTATCCCCAGCTAGCTGCTGCATTTGCCTCAGCAATTGCGAAGGTCTTCTGTCCCCTAACTGCAGGTCCGTAAAAGTTGCTGCAGTTTTTGTCGCTGGGACAAGGAGCTTCGCTGCATGATGGCATGGTTCAGTGCATCATATGCGTTTGTCGCAGGCGGATGCAAAATCAGATCCCGAATATCTGATATGGTCTTGGGAGGGAGGGCATCAATAACATAATCAAACTTTCGAGCATCGGATCTAATGTTATTTACTCAAAAACGCCGCTCACTAGCAGCGAACCACATCTCGGTGTC